>JAINUG010000051.1:3138544-3468544 GCA_029706075.1 Aldrovandia affinis | reverse complement strand
TTAAGTGGAAGGCAGGTGCTGCTGAAAGCAACATTTATTTAAGATGATCTCAGATTAATTTGATATTCAACTCAAATTATATTGAGGGCAGAAAATAACAAACAGTCGCTTCTTTTAAAAATTGAAAGTACAATACCAGCAGGCATAATTTAAACCATATTTACAGATATTTTAAAAAGTCCCATGTGGTCGGCCTAATCTGGTTAACTGCTTTGTTAACAATTCTGTAATTTCTTTGGTGAGCAAAAATTGTGTCCTTTTTATTTAAAAATCGCACACAGTAACAGCTATGTATGAATCCCACGGAAACAACAAAACAAAAAGCATACCTCACCAAGCAGTAGAAAATGTTATTAGACCCTTACAATGGAATATGATGCATCCCAGGAGAGAGGAAATCAAATAAAATTTTGACATTTTTAATGGAAAACCAAGAGTGTAAAATGGATTTTCATGGAAAAGTGTAACTTGTGAGAATGGTTTTTATGAGACCGGGGGGAGAGTAAAAGGCGGTTTCCTGCGTACAGATTTTATGGACCCAAAGGGAACAGATTTTTCCCATCGATCAGAAAATGTCTGGCAAGGCCAATCCTTCATTGGTCTTCTTTATTTTTGGCAAGAAGACTTCCAGAAAAACAGTGACAATCTAATATCTCAAGAGTCCAGTAATTAGTCACCTATGGCGCATTATTGTGAATTCAGCTGGAAAATGTCACCTTTGAAAAAGTATTTATATGAAACATTTATTTTTTTAAACACATAGAAAATGTGTCAGTTATTACATACCTTTTTGTATTGTATTTATATATGAGGAATGTATACATTCCATATATATAAAAATATATATTGTGATATTGTGAAACCCCAATTATTAGTAGTATTCTATAATATGAATGAAAGTAAAAATAAGTGAAATATAAGTGAAATATTTTTTCCCCCTATTTTTTCCCCCAATGTGGAATGCCCAATCGTAACTACACCTGTCCCATTGTTGCAACATCCACTGTTCATTCTGGAGGGTGCAAACTAGCACACGTGCACACTTGCAGCCTGCCACCTTTCTTTTCACTCTGCAGTCCACCGGCTGAGCTGTGCAGTTGCTATTGCCGGGGGACAGAGAATTACCTGAATGACTGAAACCTCATCCTCATTGGGCATCAGTATGGCTAGTTCTGATTTGCCGCACAGGACTACCCTCCACAGCCAGCACTGGCACACTCTTGATTCAGTTTGAAACATAGTGCACATCTCTGCGCTAGGAACATGTGCTTCAACTGGATACATCACTCGGGAGCACCAAAGTGCAAATGATTAGCATATTTGTGATATATGCTGCCAGCTTGGCAAATAATAAAATATCAATTTCTTACATAATGGATTTAATATTTTAACATAAATGTTTAAAAAAATACATACTGTACATTATACATTATTTTGGATTCGATTGCTCAGCATCACGGAAATCTGTACATCCACTATTTTATATTTTTCATTTGATAGAATTCCTAATATCTCATATTATTGAACTCGTATCATCTTTATGAAATGGGATGTAGTCCTTTAATCATCTCTAAACACAAACCAGGGGTAGGAGGGGATTAGATCCAGTATTGATACATATACATGCAAAGACCTGGATGCATAATTAATTCCTTTTGGCATATATTTCCATAGCTCACCCTTTTAATAACGCAATGTATGCTGGTTAGAGTGCCTCACAGTGCATGAAACAAGAAAATGGCACTTTCCCTCAAAGTTTATTGCTGGCCACGAGAGACTGTCATTGTTAAATTATTTACCATAATGTTTAAAAAAAAATTGCTATGCAGTGAACAACAGTTAGAAATTTTTATTGGCAATCCACAACAGTGTATACAACCTTTTTTTTATTCTGAAGAGGACCACTACTTACTATAACAACCCACTTGTGTTCTCTCATCCATTTTTAATTGTTTGCATAACTGAGCAGTCCACAAAGTTACTTTATCTTCAGCTCTGGCCAGATCTATAAATTGACGCATGAATATAGACATGCAACATAAACATTTTAGAGTTTTAATAAAGGGCAATTTATCAAACTTGCTTTAAAAAAAGGCAAATACATCTTCATAAATATCTTACCTCAGGTCTTAGATCCTTGGTTTTAGACACATTTCTGTTCACACAGTGAATCTACAAGTAGTGAACAAAAGAATGGAGACACAAATCTAAAGTCACTTAATAGGGTGCTGGGCCAACAAGTGTGTCCAGTGTGGCATGTATAGAGCCATGGCACAGAGTCTACTAGCACTTGGAATTCTGTTGAAGGAATATGACACCAAAGGAATACAACAATCAATGCACACTTAGGTATCTTAAGTGTAAAATCCTGACTCAGGCATCTTTCAAGAATATCCCATGAGTGCTCAATTGCGTTCAGATTTAGTGGCTGAGAAGACCGTGACATATGGATAACATCAGTGTCATGCTCCTCAAACTGTTGGGCAACTACTCATCTTCTGTGGATGGTGGCATTGTCATCTTGAACGACATCCAACTCTGCAGAAAGTAAATACTTAACATGGGGTGAAGATTATCACCAGTACCATTAAGTAACAATTGACATTGGCATGGCCTTATATGGGTGCACTCAATCCCTGCCAGGAAAATGTGCAACACACCATAATGGAACCACCACAACCACTGTTGGAACACTGTTGTGTTTCAATTTTTTTGGAAAACAAAGGCTTACTAAGTGTGCTGTGTCTCCCACAAGCTTCAATTCAAGTGTTTAAGGAATTGGAGAGAAGAAACTGTTCTGGAAGGTACATTGGGCTAAACCTGGTGAATGTGAGTGTAACGGCCCAAAAACCTTCTGCGTTACAATAACCAGATGCTGAACCATTGGCTGAACATATAAACCGCAAGTCCTGTTCCATGGCAAAAGTCAGCAGACATATTTATTATGCAACATGTCGGAACAGTGAAGTTAGAATAAAAATGATCTATTCCCTGAATCCAGTAGCCTTAACAGTCAAATGCCCCTTGTTTAAAGTTCAGCACTCTGAATACTGAACACAAGTGGTATTACGTGTTAAAACCCCCTCACTTATCCTACATGTAAACTATATTTATTTGATTTAATATAATAATTACTACACAGGATAGCAATTATCAATTAAATCACCAAATTCGTTGATAGGCAGAGCAATCTGGTGAATCAACCTTCATCAAAATATCTCATCTCATCTCATTGTCTAATTCTGGTCAGGGTCACGGATGGGCTGGAGCCTATCCCAGCATGCATAGGGGCGAGAGGCAGGAATAAACCCTGGACAGGTCGCCAATCCATCGCAGGGCACACACACCATTCACTCACACACTCATACCTATGGGCAATTTAGACTCTCCAATTAGGCTAACATGCATGTCTTTGGACTGTGGGAGGAAACCGGAGTACCGGGAGGAAACCCACACGGACACGGGGAGAACATGCAAACTCCACACAGAAAGGCCCCCGGCCTGGATTCGAACCCGAGACCTTCTTGCTGTGAGGCGACAGTGCTATCCACTGCACCACCATGCCGCCTTCATCAAAATATACAACTCACAATTCAATTAAAATTAAGAGCTGGTTTATTCAGTTACAACAGTTAGACAAAATATTCAACATCCAATCTATAGACGTAGGTTCAACTACCTTAACAAATACTAAATCGGGACCTCCAATATATAGGGTTTAGTTCTGCCTTCTCACATATGGAACATTTATCGCTACCATTTCACAAGCTTGCTCGTACCACGTCAAGCTCCGCTCTCATCTGGCCACGACCTGAAAGACGTAAATTCCAAACTGGATAGCCCCAACAATGATCACCCATATGGAAATAAACATTCAATTGGATATTTCGGCCTAACAAATACTAAATTCTAGACATAAAATTGACGTGTAACAATCACGAAGGAGATGAAATGGAAGAAAATGATACCAAACCAAGCTTGTCTCTCTCCAAATGCAAAACACACACATGCAAGATGTTATTCCACCTCAAATCTAAGCATCGTGTCACCAACAGATCAGACTTTAAGTGTTGGGGGGGGGGGGTTACGATTTGGGGGAGTTGCAGCGCAAACCAGGTTCAGACCTCCTTTTTATATTTTAGTTTTGGATCACTTACAACCACAAGATATCTTTTCACGGTTGGCATTGATATGTGATATCAAACATCACTAGGGCCTGGGGAAGTCAGCTTCTGTTATACTGAGATGTGGGTTGAGTTGATATTTGGAGAGGAATAATATGCTCATAATATGCTACCAAGTGACAAGGCCAATCATACCATGTTGACCTCCGCTTTAATCTGGCAGGCCATAATTATTTTCTCCATGATCCATAATTCCCAGCTCATAGGTAGAAGTTGTAGGGTGTGGCACTGGTTCACCACCGCTACATACCCAACTGCCCTGGCTTCACTCACAGAGCCATAAACCCGCCAAAGATGGCTCCACTCAGTCTGCCTGCCTAGGATGACTAAAATGCACCTCCCCGACAAACACAAAACAAGAAACTAAGACAACGGAAAGAGAGGGAGACGAGGTGCTGGCCAGGGTGGATCAGCAGACTCCCAAGATTACACCTACATAAAATACAGATCTTACCTGCCTAAAACAACCAAGAAAATAAAGGAGGTGAGTCTTCCGGGATATGCTTACCCACGCTGGTCTAACCTAACAAAAAAGGTGCAAGAAAACAGGAATAAGACACCACCTGTCCTCCAACCGAAATAACACTTCGGTGTTACTTATGCAACATAAGTTTAAATGTAAAACAAACAAGACGAGCTGTTGTGAGCAGGACTGCCAATATGGACAGGATGATAAGCAGCGAGAGCCCAGACGCAGGTCAGCTGATGGCTTTTATACGGTAGCGCGCGTTGGATACACCCCCAGAAGGACCGCAAACGCCACCTATAAAATAGAATCCACCCACAGAAAACACACAGTACACCACTGTGGGGGAGGGTGCACGAGGTGCATGTAACAGTGAGTTGCTGTCTTGTTTGTTTGACGGTCAAAGTTTGCTGAGGCATAATAAACAGTATCAGTTGGTGGCAGCATGGTGTTGCAGTTATGAAAACAGACTTATAGCCAGGGGATTGAATACTGAATGGAGGTGTACCCTTGAAATAGGTACTGCACTTATTTGATTTGTTCCTGTACTATATCCGACTGTAGACATGGATAACATGTCAAAATAATGATAAGCAAATGAGTAATGCAATATTAAAATATATATTTATGTACTGTATGATTGATGTACGGAATTAATTCAGGTCACGGTGATATTTGCCCACCTGCCATGGTGCAGGGCATTCATTTTCAGTGTTGGGTAATTCCACCCAGGTCGCTACCCCTCCACAGCTCTGTGCTTGGAAATTGATACATGGAGTTAGCAGGCTATGGTTCTGCAATGAAATTACTGTGTAAATACTTGTGCTGTCACGGTGGAAGCAGAAAATGTAAAATAACCTTCAATTCATGTAAATGAAGTGGTGACTCTCCCCAAAATGAGAGTAATATCTTCTTTGAGTGGACCTTCACACTTTTTTATGAAGTTAAATAGAAAATCTATATTTGCTCATGCTGGTGCTCAAAATAATACGATTATTTCTCTAATATCTTCTTGTATGTTATTAGATAAATAAATTATACTCTTCAGGTTTGTGTTGGAAATGCATGGCATCATCTGACAGCACCAGAGACTGACGTAGGACAGTATGATCGCTGCAGTGTGTTTGGATATAGGATATGGGGCTCATTTCCTGCTTCACTTTATTCATAGTGTGGAAGGAAATATAGTGGGTTACCAAGGACCATTTTCAGGTTATATCAGCTCCAGCTCCAGATTAATACAGTTCTATATTTACATAAGATCTGGACACATTCTCTTCTTTTTAATATTTCCCGGGTAGACTGTTGACATATTGGCTGGCAAAAAGGAATACCACTGGAACAGGGGAAAAGACAAATATTTGAGGGGAGTCACCATTATCCTGTCCTCAAATATGTCACTGTAGCTTCATGTTTTCTAAGCTGAAGTTGTGACCTTTAAGCAAATACTGGTGAATGCACCTGTTGCTCCTGGCACTGCCTTGTTGAGAGCTAAGATTACAGTCAATTTAAAATATTATATTTTAGGGGACTTCTAGGGACAAAACTACTTTTTATAATGAACAAGAATGATATAAATGATAGCGCATAATATGTAGCCAAATTGTAGCCTGAAATGCTCATGTATAGTTTGCCATATGATATCAAGGGGGGCAACTTGCCCTTGTGGTAAAGGAGATGGGATTGTGACCAGAGGGATGTGAGTTTGATTCCCTTACGGGGAACTACTGCTGTACCCTTGAGGAAGGTATTTAGCCACCACTGAATAGATGCAATATACAAATGCAAAAAGAAATGCAATGCTATGTTAGTCATTCTGGATAAACATGTGTCCTAAGCAAATAATAATGACTTATAATGTAATAATAATTATAGTTTCGAAGAAGCACAGGGAAAATAAAGATAAAAACATTCTCTACAGCTACATGGTTCAAAACAGTTGTATGTATAAAATGAAGCTTGGATTTTATTGTGTGACCTCACAAAGGCGCAGAGGTGGTTACTGATGTCGTTTGTGGGCGTTGGGATTGGACATGCCAGCTGTCAGGCCCACACAGACTGGCCCGTTTGTTCTCACCATTCCTCCATTACATTTCACTTTAGAATATGCCTCACTCTCTCCCACGAGATGAACACCAGCAAGCAGTACCTCATTACTATTTAATGAATCACTGTTCTGCTTCCAGCGCCAGCTCATTGACTGCGAAGCCAGCCTGTGTCCTGGTAAAGCTCTCAAAAAGCCATGCTTCCTTAGGATCACTTTGAGTTCTGTTTTCAAAGACACGTCTGTGCTAAGAAAGAAAAAAGGGGTTCCTGACTACTCTACTCTGTTCCTCTTTTTTTGTCACACAACACAGTGTATTTTAATATAGTCATCACACATACATGCTTAGCAGGCCAGTCATTATGACTTCAGATTATGATTTACATACTACTCTATCTGAGGAAGAGATAGAGTAGTATTGAACCCCTTTTTGGGCCGTGGCGAGCATCCAGGGGGTTTGTGCGTGGAATGCATAATGTTATCACAAAAGGTGATGAGGAAGGGTATTCACTCCCTTTACCATTTTTTGCATTTTTCATTGGGATTTCTTGCCACTGATCAACAAAATATTCTATGATGTCAAATAAAAAACAATAACTCTAAATCTTTTTCTTAATTAATTACAAGGGGGTGACTACTTTGTTATACCCACTGTATATACCCCCACCCCCCATAAACCATGCTTATTATTACAAAGCTATATGAAAAATAATCAAGAAATTGCAACTCTTTTGCCGTCGGCTGCAACCTGCTGTTATAATCCCAAAGTGGCTTCACGGCCAGATTGAAGCCAGCTCATCTGAAGCCCATGCATCATATGCCCATGGAAAACCACAGGGTCACTGCTTTAACCCCCAAATGCTTCAGTGTGTTTCCATATTTAATGTTCTGCTGCAGTTCAGTTGGCTCAAAGTACTTTGTTGTCGGGCAGAACTGAGCTTATAGTTATTGGAACCCAGTAAGGGAATCATTCTCTTCACATGAGTGTAGCAAAGCTCACACTCACACATACTGTATGTGCAAATATCTGATTAACTGGGGAGAAATCAATAAGTGCACAGCTTCTAATGAAAAACCACAGAATTGCCATCTCAGAACAATCACTGCACATCAGATTCTTCTAAGGCTGGGAATGCCCATACTGTGTTTTGTCACATTGATTAAAAACAAAGCTGTGTATGTAAGTTATGTAAGGCATCCTGGATCACAGCATCTCCTAATCTAATGAATAATACATTGCAGTTCATAATAAGTACCAGCTATTAAATACATAGACAGTAATATACAGGTTAAGCCAATGGCATGTATTCAATCATTTGTCATAATTTGTCCTTCACTTTGACTCACAGTTACATTTTTTGTTTTTATCATGACTAATTCAGATTGGCGTGCTCAACAATCAGTAACATTAACTAGCCATACTGTGGGGGAAAATATATATTTTTAATATTTTCTTTTTCAAGGACAAATGTTGATTGAAGCCAAGCCAATATATCGGTTTCATTCTTGTTAGGAAATAGCCCTCAGGGATTTTTGTTCCATGAGGTGTCCAGCAGCACAAAATATTTTACAGTGACAGCAGATGGCAGGCAATAAATAATATTCAATTAGCGGTTTCCCATGTCAACATGGAATTTGATATAAACAAAGATATTGTTGGTGTCATTGATGTGACTGTGACAGGATATGCTTGTGCCACCTTGTTGACTGCAGCTATAAGAAACTGGGTTACATTGAATAAATCAGATGGTCTAACACTGAATCACTCATCTCTGTGTACCTTTGATTCGTGTTGATAAATGTATAAACGGTATACAGAAGAAACATATTTTTAATAGGAATATACTTGTTATCAATGCGCTAATTTTAACTACCTGTTGATACTCATTTTTGCAACATTGGTTTGGATTCAATCAATATTTGTGCTTAACTTACATAATAATTGCAATGCAAACAACTTTTTAAAAATTCACTTAGTCATTTTGAACTTGCCAAACTGTGCTCATGAACTGAAACAAATAACACTTTTAACATTTAATTGTGAGTCAAAGATAAGGATGTTAGGTGTTGTAAAATCCTTTAAAAAAGGTGTTATTATGATGGCATATCCAAAAATCAGTTAAAAGTAAGGACCCAAAGTAGCCTACATGTATGCTTTATGGCAAGAATCCTTCTTGGCAATGCTCCTTTTTGGTTATGCCATCATAAATAAAGCTGTTTTAATCTAGTTCTGCCTAATATTATTAAGATTGCGCTGGATCCATGTTGAAGTTGAAGTAAAACCATTTCTTTGTTAGCTTCTTTTTTAATGTATTTCAGATTTTTTCTCCCAGTTCGGTGGCCAGTTATACACTCGTCTATGTCAGCTATCCCATTCCCTGATAGTTTGCCGTCTGAAACTCCGGGACCGGCAGTGACACAGCCAAACTGAACCACCTCCTCCGAGATTGAGCCCACCAGGCTGTCGACTGTTAGTTACTCTGATACACACGCTTACGCATGGCAAACTCATCTTGGCTTCCTTCCCCCTGAGGCGGACAGTCAATTGCCTCCCCTGAGCGGGACAACCAGCCATAGCTGGGATGGCGCAGGCTGCAGTGGGCAGCCTGCTCTGAGGACACATGCCCTTACCGGATGTGCCACTGGGGGCCCCCCTTGTTAGCTTCTTTAACATCACTATTATTATTTGTTCCATGGCGTATACCCTCATCCAAAGAGGACCTGGATCAACTTGAATCTCAATACTTTGGACGTTTGGATATACGTATGTATATATTTTTGTACAATTCTTTGAGCACACCTGTGTTCAGTTCTCTGAAGGATGTTAACTGTTGATTGAATCCAGGTCACTGTGTAATTTGTCATGGAAACCTCAGATTTATTTTTGTTGGATGTGGTCATGCAACCTGTGAGGAATAAACTGTAGCACAGCAAGGTTACCAATGGACCGATGAGTCTATGAACAAGCAGTGTGCCACTGAATGTTTTAATTGGTAGGATTACTTTGGCTGAGGTGCAGAAGGTCGTTTGGTTTTTATGTTTTCAGTCTGTCAGGGTGTATCTGTGTGAACTGTTGGAGGAGATGGGGGAGGGTGATTCAAAGTAATTAGGTAGTGCAAAGAAAATTTACTGTATAGCATTTGGATTCGACGAGGTCATTGACGTTAACACCCTCGGAGTAAATTGCTTATTAAATTTTACTGTCAAGGAGAGCCACTGATAAGGTGAAAAGCAGTACTAAATTGTTTCAGGCCCTCCCCAAGTTCAGATTAGCTCAACACTGACCTGATGTCCCCAGATGTCACAGAGCTTGAGCACTATGAGGTTCTTTATAAGGGAAGAACCCATACGTCATGCCATTAAATAGAAGAGAGATGGCATTCACATCATTGTTTGCCTTTTTCATGTTAGGAATATTACTGCATTAAGTGATTCCTCAGAGGTAGAGCCTCTGTATAATTATCAACAGACATGCCACAATAACAGAATTTCAATCAACTGTCTTCCAGCAAGTCAAAGTGAGTTTTGAATTTCATTTGTAATGCAGCTGAAGCTAAGGCCTCAGACTTTCATAGCCTCTTTCATAATAGAAAATTACAATGGACATCAGCAGCATGAATATATTGAGGCTATCCTCGTGCCCTTTCATTTACAAGATAGCTTAAACAATAAATTAATATAGAATTTGCATACGCGTTCACAATGTTTTGTTTTATTGCAGAAAACGATTGCAGAACGTCTACAATAGAGCATTCTGCTTTGGAATCGGAGCGCTCAAAGCAATATTCTCTCTGGGCTGCCAGGTGGCTGGTGCTGCTAGTGTGTGCCTGACAGTGTGTGATATTCTCCTTAGTCTGATATCGAACCCTGTTTGTACCAGTGCCAGCTATCCAGCATCCCCCAGGGTGGTGCATAAATGGCTGTAGTGTCACCCAGGAGGAAGGGTTTCAGTCTGTAGGATTGTCTCATTGTGAACCAGAAACCTTGTATCCTCCTGCTGTCTAGCTGTGTATGATGTGTACTCCTATGACACACAGAGGCAGGGTACACAGTTCAGCTCATGGACTGTGGGGTGAAAAGAAGTGTTGGTTCACAGCATGCACTCCAGAGGAGAGCACATGCTTGTCTGTGCGCTCACATATTGACAGAGGATGTTACAATAATGAGACAGGGTTACGAGAGGCTTGGGAGAATTTAAAAAAATCGAACATTCTCTTCATCTGCAGGGTGGTTATAATGCATATAAATACATATTTTACAACATTAAGCGCTATTCCAAATCCCTTCCCTATTTGGCAAACTCAGTGTCCAAAAATGCATGAGTGGGAAACATTTTTCTACAGACTTAAAGTAGAGCCCTGAACTGTACAAAAATGTCTTTGCTAGTAAGCCTTACAATCCAGTTCCAGATATTGATCTAAACGATTTGAGAAAATGCAAATGAAGATGTATCGGCACTTTCCTAAGTTTGCGTTAAGGGTCACGGATTTGTATCTGTCATTCAATGAGACACGAAGAGCCAATTCTGTCTCAATTAAGCCAGGCTACATAAACCAAACATAGTCCATGTGATTTTGCCCCAACTAAATTATGTAAATTTGTGCAAAATATGAATGATGCTTCAATTAAATGTCTTTCAAGCCTTCATAAAACTACCATTATCCAGGGCTATTGTAGAGCCAAGTTTTTACCACTTATTTGTAAAAAGGTATATAATAATCTCTTTGCTTTTGCTGGGTTAATTAGGACGTGGACCTAATAAGGTTTTAGTCCACTCTGTCTAATTCTACATTCAATGCAATTTCACAGATAAACAGGGCAACAGTGTTGTGCGGTGTAGTGGAATTCAATTGGACTGACTGGACAAGGTTGAAGGTTCAGATCCCGGGTGGGTCACTATTGTTTAACCCTTGTGGAACTTAATCTAAATTGTCTCAGCAAATATCCAGCTGTGTAAATGGAAAACTTATGAATAATAATAATAATAATAATACAAAAATTCAAAACAAACGGCTTACGGACAACTCGTACTTACGAACGGACTGCCATAAGGCCTATTATGTTTAAAAAATTGACTTAAATACAATGGTTCGTAATAATGAATGCACGCACTACTTTGTGATGCTCATAACATTGCATAAATCGATGTTTCAGCGGTTTGAAATAATAAAGAGATTGGAGAGAGTTGAAACGTCGGCTCAAGGAACAGAGATCACCGTCCGTTATTTTAAGTCAGATCACGGTCCAAAATCAGTTTTTTAGCTTTCTTTCTTACCCTTTACAATGATGCCTCCCAAAAAAAGCATAAATTTTGTTGGACCGATGCAAGTGCTGGTGATGCATCAAAGAAAAGGAAAACAATCACCATGGAAAGTAAAGTTGAAATAATAAAGAGATTGGAGAGAGTTGAAACGATGGAAAAATCCATCAGCCATTGGGAAAGCATTAGGCTACAGCCCCCACAGGTCAACGGCATGATGGTTTAAAAATATATAAATTTTAAAATGACCCAATCCCTTTATGCGCAAATTGTTTTTTCCGCCTCACTAACAAGTGTGGAAATGCTCTTACTTTCATTATTAAACATAGCCGTGAGTTTTACTGTTGATTTTTTACAATATGATTTCACCAAACGTTTAAGTGATCGCCGATCACGATCATTCAGGATTTTTTTCCGACCACATTTCTTCCTTGAAGATGATGGTTCAACACTATCCTTCCAGGTTTTAATAATGCGTTGGACAGTTCTTAACCCAATTTTAGTAGTTTCAGCAATCTCCTTAGTTGTTTTCTTTGCTTCATGCAGGCCAATAATTTGACCCTTCTGAAACAGATTAACATCTTTTCCACGACCACAGGATATGTCTTCCGACATGGTTGTTTAAGAAATGAGAAGCTACTCATTGCATCAGTTAGGGTTAAATAACTTATAGCTAAAACATATTAATCACTGCAGTAATTATCCAATGGAAGGCTCTTACCTATTTGCTTAGTTAAATCCAGGTGGTTACTTTTTTTTTGGCCAGCCAGTACAGTTACTTTTATTACTACTCTATTATTATTATTAATATTACAGTATTGTTATTATTACAGTATTATTACGTTTTTCTTAAGTGTTTCATATGCACAGAAAGGTCAAATAAATACTATACTAAGACAAACATTTGACTAAGTGACTATTAATAAGAACTGTATGTACCTGTTCCGACTTACATACAAATTCGACTTAAAGACAGACTTAAGAATGGATCTCGTTCGTAACCCGGGGACTGCCTGTAATGAGATTTATTATCGCAATTCATTAATTACTTCATTCCAGATTTTCTCTAGTTTATTCAGTGCTTGGAAATTGTCAGGGTTTTTTAATGTAATGCACACATATGAACCTTTATGAAAGGTGTTCTTTACGCTGACTTTGTATTGACCTGCTGTTATTTTCTCGTGAAATTATACTACTTCTTAAAATCTGATATCTTAATTAGGATCACAAATTATAGATAGATACTACATATGTAGTATATATATACTGTATATATATATATATATATATATCCTAGACTTTTTTTAAATGCAATGACTGAAAAGCAATTGCCTTCAGTTTTTTTTTTAATGTGAAAATATATCTTGTCGGGAAGATGCCTTTTGAAAAACCTGTGCAGGCAGACAGAGTGGGCTGGGTTGTGGGCTCTGTGAGTGAAGACAGGGCTTGGGGTATGTAGCGGTGGTGAACCAGTGTCGCACCCTACAACTTCAGGGTTCTATCTATGAGCTGGAAATTATGGATCATGGAGAAAATATTATTATGGCCCGCCAGATTAAAGCGGAGGTCAACATGGTATGATTGGCCTCGTCACTTGGTAGCAATGCTCTTGAGCATATTATGCCTTTCCAAATATCAGCTCAACCAACATCTAGGTATAAATGAAGCCGGCTTCACCAGGCCCTAGTGATGTTCAATATCGCCCTGATTCTCAACATGAGAGGGGCATATCAATGGCAACCGTGAAAAGATATCTTGTGGTAGTAAGTGACCCAAAACAAAAATATAAAAAGGGGTTCTGAGTCTGGCTTGTGCTGGACCTTCCCCCAAATTGTAAATTATGGGTTAAGAATGGAGTGAGCCAACCCCCCAAACACTCCAAAGTCTGACACGAGACAGATTTTGGGGTGAAGTTTCTTTCCTGTTTCTCTTGGAAGATCTGGTTCCAGCTCACACCTCGGCTGCGTGTGTTTGCATTTGGAGAGATACAAGCCTGGTTTGGTATCATTTTCTTCCATTTCATCTTTTTGTGATTGTTACATGTCAACTTTATATCTAGGATTTAGTATTTCTTAGTATTTAGTCTGTAGATTGGACATTGAATATTTTGTCTAACTGTTGTAACTGAATAAACCAGCTGTTCATTTTAATTGAATTATGAGTTGTATATTTTGATGAAGGTTGATCCACCAGATTGCTCTGCCTATCAACGAATTCGGTGATTTAATTGATAATTGGTATCCTGTGTAGTAATTATTATATTAAATCAAATAAATATATTTTACATGTAGGATAAGTGAGGGGTTTTAACGCATAATATCACTACTGGATTCAGGGAATACACCATTTTTATTCTAACTTCACTGTTCCAATATTCTTAATCATATGTGTACAGAAAAGGTAACAGAATGAAGCTCAGTGGTACATGTTATGGAAATATTTTCATCTCATTTTAAAAATATCCTAACTTTAAACATTCCTTCTCAGGGAAACCAAAAAATCAATCATGAGAGGCAGTTAGTTACAAAACCTCCTATTGTCAGCCTATAATGCTTCAGCGTCTTCAGACGCCTGCACTAATCATGTTCTTTAAGTCATCACATTGTGTTTGATGTGACGTCTAAAAATAATCTGATTTTATACTCTGTGGTACAAAAGAAACAGGCCTATTTAAATAGGAGAGGGCAGTTTATTGTGATTGATATTTATGTGAGCAGAACATTTTTCCTTAACTCTAATTGAATGCAAGTGTTCATTTTTTCTTCATAAACACTATATATATATATATATATATAGTATACAGTATATATATATATACTGTATATACACAATCAGCCACAACATTAAAACCACTGACAGGTGAAGTGAATAACATTGATCATCTCGTTTCAATGGCACCTGTCAAGGGGTGGGATATATTAGGCAGCAAGTGAACATTCAGTTCTTGAAGTTGATGTGTTGGAATCAGGAAAAATGGGCAAGCGTAAGGATCTGAGCGACTTTGACAAGGGCCAAATTGTGATGGCTAGATGACTGGGTCAGAGCATCTCCAAAACGGCAGGTCTTGTGGGGTGTTCCCGGTATGCAGTGGTTAGTGCCTACCAAAAATGGTCCAAGGAAGGACAACTGGTGAACCGGCGACAGGGTCATTGGCGCCCAAGGCTCATTGATGCATGTGGGGAGCGAAGGCTAGCCCGTCTTGTCCGATCCCACAGAAGAGCTACTGTAGCACAAATTGTTGAAAAAGTGAATGCTGGCTATGATAGAAAGGTGTCAGAACACACAGTGCATCGCAGCTTGCTGCGTATGGGGCTGCGTAGCTGCAGACCGGTCAGAGTGCCCATGACCCCTGTCCACCGCCAAAAGCGCCTACAATGGGCACGTGAGTGTCAGAACTGGACCATGGAGCAATGGAAGAGGGTGGGCTGGTCTGATGAATCACGTTTTCTTTTACATCATGTGGATGGCCGGGTGCATGTGCGTCGTTTACCTGGGGAAGAGATGGCACCAGGATGCACTATGGGAAGAAGGCAAGCCAGCAGAGGCAGTGTGATGCTCTGGGCAATGTTCTGCTGGGAAACCTTGGGTCCTGGCATTCATGTGGATGTTACTTTGACACATACCACCTACCTAAACATTGTTGCAGACCAAGTACACGGATAATGGATAATGCGCCCTGCCACACTGCAAAAATTGTTCAGGAATGGTTTGAGGAACCTGACAAAGAGTTCAAGGTGTTGACTTGGCCTCCAAATTCCCCAGATCTCAATCCAATCGAGCATATGTGGGATGTGCTGGACCAACAAGTCCGATCCATGGAGGCATCACCTTGCAACTTACAGGATCTGCTGCTAACGTCTTGGTGCCAGATACCACAGCACACCTTCAGAGAGTCCATGCCTCGACGGGTCAGAGCTGTTTTGGTGGCACAAGGGGGACCTACACAATATTACGCAGGTGGTTTTAATGTTGTGGCTGATCAGTGTATATGTATAATAGGACTAGTTAATTTTTGTAATTTTTTATTGCAGAACTACAGTATTAAGGACAAATCTTGATTGAATCCAGGCTACTGGAAGGGCAGAAAATGTGGTGCATGGGCATAATGTAGTGCCATGCAGCCATATAGTTGCCATTAATCACTACAAATGGGGCTCTGTAATAACTGGACACTCTAGCCCAAACTACTTGGACCTCGACATACACTGGCCCTCAGTGCCCAAATCACACCATTCTCCATGTCTGCGGCATGCTCACTGATACCCATTTGGGCAAAAAGCACAAAGAAATCTTGACTCATTGCTGAAGCAAACTAAAAAAAGCTTCTGGCAAGGCGTCGCCCGTGCGTCGGCAGGGTGTTGGATGCACACCAATTTAGTGCGTGGTCATCACACCTGCTGAACTGCTACCGAGCAGCTGAGAAGCTGCTGATGCGAGGGCTCGAGGAGACCCGGCTCCTTTGATGAAGTCACACCAGCAGTGCGAAGATGGAGCCTGACAATGTCTCAATCCTGGGGATGTGTTGTAACCGCAAGTCTCCCAGATCATGACCCGTCAATGACAGACTGCATTTGTCCTGCCCGGTTAAAAGTTTCCGCCTGTGAACTCCCCAGGCAGTTAGGGACAGTGTGCTGACATACTCTAGCTTCCAGTACACCGGTGGCACAAAAGTATTGTTCTCTAGATAAGCAGAGCGTATCAGTACCACTTTCTGTGCTTCTGCTTCTTGCTTTTCACCTGCTGTGATGAGCTCTCACATCAGTTTGAAACTCTCCATACATTTTTTCTCTCATTTATAGCATCTCAACACTACTTATTTCCCTTTTCCCCAAACTTGATTTGAGTTTTATTTTTAAGTCCGTCCTAGTTTATGTATAAATAGCCAGCCATGTTCTTCTGACTAAGCATATCTAAAATAAATGGGTTGGACACTAAATAAGGGAGGAGTCCGAGAATGGTTGCTCTCAGCCTGCTCAAGAGCACCTTTGAGCCCCAGTTGTTGAAGGCTAGGAAGAAGCTTCCTCCCGCATGATATTCCATTCATAGACAGGTCAACATGTGGTGCCCATAAGCCAGTACATTTCTTTAGTAAATGTTTATGTTATTCAGTTGGTTGTATTTGTTTCATAATTTATTTTTGTCATGATACTGGAGGTACTGGAATTTCACATACAGTATGTACCTAATGGTCTGATTGCCCCCTTCCCACAATGCATTTTCACACATTAAATCTCACAGGCAGCAGAGCACAGCATCTCAATCTGGATTCATGAGGCAGTACCAGTGAGCGTTGCATTTTCTGAGAGTGTGTGCATGTGTTTGTGTGTGTATCTGCTTGTTTCAAAGAGCAACAGATATTTGAATAAAAACATTTCTTATCTTTTCTAAAAATCACCAAGGTTGCATGCAGTTATTCGAAACATTTCAGTGGACGTCCATAATATGCGTTGTATATTGCATCTAAGTGCCGATTTGAGCTATACAAAAAAGATTGATGGTATGTATGACAAAATTGCTTATTCTTGTGCCCTGTCATCTTCTTGTGATTCTGCCAAATTGCAACCAGCAATCCATATCTTCGGCCTGCAGAGTGCCATTGCCTGCTGTCAGGATATTAACGATGGAAAATGCCTTCCATTTCAGTGTTTCCACCAGTGTTTGTGGTTTGCACAAATTATAGCCACATGTCAGAATACCAAAATACAAAAACAGCCCAGTGGTGTCCTCTCTGTTTTAAAAGAGACACAGAGAGGGATTACAAGGGACACAGAGAATAAGGACCAAGGTAATTACGTGCGGCTGAGCAGTTGCGAGCTCTGAATGAATTTGAGCTTTCAGTGGAGGACCTGCACAGATAATTAAACAGATGTTCAACAGTCTAAACTACCATAGCACATGAGTCTTTCCCATTAATTACACTCACCATCCAAAGGGTATTTAAAATCCAATAATATTTGAAACATTCCATCTCACACTGTAAAAAAAGTAAAAAGTAAGTTAAAAAAGGAGAAAGAAAGCAGCTCTTCCCACTAAGCCACATAGATAGATTTTCACGAGGGAGTTAATGTTTTCTTCCCTCTGAAGTAGAAAGAATGTGATTTTCCTGTCCCTCCTAAATCTGGAAGGCAATGTGTGGAGCTGAAGGACTGTTGGCCCCATTGCACCCGCTCGTCTCCTCTCGTTGAGTTTGACAAGCAGCACATCGTCTGTCTGTTGCATCTTGGGAGTTAAATAGGTCACAGTTTACTCCTTTGTTCCTTTGATACCCAGAGTTTCAGGAGCACAACTTCAACTTGAAATGGAGAGGGTAAATGTTGTGCAGATATCTTTTGAACTTTCAAAATGAAAGAGAAACTCCGCCACACAATTGTGTGAATAATCGGAAATGCTGTGTTACCATGGTATGGGTTAGAGGCTTGATTAAAAACTAGAAAGTGAAAGAGTTTCTGAATAGCCTTGTTTTGCTGCAAGAGGACAGTTTATATATATAATTTAATTATATGAGCATACAATTTTTCAGTAAAAAAATTGGCAGCAGTATGTTTTAACATTACTTTAGTCAAAAAGTATTTTTGTTTACATTTTGTTTAAGATATTTCCCTGTTTTTCTCCCATTCTCCCAATTTGATGGCCAGTTGTACCCTCTACTGATCCAATTATCCCCTTTAACAAGCTTGCCGCCTGCGGCTACGGGACCACCACTACTCTGGGACCGGTGTTGGCAGGGATGGTGAACCGCCTTCTTCAAGACGGCACTCGTCCGAGCAACGACCGTGATCCGGTTACATTCAGAGAAGGTTTCTGTGAATGCGGCGAGCTCATGCTGGCTTCCCTCCCGCCTCCCTTTGGGGCGGACAGCCAATCGCCACCCCCGAATGGGACTCTCAGCCAGAGCTGGGCTGGCGCAGCTGGGGAATCGAAGCTTGGCTGCAGTGCACTTTTTAACATATTTAAACATATTTAAAAAAGGGTCAGCCTTTTATTTATATCAAGACAGACGTGGAACGTTTTTCTAATCATTTTCCATACCATTGGGGTTTCCCAGTAGTCTCAGCAATTTTTGGTTATGTGTAGGGACCAATGTAATTAATGTTTTATGTAGAAATCACCCTTTTAATATATGCATCACTGAAATGGGAAGCCGAAGCTGGTTATGTTTCAATTTTTAAATTACATGTTCGTAAAATGAAGGAAGAATATGTAATCATAATCACAATAAGGTGCACACTGCATGATTGAATGTTAGTTGTTTTGACAGGCATGGTAGTTCTTTCCAGTTACTTTTGTGCTTCAGGAATAGAAGAGGACTAGTGTGTGGGGTCACAGCTAGTCACAAATTGGCAGCAGGGAAAAGTGGAGGCCAAAGTATCATGGAGGCCTTGTCTTGTGTCTTGTGTCATGGAGGCCAAGTTCCCATGGCTGACTAGTGAAGTGGGAGCATATGTGCTGTGTATCAGTTTGCAACTCTGAAACTTTATCATGATATTGCATGGACAAGCACAATGTCTTGTGAAGTTGTGACAGAGAAGTATAGATAGAAAAACAACTAGTTGAGTGATGTGAGAATATTACATTTGTAAAAGCTTAATTAGCTAGCAAGGCATTGTGATGTGATAAAGTCCTATAATTGCAAACAAACGGGTACGATGCATCTTTCATCAGAAAATCATATTGAGACAGATTCATGAATTCCATGAATTCATACACATTTGATTAATGAACATTTTCTATGCATTAGCTGCTGTATGATTCTGTCTGTTGTGGCAGGATGAAATGTTGCCGACTTATGCATGCTGATGTTGCTAGTTAATAATGTATGTACTGTATTGACAGACCGGTAGTAAAAAATAAGCCTGACTTTGTCTCAAATGGCATAATGTTGGGTAAACGTATTGGCTTTTTCTAACAATAGGATTTCCCATGATACAATTTACAATTTATAATTTTTATATATTTAAAATTATATATATATATTTATATATTTTATCATTGTATACATACTTGGCTTGCCAATCTGTACATACAATGTCTGAAAACTAGATGTTATGATAAAACATTATGATAAGAATGTGCAACAGGACTGTATTTGGCAAGGTTTTCAATATGGAAAATTGCTATTGATATGGAGATGAGCAAATCTGAGTTTTGGGCCCATAATCAAGTTGTAAATGTGAAAACACAGCAGGTATTGAAGGCTGAAGTCTCGATTGCCTCGTAGCACCTATTTAAATGGGGAGGCAGCAGTTCAGTTTTAAAAACCGTGAGCTGGTTACTCAGGCCACTGAGTGTATTATGTTCTGTCAAAATCATTGTACATTTTGGATTGTGAGTTCTTACAGAATTGTTCCCAGCACTATCTGTGTCCAGAAGTGAACTAGTTTCTAATATTTTAACTGTGAAATTAATCTGAAGCAAAACAATTTAAAAAATAAAATAAAATACAAAACTCAGCCACTGTCGGAGTGGCGCATCAAACTAACACTTTTTCTCAGTCCAATGACATGCCTCATGGCCTGAAATTCCATTTTGATTGTGCCTGTGCAGCCCTGCATGATGGCGCATATTTGGCCATACAATTGCCCATGGAGAGGAGCGAGGGTTTCAGTCAGCAGGGTACTTTCTGCCTCATTGAGACACCTCTTGTTGATCAGGTGCCTGCTAGCCTGCTAGCTAGCATTATCCTGGGTATGCAAATACAATTAGGCATTTAAAATTGGAATAAAATAATATAAGGGGATACAAATATATTACAAACATAAGTATGCCTAATGAAGTGTAAAAATTGCTGCTCCCATAAAATGTCAAATGCGATCAGCGATGCCATGTATCAAAATATTGAGTTATCAAGCAAACTGGTGCTGAAAACTACACAACTGGATCATGCCAAGAATGCTGAAAAATCGTTTTTTGCTAAGAATGACGCATGACAGGCAATGAACCTGAAAGCAGTGACTCATAGCCAGAGCTACAAAGACTCCTCAGTGAAATGGCACTAATGTTGCATTTCAGCCCATATTACATTTGATCTAATCTTTCAGCACAGATGGCTTGAACAAAGAATTGAAAGCCCTGACTCAAATTAATATGTTGTCACAAAGACCCACAGCTATGGCCATTGTGTCCGGGTGCATAATAATAAATGTGATTAAGTAAGTGGGTTTGGCAAACTTGTCAAAGTTACATTTGAAATCAGTTGTGGTTTTAAATGATCAGTGCGTGGACTATTTAGAGTGTTATGCTAATATACTATTGTCTATGCTTTTATTCCCATTGTCAGTGATGTGTTCATGTGTTGCCTTTATTCCTTTCTATAAATCTTTTTTACAAAGGCATACCAGGGTCAATATAATCAGAACATTGTACTTGAAGTATTCACATAAATATGCTTAACTACAGTACATATTTGGTTCAACATTCAAATATTTAAAAAGCAAATATTATTTGAAAGTATTTAAATATTCAATAGTTTCAATACATTACATTTGTACATTACATTTTAAGCATTTAGCAGACGCTCTTATCCAGCGTGACTTACAAGATGTGCATAAATACATGGTAGGAACAATCATAGTTTGCGCAAGAGAACAGTGCAGTAATATACAGTATATATTGTTTTTTCATTTAAGTGTATTTAGTGGTTCATGCCATATGATGGTTAAGGAGGATTCGTGATTTAATAAGTGTAAACCTTAGAATTCAGGAAAATAATTAAGCAGCCGTATCCTAAAATTAAGTTTATAGTAGTCCAATGTACTATAACTACTTTATCAATATTTAAACATATTCAATACTTTTTACAGACATATACAATCCTTTTTAAAGAAAATCTATCTGTAAGTCCCGTATGTTACATAGTGGCTTATGGATGGCCTCTTCTCTTCACAGTAAGCCATGACTCCGAGTGTCTTATATACTGGAGTCTTTTCTTGAATTGTCATCTTGTTTTTGTTGACCTTGGTTTTCATGGTGTTTGACACTCTGATCTGCAGGAGCTAGGTGCTAAGCATTGTGGGTCAAAGGTTTCCTGAAAATAAATGTCTGATGAAGGAAAGTGTCAGGGCCAACTTTGTCTGAAGTGCTGCAGTATGGTCAAATGCTATCGACTAACAAAGACAAAAAAGGTTAGTTTATTGGTTATGTTATTGCAAAGACAAAAACAGCAAGGGTTAGTTTATTTCTGTGTGCATATGTTATTGCACTCAAATTGAGTAAAAATGGATTGACACTTTGTGCTATACCCGGATTGGGAAGCAAACCCTGACCAGAATAAGCGTCTGGATCCATGACACACTCTAATTAAGAAAGACCAGAGTCTGATCCATGACACACTCTGTCGCATTCTACATAATAATATTTACAGGTAGGTGTTAAACCTGCTAGGCATTGCTGCCTGTCGCACCACCAACGGTGCCCTTAAGTCGAAACCGAAGGCAAAGCTATACATGGCTCCAGTACCGCCCTCTAGTTTGCCCTGCTGAACTGTCCCTGCCTCTCCTGCTACACCACTACCATTGTGTAATTACTTTACACTGGAGCTTCAGTGATGATCCTGGAATCATTGGGAGTTTCGGGTCTTTCGGCATCATACACCCTCTTCCAGGCAACCCAGCTGTGGTTGATCAGACCTCAGCTTGTGCCAGACAAAAAATAAATTAATAAAATAAAATTAATTAATTAATAAAATGTAAAATAAAAAAAACTGCTAACCACAGCGCTTTGGTTAGTTGTTCTCCCACTTTCTATCCTTTCTCCTCAGCCACAGCCAGAAACCGCCCTTCTCTGCTTCTTCAGACAGCTCTTTGGTTGCCTTTCATAGCTTGGCACCTGCCATTCCCATGTCCCTGAGTAGGCGTGTCATTGATGTGCTGACGAAACCTCTGCATCCTACTTCCACAGGGTAGATGACAGACCTCCAGCCAGCCTCCTTGCACTCAGCAGCCAGATCGGAGTACTTCTGGCTTTTCCTCTCATAGGCGGCCTCTACGCCCTCCTCCCATGGGACAGTTAGTTCGATGAGGAGTACGGTCTTGGCAGTAGTGGACCACACCACTATGTCAGGACAGAGAGTTGTGATGGGAATCTCTCTGGAGAACTGCAGCTGCCTGTCGAGGTCAACACTCATGCTCCACTCCTTGCTGGGGGAAAGGAGTCTTGCTGGAGCTCTCAAGCTGGTGGTGCTTTCAGCGCTCCCTCCTTGCCTGACGAACTGGATGTGGCCTTTTGTTGCTGGTGAACATCCACTGTTTGAAGCCTGCCTACAGACCTCCAAAGTCTCCGCTTGCTTCTTTAGAACCTGGTCATGTCACCATCTATAGCGCCCTTGGGACAGCGCGGTCTTGCATCCTGACAGGATGTGTCGGAGGCTTGCATTGGGAGCATTGCAGAGTGGGCAGCACTCCTCACTGCCAAACCACTGGTGAAGGTTGCGGGGACAAGGGAGAGTGTCATAAGTTGATCTGATGAGGAAACTGAGTCGGGCTTGAGGAATCTTCCACAGGTCCGACCAACTGATCGGCCTGCTGACAATGCCCTTCCATGTAGTCCAGCCTCCCTGACGACCTTGCGACACTGCCTTGATCTTGTACCGCTCCTCCACAATCTTTGTCATTTCTGACACAACCATCTCTTTCCTCTCTTTCCTGTTGGCCTTGGACCAGAATCACGTTGCTTCTCCCTATCCAAGTCCTATCCGTCCTGCTTGGACTCTACCGACAACTTCTAGGTGTTGCAGCCTGCTGATCGCCTGATCCACTTCAACTTGAGCTTTCCACTTCCGTCCTGTGCGCACCTGGGCATCCGCACACCTCACCAGCTGGTCAGTGGATTCTCCCAGCTCCTGGACCAGTCTGGTCTTTCCCTGCTTGTAACCCAGGCTGATGGGTTGTAGAGGCAGCTGCAAGATGTTCCTCCCGAAGAGACCTGTCTGAGAAAGACAACGTGGATGTATTCCATTATTACAGCCATTGTGTTGCGTCTTTCACTCTCTTTAAGCGGCCCTTAAGGGTGGCCATCTTCCGATGCACCGGTTTACTCTATTCAGATTACTGTGGTCAAAAGTCACTCTAAAGCCACTCTCTTGATGCCTCTAACAATAGATTACAGATAATGCCTTCTTGTCACCTTCCATCAAGTGACTTCAAACATCAAACATCCCCTAAGCCTTTCCCTAAGTAATATACGCTGTTTATCGACCCATTATCAGTGCATTAACTATTTTAGAGTGATGTTTTTGGGTTCTGCTAATTTACTATGTCTATTCTTTTATTCCCATTGTATCAGTGATGTGTTCATGTGTTGCCTTTATTCCTTTGTATAAATCTTTTTTTACAAGGGCATACCAGGGCCAATATAATCAAAAAATTGTACTGGAAGTATTCACATAAATATGCTCAACTACAGTACATATTTGCTTTACTATTCAAATATTGAGAAATCTTATATTATTTGAAAGTATGTAAATATTAATTAGTTAAAAAAAAAAAAAATTCTTGCCTTTAACCGAGTTTGGGTCTATTGCTCTATGCTCTCTTTGCCTTTGTTCAGAATTATTGCATGTCTTTTGACCTTGCAGTTAAAGACAAGACAATTTGAAGACAAGAATCCTTACAAATGTGGTAAATAAGTTGAACTTAAAAGAGAAACCTCCCAGTCTATATAACCTTGATTTAGCTCCCCCTTTGGCCTTGATGATTAATGAGAACATAATAGGGAGAAAATTGTATTCTAAAATCAACATAATTGCTAAGAGTCTTGAGTTAACAAGCCCACCCTGGCCTCAGGGGTCGGAGAGTGTAGCCACTGCACCTGCTCTAGATAGAAGGAAATCACTGCTACAGACCAGAGCAGTTTAAAATAGCTTAGTTTAGGAACAAGTTTTTGTTCTATTACCATTGATCAATGTTTTTAATATTACTTATTTATTTAGTAAAAGCGGTGGTTTTCCGATTTCCAATGGTTTTGTTACTGCTATGCCCAAGTAATTGAAGAGATATGTCTAATAATAAGTATTTGCCAACACATTGATTTTAGATGGACAGCTTTCAGAACAAACTTCAAACAAAGGTTTTATATTGAATAAGTAAAACTGGTATCATGCATAAACACATATAGAGAATGCACTGGTACAAACCTGTGCACACATTTTGAACAGCTGAAGAAGAAAATTTGCTATGAATCCCATAGAATTGATGTGTGTACTTGAAGCTGTGGCAACTTAAGTGCACATGAATTCGCAAACCTGTGGAAGATGACCATGGTGGCAATACTGTAACCTTCCATAAAATAAAACACCAATTTTGAATGTTTGCATGGCACCTTAGCATTCTGTCCACACAACCTTTATGTGACACAGTGGCTTGTGAATGGCCTATTCTCTTCACAGTAATCACAGCCTTATATACTGTAGCAGGGAGTCTTTCCTTGAATTGTGGGGTCGTCTTGTTTTTGTGACCTTAGTTTTCATGGTGTCTGACACTGATCTGCAGGAGCTAGGTGCTAAGCATTGTGGGTCAAGGGGTTCCTGAAAGTAAATGTCTGATGAAGGAATTTGTCTGGGTCAAATCTGTCTGAAGTGCAGCAGTAAGATCAAATTATATTTACTAACAAAGACAAAAAAGGTTATGTTATTGATTATGTTGTTGCACTCGAGTGAAAGATTGACACTTTGTGCCATAACTAAGAAAGACCAGAGTCTGGTCCATGACACACTCCGTCACATTCTATGTAATAGTGGATATATTCACATTATTACGGCCATTGTGTTGCGTCCTTCACTCTCTTTAAGCGGCTCTTAAGGGTTTACTCTATTCAGATTACTGTGGTCAAAAGCCACTCTAAAGTGTCTCTGTCTCTTTTGATGCCTCTTTAACAATAGATTACAGATAATGCCTTCTTGAAACCTTCCATCAAGTCACTTCAAACATCAAATGCCCCCTAAACCTTTCCCTAAGTAATATATGCTGTTTATCGACCCTCCCACCTACTCTCAGCCTGGTCACAGGGGTTTGGCCTTGTGGGTACAGAGAGGTTGAAAATTATAGCCTTGGAACTTTTAATCGTTGCTTTTTGCTTTTCACATTTTTTTTCTTTTTCTGAAATCAATTGAAAGAGAAACCACGTCGTTAAAAGGTAAAGATTCGAGTAAGAGGTGTGTCGACTTACAAAAGCAAACTCTGAAAGAAAAAGGAAATCCACTCAGCTGTATTCTCTTTTTCTTTTACTTTATTGATTGGTCAGTGCTCTGCAAATCTGTCCCCTCGCAATCAGACTTGAAGAAACTCTAATTTTACTAATGACATTCTGTCATTAGACATTGACTGATTCACACCCATAATTTTCAGAGAACTTATGAGTTTCCTAACACTAATGTGTTTCCTGTTCACAGCTGACACTTTTTTCTGTAAACACTGCTGGGTCAACAGACACGCTGCCCTACTGTGACTATTGTTATTGTTATACAATTGATTTGCTTAGCAGACGCCTAACATAATTAAACTTGCTTATTGTCTACAAACAGCGGTGTTCTGGTTGGTATTCACTACCTTGATCCGCAGAGCTATGGTCTATCCACTGCACTCCGTGTGTCCAGTTAGCTGTTTTCACGGTCGGATCTGACTCCTGCCCAGTTGCAACAGACCCATGTGGCCGAAACATTGTCTCGGGACTGCATAATATTTCTCCTTGTCGTTCACTTTGTCTTCACCTTTCGCCTGCGATTATTGTAAGTGTGTGTACACCAGTCTGTATTCTGAATTGCATATGCGAACCGTCAAAAAACAAATGCTGTGATTCATAAAGGCCTGAATGAGCTGCCTGTAATTCGGGATTGTTTAGTGTACCACGCTGTATCTGAATCGAGAGAGACCTCCCACCCTGTCTCACAGATTGTGTATCAGTGAAGTGCAGACAGCCAACAGGTCCTCCACTCCTGTGATCAAATGAATCTCAATGTGAGAGCAGCGCGCGAGGAAGAGGCTGTTTTGCATAAGTGCCGTGTCTTTTCAGCACTCCTCATGATGCCCGAACAACAAGTTTGCACACGCCCAGTGCATTAACCACTCAGCGCTGCCCCATTAAACGCTATAATCGCTGTGCGTCTGCTCCATCGCATTTGGTATGAATAGGAGTATCAATTTGTGAAGATTAAAGGGAACCTACCATGGATCTCAGGAAGAAATACAACAAACAAGCCCACTGAAAGTGTTTATTTGGGAGTGAAAACAAGTAGCTTGACCTTGTTTGATTCATAATTATATTACAGGATTTTATTAATAATAGGTCCAGCTAAGCACATTCTCTCAAATGTATCAGACTTTTTTAATACATGTTAAATTCACGATTTAATTGGCATATTTACATATTGTATACATGCTAGATTTTACATAAGAACATTAGCTAATGCTAGATACAGCCATTATTTCCAACATCAGGAGTTTGGGGCTAAGCCTCTTATAATGACATTGCAAGTACTACATTTGTTGATATAAATTCAGCCACATGTTGCTCGTTGGAAAATAATTTTAAGGCGTTTAGAAATTGATACATCCAGACAAAGAAACTTTAAAATGTTTTGCATCAGATTAATCATTGAATTAATTGATGTAATTAATGTATATTTTTTAATCGGTTGATAGCCCAAGTTCTTTAGGATAGTGTCATGAACTCAATTTGCCTAATTCATATAAAACAACATACAATTGATGTGTCATAACATTAAGACAATGACATTAATGCTACTGTGGACATAAACCGTCATGAAAACGTATTACTGACATTATCGACAACTTTTATTAAAGTGACGTGTCATGGCACTAGTACATATATATACGCCATACCACTTTGATACCATATGCCATACGAGTGTCAAAAAATCTTATGACCATTTCTGATAGGTTTTGACATGTTATTATACATGTCATTAATCATTATGAAATGCTTATAACATGGTCATGAAGGCGCTATAAGTGTCTAATAAAGTATTACCAAAGTATGTGTTCAGCTTCAATTTGGCATATGTTTTAGGTAAAGGCTGAAGCTAATAAACATTGCAGGGAGAGTTTGTTGTATTCAGGAAGCTTTGGGTGCTGCACTAAAGGTACCAGAAGATCAGTGGCAGTACGTCCCTTTCGCCACCAAAGCATACAATGTGCTTTATGGTGCATTGAAAATGTGTGAAGTCATACACATTTATTTATTTACAGCATACTTTGAAAAACGCCTCAGTGCAACACCAGTAAATCCTTTATCAATGGAAGTGCTCTGAAGACGTTCATTGATGTTATGTGGTCAGCACATATGTGATAAAGCTGTTGATCTGAATCTACTGCCTGAAGGCATGCGTCATTAAGGTTTTACCTCTTACCTCGGGTAACCCATTACCTTTGCTTTAATGAGTAGTTGATTAAATATACTTCTGAACAAAGACTTTTAGGCTGGAATAAAGCCAGGTGTGAAATATCAAAGGAATGTCTGTAACTGAGGGTATAAATGTTTCAATAATTTTAATTGGCTTTAGATGCAGTTTTTTCCCCCTTAACACAAACTAGGGCTATTGCAGAATCTTCAAAGAAATCTTCAAAGAGCCATTATGATTATTAAATAATATCATGTTTAATATTTCTAATTATACAATTTGAAAAACTGAGGGAAACATAAGCCTAGACACTGAGAATAATATTAGTACATACGAATCCAGCTCACATATTGTATTTGGAAAGACACTGTTCTTGAAGTAAAAAGCACATAACATTGCAAAATTTGTCATACAAATACCATAAAGAATAAAAAGCATATTTTTATAAGTCAAAACCACAACCTTAATGTTGTTGGTGTAGGCAATCACCTTTTTCATGCTCCTTTTTCGAGTATGATCATCAAGTCAGACACTAACTTTGATACAGCCACCAAAAGTGTTTATGGTTGAAACTAAGAATTCCATTACTAAACATTGAATTGTATATATAACAAAGTATCACAAGTGTATTTGACTTTTAAATACACAAATAAATATTTCCACAGGGCTAGACAGTTTCATGCTCCATGACCAACTATGATAAAGCCTATTGTCCTATGAGTCTTCTACTTATCTCTCCATATATGGTACCAAAGATAAGGGGTTCCTCTTACCATCATTGAGATGTTGATCCCATATTATCAACAATGCAGTATTGTGCTTTTCAAGTAATATTTTTGAAGATATCTGATTGTAAGAAGACAGAATGTACAAAGCTATTCTTAAGGTGCGATAAGGTATACCAATGGATTAAGATTTGGTCTCAAGGAGCTCACACACACACACATATATATATATATATATATATATATATCCTTAGTTCCACCTCCTTCTGAGCAAGCTTGGTCTGCGCATCAAACAACACCCTGGTGTATTCCTCTTTGCAGTTGCTCTTCCTCCAACTTTGTTACATTCCTCACCTCTTTTTCTAGTTCCAGTCTGTGGGCCTCCACACGCCTTACCTCATTGCCAAGAGATGCGTTTTTGTTCTCCAGCTCCACAGCCATGTTCCCAATTTTCCTCAGGGAGTTTCTGTGCTCCTCCAGCAATTTCCCCACGGCCACCCGGTGGCGCTCCTCCAAGGTCCCCAACTCAGCCTTCGCCCTGTCCTGTACATTTTGGGCATTCTTCAGCTCTTGAACCTCCTGGAATGTGACTCGCCATTGTAACAATGGCCGCCCACCTCTTCACCAGGTCTTCCTTCTGGTCACGGCAACATCTCTCAAATGATTACTTATTCTTCTTTGCCCTTTATTACTGATAGCGCCTCTCTTAACTCTGCTTCTAAACCTGCACACTTCTCAGACATTTTGGACTCACTTCTATGCTGCGTTTGTGGCTTACTTGGGTTATTTTTGGCCTCCCAGCCAACTTTTTCCTTCAGGGAACACTCACTGGTTGGTGACCATATTCCATCCAGCATATACACTAAGGGACTCAACTTTGTGCCAGTTGGGTCTGCTCCTTGTCCCAAGCCTCTTGACGCATTTCCCACATAACATTAGACACAACAGGCAGGCTCTTCCTCAGGAACAGTGGGCACTCTCCATTGTCCATCTTTGGGTATGCTCTGGCAACCTCAGGAAAGCAGCTATCACCTCTCTTTGCTCAGAAGACAAGGGTTTTCTCCAATCTTTCTCTAGCCAGGAGAAGATTTTTGGATCCAACATCAACCCCAGGTTCAAAAGATTTTTTATTTTTCCGTTGTACTACCTCCTCTCGCCTATAGGTGATGCCCTCTGCTTGCATTCTTCACCATATTGTAGTGCCACTTTGGGTGGGGTGACACTCAAGGACCTTTCCAGAGGGTGTAGGCAATTGAAGAAATCAGGAAGAGGCAGTATTCCAAACAAATGATACGTTTATTAAACTGATTACTGAAAAAAACACACAAAAAGATGGGGTATTTGCGAAATTGGAAACACACAGTCCATAATCCTTCTCTTGTTGTCTTTGTCCATAATCCAAGTCATTAATCCAAGCCAGTTCCTCATACAATCCACAGTTGTTACACAAGCAGGGTTCTCCAAACAATCCAATTCCAATCCAAAACAATTCTCTCTCCATTTCTCTCCACCGTACTCCACCACTCAATGTGACACAAAACAGTCCTTTATATAGCTCCCAAATTGACATCAGCTGCCAGCAGTCCTCATTGCTTCATGTGCTTCAGGTGTGTGACTGCAGGCTGCTGGGAACTGTAGTCCTCTTGGCTCTAGTGGGAGCTCCCAAGAGTTAAAGGGGCAGGCAACCATTTCCTTATACTGCCCCTTGGGATGGCACAATATAGTTTGTCGGTCTACGGACCAGATTTTTTATTTATTTTCTGTCTCTCCCCCCAGACATGGGGAAGAGACAGTGGGAGTAGCAGGTTAACATATAACAAAGACAAAGACAAACACAAAATCTTCACCCTACTCGCCACGATGCCTTCGGGTAAAAACAACGAACTAATATACGCCATTTAGCAGATGCTTTTCTCCAAAGCGACTTACAGTAGTGAATGCATACATTTTATGTCTGAGAAGTGTCATATATTTTTATGTCATACAAACTAAAATAACAAACTAAAATAATCATAACTTACGGGACACCACGCCTCTCCATCCGGAGTTCCCCTGGAACCTCCCCAGGCACACACATATCCAGTGACCTTTCAAGTGCTTCCCACCCATGCATACTGAGACACTTGAACTTTGCAGTTTGAGTTCTCTTTTCCCATGCATACAGAGACACTTGAACTTTGCAGTTTGAGTTCTCTTTTCCCATTCATACAGAGACACTCGCCACTCCCCACAGTGAGAGTTCTGGCAACCAGCCCCAAGACACTCTCCACTCTTCCAATCACACCGAGGGAGAGAGGCGGACACTCTTAGTGCACCCCCTCTCCCTCTTCCCCACACACACAGGAAGCACTCTACTCAGTCACTTTCGACAAACGCACATAAAACTCCACAAACATCAAACATCTATCAAACATCCAACACTCCACAATACCATACGCGTGCATGCGCACACTTACAACAATGACAACACAAACTCTCCATACACACGCAAGGCAAAGACTAACTAATTCCCCACTCTCCCCACCTGCTCTTGAATAGGCTCACTTTAATATATGCCTTTTAGCAGACGCTTTTATTCAAAGCGACTTACAGTAGTGAATGCATACATTTTCAGTATATGTGGCCCCAGTGGGGATTGAACCCATAACGTAAGCGTTGCCAACGCCATGCTCTACCAACTGAGCCACAGAGAACCACTTTCTGCCTGGCTCAGGTGGGACTCATGCGGCAATCACCCAATCACAATCACTCACTCACATTCTCACACAGACACCCAATCAGCCAATTGACTTCCATATCAATTGACTGATTGACACCAATTAAATAATAATCAAACCAATTATGGCCTTTGGAGCAACCCTCCAGGCGACAGTTCACTCTCACACCCTGTGAGAGTGCCAAACCTGCCCCCGGAAAGTCTCCCTGCTCCAAAGGCCTCCACCACATGTAACACAGGCAACCATGCCACTCCCACATGGCCGAGACCGACGTCCTCCACATATACAATGGGGGAAATAAGTATTGAACACATCAACATTTTGTCCAGTAAATGTATTTCCAATGAGCCTATTCAAGTGAAATTTGCACCAGACTTTGGTATTAACTCAAAACATCCAGACACAAAATCTAAACATTAAAGTCCATATGTAAATAAAGTTATGTGTAATAAAGTGGAATGAAACAGGAAAAAAGTATTGAACACATGAAGAAAAAGCAGTACACCACAGCAAGGAAAGGCAAGGAACCAGCTGAAAACCATAACTAATTAGATGGCAACTCTACCTCCAATCTGTGCTAATTAATGTCAGCTGGGTTAGAATATATTGATGGGCTATAAAAGGTTTTTTTTTGTTACCAAGGTGCCACACAAGAAACATCTAATGATGGGTAAAAGCAAAGAGCTCTCTCAAGACCTTCGCAACCAGATTGTTGCAAAACATGAAAATGGAATTGGCTACAGACATATTTCACAACTTCTGAATCTTCCAGTAAGCACCATTGGGGGCATTATCCGTAAGTGGAAGCAACATCACTCCACCATCAACCGGCCACGCACAGGAGCTCCTCGCAAGATTTCTGATCAGGGAGTCAGAAGGATACTTAGAAGAGTAGCCAAAGAGCCAAGGACCACTAGGAAAGAGCTCCAGAAAGACTTGGAGGCAGCAGGTACAACTGTGACAGAAAGGACAGTAGGCAATGCACTCCACCGCCATGGCCTCTGTGCACGCTCAGCCCGCAAGACTCCACTACTGAAAAAAAGACATGTTGAAGCTCGTTTAAAGTTTGCCAAACAACATTTGGACAAGCCAGTGAACTACTGGGAGTATGTATTCTGGTCAGATGAGACCAAAATTGAACTTTTTGGCTGTCACACAACACACCGTGTTTGGAGGAGAAATGGCACTGCACATCACCCGAATAACACTATACCAACATTGAAGTTTGGAGGTGGAAGTATCATGATGTGGGGCTGTTTCTCCTCTCGTGGTGCTGGCAGACTTCATATCATTGAAGGAACAATGAATGGAGCCATGTACAGAGAGATTCTTGAGATGAACCTGCTGCCATCCACCAGGATGCTGAGGATGAGACGTGGGTGGACCTTCCAGCAGGACAGCGATCCAAAGCATACAGCAAAGGAAACTCGCAATTGGTTTCAGAGAAAGAAAATCTACTTGTTGGAATGACCCAGTCAATCACCTGACTTAAACCCAATTGAACATTTGTGGAAGGATCTGAAGATCCAGATTCAAAAGAGGGCCCCCCGCAATCTTCAAGATTTAAAGACAATCTGTGTAGAGGAATGGGCCAAAATCACACCTAAATACTGCGGGCGATTAGTTACTTCATACAGAAAGGACCTTGAAGCTGTCATTACAAACAAAGGCTTCTCCACTAAGTATGTAATTAATTTCAGTTCGTGTGTTCAATAATTGTTTCCTATGTCATTCCACTTTATTACACATAACTTTATCTACATATTTTTTGTCTGGATTTCCTGAGTTAATACCAAAGTCTGGTGCAAATTTCACTTGAATGGCCTCATTGGAAATACATTTACTGGGGAAAATGTTGATGTGTTCAATACTTATTTCCCCCATTGTATATACAGTATACATATATATATATATATATATATATATATATATATATATATATATATATATGTTTGATTAATATATGATGGCATTTGGATGGATGTCTAGTGAAAATCCATGCCTGAACTTTTCTCAGAAGTGTAATTCTGTGCCTTACCATTTTCAAAGTAGTACAACTTTGTAAAAAAAATTGCTATTTCAAAAAATGACACATCAATATTGAATGAATGAATATTGAAGAAAAAAATGCCATGGTACTCATGTGAATTTAAAAAGCCTTTATCTTGGGGCAAGAACATTAAAAAAACTGCTGGCACCCGACACGTTGTGACTAGACAGCCTTTGTCAGGGTGATTACATGCAACAGACTGACACATATTTATAGTGGCTAAACAGGCAATGTCTCAGCTGACTAATAAGTTAATTTCATCATTTCCGGCCAAAAGGAAGCTAATAATAGAAAAACAACAACAGAGGGCATAGATAACAACAACTTACCATTTAGCAACTTTTTATCGAAAGCATTATTTCAAGGAGTGCGGGCCAAGTTTGCAATAAATTATAGAAAAGATGAAAAATTTATCTCTTCACCCTGCCGGAAAAGTTACTTCTGAGCTTATGTATCCAATATGACTCTCGCGGTAATATGAGTTTTAATCTGTTGTCTCCTCTAATTGAATTTGAGGTGGATTCAATGCCGGTTATTTTAAGGGAATTTCTGTTGCCATGGTTGAAAACCTTATAGTGATTCACCCTAGGATATTGCAAATTTGATGTGCAGATAGAATATTTGTGTTCTATTATTCAAATTTCTTTCTCTTGGTTCGCCCAATATAAAAATGTCCTCATTCACATTCATTCAGTTGCAAATGATACAAAATTTAATTGGATAACCTTGGTTTGAGATGACATCAGTAAACAAATTTGTTTTAACCATGTTGCTGCAGTGATTGCAGTTGCTGCAGCTGTGATTACCTGTTGAAGTGAAGAGCCATGTTTTTTTTGCGGAGCTGGGAGATAACTGTACACCAATTTATTTTGTAATAGTGGATGAGCTATATCTCTCTGTGAAAAATATTGCACAGAGAGCTATCGCTATTGATAATGTCCCAGTTTTTCTTTATTTGTACTGCCTCGCGACTGTAAGCTGTCAGAAAGCACGTGCAATTATTTGATTGGTGTCGCCTCTGTTTTTTATTTAGCGATTGCTCTCAGTTGATGGATTTAGCTTTGCTAGAAGCTTGGACGAGGACCCGTGAATCATAACCTCTCAGGCAAAATCTATGGCACATGAGCTGAAAATCTTGCAATGAGCTCCGCATCACAAATTTGTTTAAGTCTTTGGAATTGACTAAATGGTATGTTTTGAATCAACCAAGGCAGATGGAAGCTAATGGCTCTAAAAAATAGTTATATGATCTGTAGATTTCCTGAATACAGAGCTGTGGAGATCACCATTAGAATTTTTGTTAATTTTCAAATCAAGAAAAATTATCTCAATAATGAGTCAATGAGTATTCTAATCTAAGTTTCAAATTCGAGTTAGTACCATTGACAAGTTTTTGGTAACCAGACCAAATTCATATTTCATCACGAATATGTATCTACCCCATCATACAATATTGTCTAGAAAGGGGTTGGTAGTAGAATGTACAAATCTCTCCTCTCACAGTCCTAAAAACAAGTTTGCATAGTTTGGGGCAAAGCAAGTGCCCATGGCAGTTCCTTTGACTTAAAATGACAAAATGTCAAAAAGATTTGTCTAGAAACAAAAAAAGCCCCCATATTATTCTTGAGAGTCAGTGGTAAAATAAAACCAGTAGGGGAAACCAGTTGGGCATACTTTTAACTAGAGCTGAAGAAGTCCTTCTACATTGCTTCAAGTCCTTCTGCATGATCAGTGTTCATGTACAGTAATTCCACATCTATTGTGACAAAAAATGTGGTCCAATGTTCTTAATGTCATTCATTTCATTAAGCACATGCCGTCTTGAATAAAGGAAGGGAGTTCAGGCACAAAGCATTGGAAAAGTGTGCTGTCTCCAGTGAGCACCAGTAGTTACATCTTTTCACACCCTTGAAGCACAGCTAGTACTCTTTTCACTTACATCAATATTGTATGTGTCTCATTTAACCAGAGTTGGTCACTCTCTGTAATGAGAAAACATCAGAGGGATTTTTTTAAAGAACTCATATCACATATCCGCAGCAGCATATGAGAGCGAGAGGTTTTAACACAGTTCTTTTCCCACTATTACAAATAAACTATTGCCCATATCTTTCCTGTCAGTTGCTTTTTGACATGGTGTGTAACTTAACAGGAAATAATGCTTTTGTTTATGGAAGGCAGCAAAAGCACAATAATAATGTAAAGGGAAAACTGCAGATGCAAAAAATAAAGAAATAAATAATTCCAAAGGCAATATGGAAAGGCTTGAGTGACCTGCATTCCACTTACCTTCTCTGCTCATTTGTGCTCATTCCGCCTGAATCTGGCTTATTTCCCTCCAACAAGCCCTGCTACACTCATGATATAATTTACTCTGCCACTGCCTGCTGGATTTTAGATTCTTTTCTCTCAAGGCCTGGATGTTTTTTTGTGATTATTTTCTTTATATTTTAGAAAATTATCTCTGATTCTGAGGGGGCGCTCTTTTTATTTATTTATTTTTCTCAGTGCCAGTCCAGAATGTAATTTTATATTATATTGCCAGATGTGGTAGTTATTTTTGTCAAATTGAGTTAATCAGATTCAAATCCATTCACATCGCTCCAGCCACTCATGATTCTCAATAGAAAACCACCTACGGAGCATTTTGATAGTCGTGTAATTATTAAGGAAATTTAGCCAATTTATATGTCTCTCCAGCATGGGCTAAGTGTGATTTCATGGTACTAAGGAGAATAAAAGCTTTTAGCTTTTCAATAAACAAAGTGTCCATCAGTGTGTGTTCATCTGCTAGTAAAATAGCAACAGCAATAATCAATTATGACCACAGACTCTTTATTTTTGTTTTGATTTCACATTTGTCAAGGCCATCTTAGTCTTAGAAAAATGTGTTCGTTGTAGAGCTTATGCTAAATGGATACTTTGCTTTTGTTGTTTTGATTCGTATTTGCAACAGTACTGTGAATAATGGCATATTGTACAGGATAAACCTGACCAGGTTGTAATATAATATTCATTCTACATTATGCATGTTTTTTCTCGTGCTGAATCAGTGCAGGTACATTTTGCTGGAGCAGAAGTCTCTCTCACCCCCTGATAATTTCAAACATAATTAACCTTTCCAAACAGACTGCACTTATCTAAAAGGATTCAGACAGGCAATATGAAAATGATGGCTCCTCTATGCCATGCTGAATGAAAGAGCTTAGCTATGTTGACATTTTAATTTTTTTTAATTAATGTGCTCGAAAAAGACATGCCCGTAATGTCGTTGATGGAGATGGAGTGGACTTAGCTGATAATGAAATCACCTCATCTCGCATGATTGACTTGACAGTTTGAAGGGTTAACTCTTGAATGATCATTACCAATTAAATTAGGCATTTATTAATTAGCTTTGCTTACACTCTTGACAACCAGATTGTGGGTGTCCATTGAAGAGTCATGCCCTTTTCAGCCTGCTGCTTCTTTAAAAGCCGATTGAATGCATCTGCTAGATGTGAATGCATCTGATATTGGCAACCCTTCAGAAAGCACTTCCAAAAATCGAAAGAGTTCAGTCTTAAAAAATGTCACTCTATAAATGGACAGATGGGTACTGTGTAAAAAATTTCATTTATAAGGGTTAAGGATAGCTGGTGAGATGCAAGGCATTGTTCGAGCATCATATGTCTCTAAAATAACTGTAAAAGCTGTGAATAATTCATGAATTTTCCTGTAAGAAAGCACCATAACCAATAATTGTGCCAGTTCTTGAGTCTTTTCGATTTTACAGGGTATGGAAGTGCCATGATTTACATTTTAGAACATGAATTCCCTTGAAACTTCTCATTTGCTGTATTGGTTGATCACATATTTCAGTGTTTTCTTGTTTCAGTCATGAAAGCTTTACAGTATTCAGAATTACATTGGACCATTCCAACATGACACAGACAATTAGGCATTGTCCGTAACAATTGGCACTTATACAGTACCTTCCAAAATGATTCACACCCTTGATAAAGATGAGCAAAGAAGTATGTATACAATAATGGTTTGGGAGGCAGATAAACATCCAAGGACCACATTTGAAGATCTACAAATCTTGGATGCATCTTGGGGACACAAAGTCTCCAAATCTACCACCAGACACCACCTCCATGCCAATATGCTTTTACGAAGGGCTGCCAGAAAGAAAATCCTCTTTTGATGGGTTTCAAGAAAAATAAGCATCTGGAGTTTGCTAAACAGCTTTGAAACTCTGATTGGAACCAGGTGTTATCGTCATATGAGAGCAAAATGTGTTTTTTGGCCATGCACATGTAGTGGAGCTCGGAAGACGTCAGTTAAGCACGTGAGCGCCCGCTGCAGAAAGTGACGTTGATAAGAGTACGATTAGTTCCCTTGGTTAGGGACTCGGGTCTTTAGCTCAGCGGGCTAATCGTGTCTCTTGTCGCATTGGGATCCTCAGTTCGACGCTGCAGGCATAACCAACTCCGTTACACACACCAGTGCTGGGTTTGGCGTCGGAAGAAAAACTCTTATGTTGAAAAGAATGTCATACCCATGGTGAAATATTGTGGTAGATCTTTGATGTTATGGGGCTGTTTTATATCTACTGGTCCTGGGGCTCTTGTTGAGGTCAGTGGAATCATGAACTCCAGTCATTACGAAGACATTTTGGTTAAAAACCTGAAATTTATATGCAAATGGATCTTACAGTGAGAGAATGATCCCAATCATACCTTAAAATCAACCAAGAAATGGTTAACTGACCGCAAAATTGCAATTGAAATTACAAAATTGAACCTGATTGAAAATGAGTGGTTTTAATTTAAGAGGTTTCAGAAGACTGAAGGATCTGAAGAAAAAAATATTACTTCAGTGTAATAATAATATCATTTTCACGAAGCTGAACATATAGGGATTGGCTAGGGATATGATTAGCTGACAGCTTAACTTCACTTAATGTGAAGCATGTATGTATGCACTGCAGAGCTTCTGCAATGGTTATTTTTTGTAAAAAAAAATAAAATCCTTTCGTTTTTAATGCGTGTTTACTTCGTTCCTTTTATCTCCTTCCCAGCTGCAGCTGTTTGATGCAATTAGAGGGTGCTATCTTTTGGGGAGTCACGCAGAGCTTTCAGTGGTTAGACAGACTGTAAGACAAGGAAGACGCGAGAGAAGTAATTTTTTAGGGGAAACAGGAAACCATCCAGAGGTGTTTGTTTCAAGAATTAATAATGCATTACTGCATTGCACGTTAATTAAAATAGCATCACAAGTATTTTCCAGGAGATTATTGGCTCTTCCCTGTGAAAAGCATGTAGGGCGGTTTCTTTTATTTTTCATTGAGTTTTTTATATTTTCAGTCAGTTCCCAGTGAGGGTTATGCTACTTCATATTAAATAATCATTTTAATTATATACTTAACATGAAATAAGTGATGGATAATTACTGCTAGGAATTCTGGGGTTTTGGTTTTGGGTCCTTTCACCACTAAATTGGTCACCATCATCAGTGCAATTACAGTATCAAGGATTTGAACTATTAACCAAAGCCCCCCCCCCCCCCTCCCCCCACCTCTCACCACAACATAGCAGGCAGTTACATATAAAACACCCTGTCCTGGATTCATTCAACATTTGTCCTCCACTTTGACTTAAAAATAAGTGCGTTTTAAATAAAGTGCTTTTCTTTACATGCATTTTGTTGATTGTGGAACTCATCAAACTGTTGATATATTTAAATAACTAAAATGTAATTGAATTCTGAAACAGTTAACTTAAGGACAAATGTAGATTGAATCCAGGCCCTTGTGTTGACTCCCCTCTCATTTGCTGGAAGGTGCCTCTTGCCCATTCCTGTGCTGGATGGGTTTTGTTCTCCCATTTGTGCCAGCTCCCATGGGTTGGCCCAGTGATCCCAGCGCAGCTTGCCAGGGTGGCATCGTTGTCTGCACCAGGTGTCACCTTTGTGGCCGGTGACTGGACAGAGCAGCCAGCGACAGGTGAGGCTTGCAGTGGAAAACCTTTTTTTGCGACACAGAATCCTGTTCAGATCAATAAGATAGCCCTGAACCTTCATGGTGTTGAGGTGTAAGCACTGTAATAGTGAGTCTAAATCCCAACTGCAAGGAATCACACTGGATTTGGTTCAAGTTTGCTCAAATAAAGAAAGTAAGGGGTGCATTTTTTCCAAATATCAATAGTTTGAAGGATAATTTTTGTGCCCAGTCAATAAAATTCAACATGGTTGTTCCCTGCAAGTGCTTAGAGGTAAATGAGCAGATGGAAAAAGCTTGTGAGACCCAGCCACACAATGCAAAAAGTAGACAAGACAGTACTTTTGAAAAATATGTATTGCTCACATTGTATAAAAAGTGCAAAAAAGAGAAGCAGTCGGCAGATGTTTCAACCCAGAGAGTTGTCGAATGTGAATGCTTGATTTTCAGGAGGGGATGTGTTTCACAGCAAGGAGTGGATGGAGTCTGACAGTTCCCCGTACGGTTACCGAGAATGATTTAATAAGGCTGGTTTCGCTAATCTCCTCTGTTCAGGTGTGAAAATATGGAAACGTGTTATGACATTGTTGCTTGTTTTAGAACAAGCGCATTGTGTCACCTTACAGGTCATTTTGATTAAGGGTGAGTGGTGCACTGTGAATTCAAGTCGAATTACCCCAATTTAATTTTATAATGGCTATAAACCCGCAGAACTCCGTAAAAATGTAATTGGCTAAATCACGAGGTTTTAGTATTTACCCAGCCAGACGGAATTGCCAACAGCAATTTGTTTAATCACATTATATATTCTCCCTGCTGTTATACAAAATTGGTTCCTCCCCCCATGGTAACAGCAAACACAGGTGAGGCATTTATACAATGAGGCACTTAGGTGTTCCTAGAAATCCACTTGTGCGAGCATCCATCCAGTAATAAGTAGTACAGGCAAACTTTGTAAACTAGGAATGACTTAGGTCAGTTGTTCCTAAAGCCAGTGGGTTCCCAAATCCACTGTGTATGTGGGTTTTTGTTTGAATCATAATTGCAACCTTATGAATTGTAATTTGTGTTATTGTTCTTAATTAAAGACTTTTAAGTTTAAGTTTATTAAAGCACCCATTAAAGTTATGTTTTACTTTCTTAAGGCCATATATATATTATTTTTTAATTTATTTTTGTTTCTGATTTTATCCCATTTTCCCAGAAACGACTCTGGCGCGGCCAGTGGGATCGAACCCCGGTTGCCATGACCAGCGTTGAATGTTGTAACCACTGAACCCTTGAGGCCCTTAAGGCCATATTTTGTCAGAAATAGCCACGCATGCACTGGACAATAAATGTCTCATATTCACATCCCAGGACTTTTAATCAGTCAGATTAACTAATGCTCTAATTTTCTGTAATGTGCTATATGAGACATTATTCCTGAGGTAAAGAAGTTACCTTTTTAAATGATTCAATTTAAAAGACTGTCAGGTGAAATCAGAGGGGGCTTAATTGTTGAAAGTGTGGACACCTGGTCACTGAAACTAAGCAATCTGTGGGAAATGAGGAGTTCAATGGCAACTAGCCAAATCTGCATTGTGTTAAAACACGAAAAAATGATGGTAGAACTTGCACACTTACTTTCAACAACCTTAATTGATCAAGAGATTTTCTGTAACAAAAACCAGCATACACTGTGTGTCCCCAACACCAAGTTTGGGAACCACTTAGCTATGTGTAATTGGAATGTCAACAAAAATGTTTTCAAGGTAAAAAAAACAAGTTACTCACATATACAAAGCATACAATTTCAAAATTCACTCTGCATACCAAAATGATACCAAGTTACAACTAAACTTTCAGCAATATATTTCACTTTTGCCCGTTTTTGTTTTGTACCTTACTTTAGAGGTAAGGATATTGATTTCACGTGTATGCATTTATGACTGTGAAGACAATTGATTCATGGCATATTTTTATATATATTTATTTTAACTATTCAGGGTATCATGTATGGCTGTCACTGATTTAATAATTTAATGATTTAAGTCATTCCTGAATACGTCCAGAGGTCAGCAGTACTGAAGACAGAATCTGCAGCATAAGTTGTGATTTGTATTCTGTATTAATTTAAAGCAATCCATCTGCAACATGGTTTGTATATGGTTATTTAAAAGCTGAAACAACTGGTTTATTAATAGTGTGTTTGATGCCGAATTGTCGTGTAAAACAGTGAACAGACAAACATTTTGAGCAGGTAAGGGCAACATCATGTCGCTGGCCAATAACCAAGTGTATATAATATTGATCTACTAATGTAATCAAATGTGCGTTTGCTGTGTGGCAGTGTGGAGTGAGAACACAGAGCATTTGTTGTGTGCTCTGAATTCTGATGTTGTCTATACACATAGACAACTATTTGGTATACGCAGTCATATATCGCCATTTTGTAGGTCCACTCAACCCCTTAGAGCAGTAGTTCCCAGTCCTCTCCTCGCAAACCCACAGCTGGTCCATGTATTTGTTAAATTCAAGCACCAGCACACCTGATTCAACTAATCAACATTGGATTAACCATTGAACTCATTGAACCACTGGAACCATTGCCTTAGAGGGCTAGGTAAATGCCAATGAATACAAAGCCATTCTGAGTGATCACCTTCATCCTAAGGTGAAGCATTTCTATCCTGATCCTATCCATTTCTATCCTGATTCTATCCTGATCCTGATTCTATCTCCTCCAGGATGACAATACCCCATCCACAGAGCACAAGTTGTCACTGAATGGTTTGAAGAGCATGGAAATTATGCAATCCATATGCCATGGCCATTTCAGTCACCAGAGCGTTTTCCATCACCATCAACAAAACACCAAATTATAGAATTTCTCATGAAAGAATGGTGTTGCATCCCTCCAATAGAATCCCAGACACTTATAGAATCTATTCCAAGGCGCATTGAAGTTGTTTTGGTGGCTCGTGGTTTCCCAAACCCCTGTTAAGACATATTATGGTGTAGTAGAAGTAGAAGATAAGGAATAAGCACAAAATAACCCAAATTTGGGGCTTTATTGTGTGACCGTGTGAAGTTTGAGTATCTATATCTGAATTATTTGTGTTTACATGAGGTCAAAGGGTATAGAAGTTAATATTTGTAAGGACGGATTTGTAACTTGCCAGGTGATATATCTACCTCCAGGCTGTCTTTGAGTTTGAGTGCAATTGTTAAAATTGACATATATAGCTGTAGCTGTCTTTCCCAGTCATTGAGTATGACTGTCCTACCCAGTAGCTCCACTGTTGTATTAGAATTATCTTGGAGAATGATCTTTTTAGCTTATATTTGCTGAACCATTTTTTTAACCACTGTCAACAGTCTTTCAATCTTTCATTCGTCCAGTAAATTTAAGACTGTGTGGACTATCCCTCTACCAATAGCTCAGTAGTTTTGTATCCTGTCCATCCTTTGGCAGGGTTCTTCCTTTTTTCCTAAGCTCCATAGACATCCTGTTGAGATCAATGAAATACTCTTGGGTTTCTCAGGGTCTTAAAATAGAACACGGTTGTGGTCTCATCTTTTGTTTCTCAGGCAGTAGGAATCAAACTGGTTTGACATGCAGGACATGTACATTGTATCCTCACCGACTTGGCACAGATTAAGTCCTCTTTACTTCTAGTGGAGTGGAGCAACTTTTAAACTCTACTGAAGGAAATATGCAAAAAGGCGCACAAAAGAGCTTGTTTCTTTGCTACATCAAGTTTCCCTGCTATTTTTCATCTGTCACATTAAAGTAGAATTATTCATCTTCACCATTGTAAACTGCATTAAGATTTCATTTTCTGAACTGTGATAATGAATTATGATAATGAAGATGACGACAAAGAAGAAGAGGATGATGGTGAAAATGATCCTAATGACTACGATGATGACAAATGTCATGTATTTAGCACCTTTCATGGAGCTCAATTTACATTACAGCAAGAGCAAATACATCTTGAAAAAGCTTGTTGTTTTACTGTTGTAAAGCTCACTTAGAAATGGCTAAATGTTGTAAATTTGAGAAAGATATGTGGATTGTATTTATCTGTTCTTACTTGACATGTCATCATTAATCTCCACATCAACATTAGGCTGGGTCTCATGGTCATTTCTAGTAGTTGCTCGATTCAGAATATTGCTGAAATATTGATTCCACTGTTAATCCTGTTGGTGCATGCTGAAATATTTTTGTCTGGCTTTTAAAATGATTTATATACCTATTGTGGAATCTCCTTCATTATAGCTCCCGAGGGTGCAAGCAACACATAATATATATTTTTAACAACTTTTTTATCGATTTTTTTACCCTTCTTATTACATCAATATTCGTGCAGCTACCCGGCAACACCAAACTGAATTTATTTGTGATGCCTCAGGTTCAGCACATCAAAAGCCTTCCACATTATTCAATGAACCTTAAATCTCAGTTGAGTATTTGTTTAAATTAATAAGATCAAGTCAGCCAAATGTGTCAAATAAATTCTGAAGTTACATTTCTATGGTGAATTCTTAATGGGGAATCCCATCATACTCCAGAAATGCAGGATGATTGTTTAAAGCAATATATTATGCTGTTTAAATGACAATGTACACCAAACAAGTGTTCAAAAAAGATAAAACCATTTAGCTCTGGAAGGACAAGGAACTGCCCCACAAATAAGGCTTTTAATTAAAGGCATATTACTTGTTTTTGAATAATTATTTCTTACTGAGATGTAAGTGCCTACTGGCCTGTGCCATCAAGCCACTGCAACTAGTCCAGAATGCTGCTGCACGTCTGGTGTTCAATCAACCCATGTCACCCCTCTACTCTCCTCTCTGCACTGCCTCCCCATCGCAGCACACATCAGATTCAAATCACTGGTGCTTGCTTTTGAAGCGGCTAGAGGAACTGCTCCCCCTTACCTCCAGACACTCATCACACCCTACACCCCACCCAGACCCCTCCGCTTCGCCTCCTCTGGCAAACTGACTGTCCCATCCCTCCTGGTGCCCGGCAGCCGCTCCTTGCGGTCTCGCTTCTTCTCTGTCCTGACCCCTTGGTGGTGGAATGACCTTCCGCAATCAGTCAGGACCGCGGAATCACTTGCGATCCTCCGAAAGAGACTCAAAGCCCACCTTTTCAGACTCCACTACTACTGAATACTGTACATCTAGCCAATTGTCATCACCACTGCCTACTTGTTCAATACTTTTTGTATATGTATCCCTGCTTACTCATTTAAAAAATAAACATTTTTACTAACATTTTCCTTCCCAGTGTTACAGGTATGGTATGCAGCTGCCTACAATGATGTCTATCACTGTAGTACTGCACTGATCTCTTGCGCGAACTATGATTGTTCCTACCATGTATTAATGCACATATTGTAAGTCGCTCTGGATAAGAGCGTCTGTTAAATGCTTAAAATGTAAAATGTAAATGTAAGAGTTTAATGCTTTAATTAAATATTCAACACCGCTAACAATCATAGATGTTGGTATTGGTAAATAATAATAATAATACATTTTATTTGTAATGCACTTTTCATAAAAAGTACATCTTAAAGTGCTACAATTAACATGGAAAGAAGATGTTTGAGAATGTATTTTGGGGAAAATGAGTTTTCTTAAGCTTTGTTAAGAACGTAACAAGTATGTGCTAGCGGTTTTCTAGCTGTTATTTTTATCTGTTTTTGTACCCCAGCTTGGTTAAATACACAGTTGTGATTTGTCATGAGTGTCGCAGGGTGTAGATTAAGTTTGGATATCAGACATGTTATCCGGGTCTCAGGATGTAACATTTTTCACATGTAAAAATATCAAGGTGCCCACCACTGAACTAAGCATTAGACCCCCGGCAATTAAAATACATTTCCAATTCAACGGAAATAGTCCATTTCACAATCAGCGACACCTGGTGCCACTATTTATTTGCAGTGGATGTACGTTGTCTAATTTTGTGAATACATGTATTTCTTAACATAATTTACAAATTATGTATTAATTCCTTTGGAAAGTAGCCGTTTATAGGTGGGAAAATGTACTGCATACAAGGTGGTTGTTGAAAATAACAGCATGACAGAGTGATGCTTATTACTCTGAAGTACTGTTACTTTGAACAACCGACTTGTCCACATTACATTATCCCTTGCTTCTTATCTGAATTGCAGACGGCAGTTTGATTTGCAGACTAATTTAGCGCGTAAACGTACAGTTGGCCCTAAAATTCTTCTACTTATATGCACTCAGGTTGTTATTAGTTTAAATTCTAATTGCACAAAGATCGATTTGTAAAGGATGCCTGTTTAAGAGGTCAATGGTTAAAGGTACAAGTCCTTTGGTTCGGTGGACCAATAATCGAGCTTGTGACGGTGTGCAGGCTGGAGTTATATATGTGTCCATTACCCATGTCTTTGATGAAGAAATTTGTACCATATATGCCAGACGTGTGTTCAAGGATTACATTCACCAATGTTTCACTCAATTCATCATTTTTTCAATATGTAATGTTCCAAATCCCAATCCAAATATAGGCAGTGCTGTTGTCATGGAGTTATGAAATAATGGACTCGTTTCAGACTCTTTTTGTTTTTATAGAGATGGCTTATAATAAATTATACAGATGTAAAACAAATATGAAACTGTCTTTGCTGTGGCAGATAAGAGCATGGATACGAGGAAAGCGTCATGCGCAGGGACCTTGGTGCTGCACGCCGATCAGAAGCCTGACAACAAAAATGAGGTTGGTGTGACCATACATCTGTTTTTATTAAGTTCAATTTTATTGAACTGACATAAAGATCAGATTCCTTTGTAATTAACGGTACAGTCTTTTTTTATTTGGGGGTAGGTTTTCATCTATTTTAATGTGATGAAGACTATGCCCAGACAGAAAGGACAGGGAAGAACAAAACATTAGCCTTAAGGTCACGTTTAGGGCAATTTGTCTGCCTTTTGATGTAATGTGGGCTCCCTCCCAGTGATTGTTTGAGAAAACCCTCCCTAGAAGTTTAATTAACAAAAAACTCCCTGGTATTTTAATTAATTAGGAGATAACGGCTGAGTGCCCTCTGCAGCTATTTGCCCATCCGGGCTTCTGGAGAAATGACCAATCAGTAATCTGCGTGGCTGGCCATGCATTGCCAGTGTAATTGGCTGTTCTTTAGGACTTTGTCATGGGCTTTGCAGGGGTAAACTGTTCATTGCATATTAATCTCCACTTTTTTTTCCTCATTACACTTTTAAAAAGTGTAATTAGTTGGAATTTCATATTCCTCTTGTAGTTCAGTAAGAGTAAAAAAACACAGATACACACACAATGTATATATATATGTATATATACATATATTGATTTAGATAAATGTGCAGTGCTGTAATTATTTCAGCACCAAGATTAATTTGTGCTAAAGCCACCAAATAAAGGTTTATTTCCCTGCTGTGTATCACTATGTTATTTGTGTTGGCTTTCTGCTTTTGTGGGCATTAACTTTTCACAGAATCTTGCAATCCTTTCTTTTTAACTACTTTTTCAGCACGCCTCAGTAGTTTATATAGAATGCATAGGCATGTGCTAACTATGGGCAATGTCCATATCTCACTAGAACCAAGGCATATAGTGTATGTTTACATTAGTAGTATTTTTTCGATGGTTGGGACTATTTTTAGACTGACAAACCTCTCGCCGATGCAGGTGTAGTCACAGGTGACACGAGGAACTCAAAATGCAATCACATTTTCAATTTAAAAGCCATGGTTCCCGGAAGCACTGTGTTATTGTGCTTTATCCCATGATGAATATCTAATTCTGTGCACTCTATTCAGTGAGCCAACAGCAGTAAAATTGAATGGAAGCGTGACTTCTCAGCCGGACACTTGTCTATTTGTTTATTGGATGTCCAGAGCCGCTGCTCTTGTTTCTCTGCTTGTGGTGATGATTGCTTCATGTGCTTTATCGCATTCTGTTTCGGATGGCTTGGTGAACGTTGAAAATTAAATGTTGTATGACCATCCGTCACGTCTGTGTGGAGGACACTCACTGCTGTCTGCATTGTGTGTTCCTCTGTGATCCTGAAGGTTAAACCACTAAAAATCTCCATGGAGGAAGATAACGCCCCTAAAGACAAACGTCCTGTGGCCTCCACTCCTGTCCCTGGATCGCCCTGGTAAATTGTCTATTACAGTGCAAAACAAACATTGAACTTTGCATCCAGGCAGAGTGAAGAGTGAAAGTGTGTGTATATCCTGCATCCTATATTGGAGGCTAGCCTCCAACCTACCGCTCCCACTAGTTTTTATTGTTATTTGATAACTCTGCTCCTCATAGTGAACTTTCCAGCGGACTGTGCAATCCGCGTTGATAGTCTGCGTTGTAGTGGGAGAGCCTTCTGTAGCATTGTAATGCATTAATAATGAATAATACATTAATAACAAATTGTGTCTAGGATTTAGGAGGCTTAGCTTCCTCAGCTTTATCATACAAAATGGCACTGGTAAACACTGCAGTCCTCTGTGGCTCAATGGCTGCACAGCTTAATTGGTGGACTACAGATTGAAAATGCTTTGGAGAATGCACGTGCTAGTCTGTGCCCCGAATGAATTGACAGAGATTGCAGTGATGGGACAGTTGGGGCTTTTAAATTGGGGAGAAAATAAAGTAGGGGGGTAGGAAGCCAAAGAAGGAGGAAATGCATATTTTGCATATTAAAACTGCTTTAAAAAAGCAACTATATTTCCATATTAGATGAGTTCTGCTTTTCAAATGTGCAAGCCACAGTAGAACTGTGATGATTTCCTGTACACATTGGAAGGCGTATACTGCTGAAATAATTAAGTCAACATATTTAAAATCCAGCTTGTAATGGTGGCTATTAAAATTTTGATGTCATTTAACCATTTGTCATTTAGCAAATTTTGTTATTTTTTTAATCCCTGGCACAGATGCCACAAAAGACCTCCGCTTTCTGTTGTCCAGAAACTTGAGCAAATGAGTCTGACATTTTCTGTTAGCTGAGTTACAAAACTGTAAAGACACGGAATCTGTGCTAGTTCAGGCAATCATTTTCAGGCGTTTTGTTTGGTTCCATTATAGCTGGCATTGAATCAATAAATGTTTTGACAAGAAAAAAAAGAAGCTTTTTCTCAAGGGTAAAAAAAAAGAGATTAACATTGAGGATATCAATACCATATTGACGAAAGCAGAACATATATATGCCAACAAAGACACACAGTGTTGAACACAAAACGTGAAAGTAATGTGCCACTCCTGACACCATATGCCACACAGTTGTGTTTATTTGACGGCAAATGCAATTAAACACTAAAATAGAATACTGCAAATATCTCATGGGCATAAGCATTCTTTATATTATATGTCAGATTTTTTAATATTGTGCTGGATCTGAAAGAGCAGTGAGGTACTGTGGTTGGGGAGCACAGCAAACAGAGGTTTCAGATCTAAATCTAAAGTATGCCACAGCTGTTCTATCCTTGAGCAAGATACTCCACAACTGAAATTGCTTCAGTAAATGACAATCTAGATGAATGGATTAAAGCTATTATATTTCCCAAGGAAAACAGCATCTGAGCAACCAGTTTTGACAACATAGCATTATTTATACATTAAATGTATGGGCATGGGAATTAAGACAACGCAATAATTCATTGGGAATCACCTCTCCATATAGGAAAAACATGTACATGTATTTATTTATATACAGTGAAAAAGTATTCACCCTCTTTGGCATTTTTCACATTTTATTTTATTACTTTGTGGAATCAAAATAGATTTAATTGGGATTTCTTGCCACTTATCAACACATACTACTCTATGTTATATTTAAAAACAAACTCTAAAGCTTTTTCTTAATTAATTACAAGCTGACAATAATATGATGATTTTAACTTGAACACAGTTTGAATTTTTAATATGTTTGTATTTTTATATTTTTTGTGACAAGTAGCCGTGGTATAAGCAAAATAACCCTCTTTCAGCTCAACCCTCAAACGTCTTTCAGCCTCATGGTACAGCACCACACCAGGCCTGTGTATATATCCTGAGAACGCACGGCTTGTTGTGGTTTATTCCTTACATACATATATTTATCTCAGAGTTATGGACTGACTGGTCAACCGAACAATTATGAACCCGGAAGTAGCCTACACAATTACAGTATGAATCGTATCAGAGCAGAATTTATTTTCACGTATTAATTCATTACCACTGAGGCAAAAAGGCAAGCATTTAAACTAAACTAATAAAACTGCCCATTGATAAAAAACCTCCATCAAAAATAATATCGATATTAGACAAAGGGGCATGTCTTAGCACTATTAATAAAACATGCAATGAGGGAAATTCAGTAGTGTTTGATTTAATCCAGTAGAAATGCACCAACAGCTGTTGGCATACCACAATTAAAACAAATCTGCAGCATATTGGTCTGCTAATAGCAGGTCAACCATTCCCATTCCCCATGACCTATTCACTAATACTCAACTATTATGCCTTCTCTTAAAATGAGTAAACGGTTTTAGGAACATTTTTATACATTTTCTATAAGACTGAAAAGTAATACAATAGAAAAATTATGAAAGATAAAAACAATCAAACCCTGGTTTGATTGTTGGTTCATTTAAACTGAGGCTAGGTTTCTAGGTTAGCTACAAAACCAGTAGCCTGCTTAAGTAAATAATGGCATTACTTATTGATTGAAATCATTGCTTATAATGTTTTTATAAGTATATGATTCCAATCAATAAAGGGTTCAAATTATTTTCATTATTGTATTTTGATGTCTCTTGAATGCTTTAAAGATGGCTCCATGGTTAAGATTTCTCCTCCCATGCTCACAGGTGTGTGGTTTGGACTGGGGATGACCAGGTGTTCTTCTTCAATCCAACAATGCAGCTCTCTGTTTGGGAAAAACCTGTAGACTTAAAAGGCCGTGGGGATCTGAACAGGATTCTTGAAGATCCTCCACACAAACGCAAGAAGGATTCATTGTCGAGTATGTGGTCTGCAGTCTTATTTTCTGTATTACGGTATCTGTTAAGCATGTTAATTCAATCTCTGTCCGTCCAGTTGGAATGGCTAAATTAGTTAGCACGAGACAATACACTGCACGCAGCATTGGTCTCTGTAGTTAAATGTTATCTACAAACACAGACACACACACACACACACACACACACACACACACACACACACATACACACTTTGTGTTTATAATGTGGTAGTCCTTAGATTGTCTTTGTTCACTCAAAATTGTAATGCATCTGATCAACATCACCTATATACTTAAACAAGGTAGTCAGGCTACTGCTCAAAATGTAAAACTATTCAAGCTCCTTAATGTGTGTTCAGATAGATTAGATCATGAGACCATATCATGAGTGACTGGCTGTGCAAATAGCAAATTGCTCTTGATCATGTTGGCAAGTTTTCCGCTTTGATAGATTTCCCTGAAGGTTCTTTGTCAAATGTGGGCTTTATTGGTTTAGCTTTATTGCAATCGATGTCTGATAATATACTGATGACATAAACCATTTGAACACCGCTGTTCACACAACAGTTTTTTTTCTTCTTGAAAGCATACTGCTTTTTTTGAAGATTCCTCTTGATTTAATAGGTTAATATTGCTGATGTCTGGCTTTATGGGGGACAGTTGGAGGGCAATAAACAAACAAAAGCAACAATAATAAAAAGCCCCCCAAAAAATAGGAACATCACCTCACCAAAACCATATCTCGTTGTAGAGAAACATCTATGGAGAAAATCCATAGGTACCTTGAGAGATAAAATAGGTATTTCAGTTCGGAGAAACGTTGTAAACAGAAATCAATGGCCATTGTTGCAAAGCACACTTATTTGGAGCCACGTGTATCAACAATGCACTTAACTTAAGCAGCAGAGTGCATTCAGTTCCACAAAAACCATTGATGTTTCACCTCAGCAACAAGGCTTCAGTGCTGAAGGGAGAAAGTGAAGTGCAAATGTGTGCAGGAGGAATGGACACGGAACAGAAAATAAATAAGAAATCAGTAATATATAACACCATTAGCATCAGTACAGTCTGCTTCCTGAAACATGGCCAAGACAGAAGTAATTATTTGAAATACGATTTTGGGTAAAGGCAAGGCCATTTAAATAAGCAATATGTTTTTTTAATTTCTTTCTGTTATTCATCCTCAATGTCAATAATTTCACATCTAAAGTTTTTAGAGTGGTAGTTAAACCAGAATGTTGTAATCCCCAGGTGGGGGATTTATTCTTCTTCTTCTTCTACTCCATCTTCTGCTTCTCCTTCTTAATTTTCCTGCAGATTGCATCATAAAAAATGCTCCAAATTATTCATTCTCCCCATTGGTATGTCTACTCCAACCAATAACAGATCTACTTCTAGCAATAACAACATGTATTTATAGCTTCCAATTGCAGGACCCACAGGAACATATCAGGGTTATGGTATTGAAGTGAGTTTTTCAGCAACTTAAGTTTTAAAGTTTTTAATGCTTTTCCCACTTTCCCCCCCTTTTTTCACCCCAATTCATGCCCAATCGTGTTCTTCAGCCATGCTCACTGCAACCCCCACTGTCAATTCAGAGCGTAGACAAGCACGTGCTCTCCTCCAAAACGTGTGATGTCAGCCGCCACTTATTTTCACACCAGTTTGCAAATTAAGCTAGCACAGACATGAGTCAGAGGAAGACACTTCATGTACCGGCAGACTGTGGGCACCCAATTGACTAGCACAGGTAACTTGGCTGCAACAAGGCATGGACTACCCGGGTGACAACACATCCTCCCTCCCTAGGCGACCATACCGCCAATTATGCCCATAATTACACCTGCCAATCACAGCGCAGGGTTGCTAGCCAAAGTCGGTATTGGCTAAGTATTGGCAAATTTGATACCAGACAGTAGGGCTCATCCTCATCCTCACACTAGAACAGTGCTTTAACAGTATGAGCCACCCAGCAGCCATGTTTTTAGCATATATGTTTTATTACCCAGCCAATTATTATATATATTTTTTAATTCAATAAGCATATGTTAATTCATTCCAAATATATCTGCATGAAAATGATCCTTAAGATATTTTATAGGAATTAATCTGTGTTACACTTGTCGTGGAAATTAAAACTCAGTAGGATCAGGGAGAATTTCTTTAACAGTATTAAAGCTTTAATCACGAACAGCTGCACAGAGACCCGTGTCACGCAGGACAGCGAATCTCCCGCCTTCAAATTCAAATTGATATTTATATCCAACACAACGGAAAGGGAGGGAACAGTCACAAGGGGGAAGTAACGGGGCATTAACTTACAGGTAATTGGAGCTATGGGGTAACATGAAGATATAACAGGTTGTTATAACAGCCCTCCAAGGGTCTTAAACCAATGGGAAGGAGGTTTCCTGCCGTGGGGGAAACGTCACAAAAGAACAGGCGTGAAAAGGGTTTGTTTGCCTGGTCCCTCCGAACTGCAGCGTCCCACTGAGTTAATGTCTGCGTGTCCCGTGGATGTTCTCTAGCATTCCAATTTAATACAAAATTTTTACTTCCACACACTACATCTGCTTCATCAGAAGACATTTACAGTTGGTGTGTTTTTAACCCATTTCATGTTGCTTTTTGTTAACGGGAGGGACTTCAATTTGAAGATAAGCTGAAGATTTAATAATATTACTGAGGAACAGGGTTAACCTAATGTGTGTGCCTTTTCTCAGTTTTGAGTTATTGTAGTTAATGCGCTAAACGGAATCGTAAATGATGGCCACTGGAGACGTTAACCTTTGGATTTCCTTTTCACTTTTAATGGCCCAATATAATATAGTTGTCTAAAAAACACAATACCCAATATCACTAAGAGAATATGATTGGGCATTGTGCAGTTGTATTTTGCACATATAGACAACAATGTTTTTTCTTTTGTTTTTAATGATGAAATAAAAGGTCAATGGGTAGTGTTTAATGCGTGGTTTTTATTCATTGTGCCAAGGAAATAATAGCACTGATCAATCAAATGCCCCACTAAGATAAGTAAATAACATCATGCTGGATCTCTAAGCTGTCATTTCTCTTTTATCGAACTCTAGATTTGGCTTTTTATGTTCTTGAGATTTCAAAAACCTCTCTATTATTGTCTGTTATAAACAAATGATGTAAACAAATTATATACATCGGTTTGCAGTGAAGCAGGTGGATATTGTTGCAGTCTCGCGCATTTTGGTGTAGTTTGTGCGATGTTACACTTTGGTACACTTCCTTTTAAATGTATCAAAATATTGACTTGTGCTGACAAGCTTTTTTCTAATTAATCATTGATGGTATAAATGGTAAAGTGATTTTTGTGCTGTTTATCTAATGATTTCTGATATTAAGAGTGAGATTGAGTGCCTACAGTGACGCCTTGGGGATTCGGATTGAAAAACTGGTCACATTCCTCTCAAGTTACCTTATATTCAGGCCCTAATCATAAGCTAATTTATGTGGTAGCCTAATTGATAATAAATGCATCACAAAAAGAAACCATCATATTCAGCACCAAGGAAAGCTTATGGCAGTCTGTTGCCACATCAAAATGTCTGTTAAGACATTTATAACAATGACATTAACACTGTTCATTCTTCTCAGCTGAAGAAGGGTCAAACTCCCCCTCTGGTGATGATGAAGATGGCGAGGAACACACTGCGAAATCCAAAAGGAACAAGTACGTGCAAAACTCTTACTGGGCTTCTGCACCTGGTTAATGTACTCTGTCATTAAGAAAAGCCTTGGGCTCCAGTGTACATGAGGGGCTTTAATGTAACCACAAAATGTATGCAATGTTAATGCTGACCTATACACGTACACTTACTTGGGAATGTTTATGCAGGTGGAAATTTTTTACACCACTTACGCATAAATAAATAAAAAGTTCACAGGATACTGACATTAATGAAAAATATTAGTTAAGGGCTCGGCCATTGTCCAGAGGTGTAGACTGGGTCCTATAATTTCCGGTTTGAGCCTTAGACTACAGCAACAGAACAAGATTGGCTGTGTCCCAAGTTGGGTTTAAGCTGACCAGGGTTTCTGGGGTTGCTGCTGCATGAGGTCAACCCAGTGAATTACCAGGTGCCAGGTTAACAGTTGTTGTCAATGAAAGATACACCTCTCCCTCTCCTTGATACTGGCTCCCCTGCAGTACTGTGTGACCTTGCACATGTGTGCACCTCGGAGAAGTGCCCACACTTAAACTACAAGCTTCCTTGCGTGGGTTGCTGGGTGGCACAGTGGTGACTCAAGAGGCACAATTTCAATTCCAAATTGCCAGAACAAAAATCAAGGATTTAAATTGAGTTTAAAAATACATACTGTGTAAGAATACTTACACAGGCGACTTAAAGGACGTAGCGGTTAAATTGTATGATCTCCCAGGAGAGCTTGTGACTTGCACGGATAGGACACGGCTTCAGCTCTTTTCCAACCATTTCACGTTTGCCTCATGCCAAGACAGAAGGGGGAATTCAGGCTAGAATGGATTGGCAACATTTGTGTTATTTTCTCAAATCACATTCAGTTCTAGCTCGTGTGTTATTGAAGGGGGATTAGTGCAGAAGAGGCAAATATGTAGGAGTGTGTGTGGGTGGTGCTCAAAGAAAATACATCTTGATTGGCTTTTTGGATGCGAGAGAGAGCAAATCAGATTTTTTTTTTTTTTTAATGCCTTACCCGTAACCATTTTTTTCATAATGCTCCCCTTCACACTAAGGCTGTTACCCAGCACTCTTACTGTGGGTTTTCAGCTTTAAAACATTTCTGTAAAACTCAGGAAGTAGTATTAAAATGCATGGTAAGGGTTTTGGCTAAAATAATTGTACATAATAAAACACAACACTGCTTACAGAATGCATCGTGATTTCATGCGCTGCATGATTCACGCTGTGTTCTGTACTGCAGAATGGTGCCATAAAACTCCTCATGGCAGTTTGGTAGTGCGATTAAAAATTGTGTCGAAGGTTAACACAAACATTTTAATAAAGAACCAGTGTGCATGCTGAAGTGTGCAGTGTTTAGATAATGGTTGCATGGCATTTGCATTCAAAATACCAAAATCACCAGTCTCCTCCTGCCATTCCAGCACCGTTCCGTTTTTGAAAAAAGACAAATACTATTCAAACAAATCCTCAATTTCATACATATCTGTTTGCTAGTTTTTATTAAAAAGATCCAGTAACTTTCAGCCTAACATGGGCAGGTGGCTGAAAACAAGCACCGGATAGAAGCGCAGGTGAATAAAGCAAATTAGGTATAGTCACGGTTCTTGATACACTTCCCCGTTAAAAAACCCCAATTTTTACAGAACTTCATCCAGAATTTCTACTATTAGTTTAGTTGTTGGTCTCATTGTTAGTTAGCTAGCTAGCAGTTCTAAATATAACTAAATTAGCTAGCTATTTATGTGGTGCGATGTTAACTTTCTAAATCACTTTGGAAACATTTTTACCAACAAAATTGCTTCGTATGTGTGTTGTTTGTTATGCATTTAATGCATCTTTCAATGACCTCGTATGTTGTTTTGTTGAAATTGGTTATATTATTATTATTATTATTATTACTATTGCTTCTACTATTAGCCAATAAAATATCTTAAGGATGACCTGACAAATTGTATACATATTGTGGTGTCCCCAAGGGTTGGGCGACACGCACAGACTTTGCAGAGGTAGGCAGGGTAAATAACCCGGAGGAGGCAGTATATAACCAAAACAATAATTTATTAAACAATACTCTTGACAAAAACTACACAAAACAAAGGGCGGGGTATTCGGGGGAATACAAACAAAGTCGACAATCTTTATCTCATTGTCGTTGTCCAAAATCCAGTCCACAAATCCAGTTCAGTTCCATAATCCAGTCTGTAGTCGGTACACAAAGGGGGGTCCTCAAACAATCCAATTCCAAACACAAAACGATCCAAAAACACTCCAAAACACTCTTCCACACTCTCTCTCCAAATCCTGGTTGGTCAATAGACTTCACAGGTTTGCTCTCTCCGAATCCCAAACACATGCCTACTCCTTTCAACATGTGCTGGGAACAAGTCATTTAAATAGACCTCAAAATGGTCTTCAGCTGGTCGTTAGTCCCAAACACTCAACTCGGTTCAGGTGTGACTGTGGCCTGCTGGGAAATGTAGTGTTCTGGCTCCCATGTGTCGAAGTGCCAGGCAGCCATCTCCTTGTGCAGCCCCTTGGGCTGCCATAATATATAAACTCCACACAGAATTTATAAACCAGGGTGCAGCCCCTTGTGACCTTGTAATTTGCAAGTGGCACATAATGTAAAGAGGAAATTGGCAGTGTGTGTGTGGACTTCCTTGCTGCACTGTCATGTCCGGTGATACAATACAGTGTACAATACTTCACAATATACCAAACCGAAGACAGGGACTACTGTATAGATTTCAACCATGAGTCAAAAATAAACTGTGTTTGTGTAGAAAGAATGCTTGCATTAAATTGTGAGTTACAGTTAAATGGCAAATGTTGATTGAATTCAGGCCTGTGTTCAAGTGGTCAAGGTTTATTTATTTAATTATTTTCAAGAATGAGCGATTACAAATCAATTTGCAAAGGTCCTCCAGATTGAGGCTACACTGCAGAGAGAAGGAGAGTAGGAACAGTACAGTATTGACTTTATATGAGGGTTAGATATGTGTCATTGATACGTGTTACAAAACCACTAAATGGTTTAACATCAGCTTGTGTACTGTCATGAAAAGCAAGTGAAGAGCTTTTTACTTTTTGCTGTATACTATAGCAAAATGGGATCACCAATTTGGAATACATTGTAAACTATTCCTTTAAAGTGCTGCTTTTCTCTGCTTAACAATGAACAATTTTACATGGGGATAATTTGAGAATTATTCAAGTGTTTTCAAAGAATGGATCTGAGGGGTACCCACGGGACCCAGATGTATCAAATGTTGCACGCACCTCATTTCGTTAATGCCCAATTTAACTTTTAATACATAGAACAATAAGCAAAATTATTATGATGACACACATGGTTTCAGAACTGAAGATCTCTTGCCTGAAAAAGATCTGGGATTTATTGCCATCTGCTTAACAACAGTGTGGTGGAAGAGGTGAGAAAGAAATGACAGATTTATAAGTGTATTTTGTGCACTTATTTATGAAATTATCTTCATTCTTCATCAGATTAAGTATATCATGGGTTATTTAATTAGCTTCTACACAATGGCTTTGAGGGCGGCACGGTGGTGCAGTGGATAGCACTGTCGCCTCACAGCAAGAAGGTCTCGGGTTCGAATCCAGGCCGGGGGCCTTTCTGTGTGGAGTTTGCATGTTCTCCCCGTGTCCGCGTGGGTTTCCTCCGGGTACTCCGGTTTCCTCCCACAGTCCAAAGACATGCACGTTAGCCTAATTGGAGAGTCTAAATTGCCCATAGGTATGAATGTGTGAGTGAATGGTATGTGTGCCCTGCGATGGATTGGCGACCTGTCCAGGGTTTATTCCTGCCTCTCGCCCCTATGCATGCTGGGATAGGCTCCAGCCCCCCCGCAACCCTGACCAGGAATAAGCGGCTTAGACAACGAGATGAGACAATGGCTTTGATTAATATTTGATTCTGATTGGTTGGAAATTACAAAAGTTTAATGGAAGTACATTTTCAGAAAGTACTGTGTTAAGAAAAGTTAAGAAATGCATTTACCAATTAATTACCAATTGTCTGTAAATGGTACCAGTCCATCAGAAGTGGATTGTAATTCATCCCTTATCAACCTTACCTTCGTAATTATTGCTGCAATGCCCAACTATTAAGAGGTAAGGCTGTCACATATACTTGAATATTGAGTATAATTTTGAATCTGCATTCCAACACCAGTTTCGAAGATGAATGGGGAGATTCAATAACTTAAAAAAGGCTTTTTGAAATGGTATTTTTGGCATGCCCATAAGGTAATCAAATGGTAATTCAAATGACTAATAATGCAATAGACATTAACCCAAACTCTGGTAAGATATCTGGTTATGTTATTTTTTTGATGGTGTTCTGGCACATTCATATTTTGTACTTTGCACAAATCAATTCTACCATGGGAAAGATTACCTGATTTGTCCAAGTACGCAGGTACAGGAGTATCAATATAAACTACGCAAAAATGAGGCTTCAATTAAAACGTATATAGCACGGAACTCGTATTTGGACCAGAGCCTAACAAAAATAATTAAGATAAAAATGTTGGCTATTCTTTGAAATGATTCAGTGGATTTTTGCTCAGTTGAACTCCTTATTTTAATTTACATTCTCTGACACAACGTGAAGAAAAAGAACACCACAAGGTGAGACACCATTAAGAGGAAGCTTTGTGATTACTCACCAACAGATTGTTCAAGTAATTGTTAATTAAGCAAAATAAATGAAAACAGAGACCATTGATTGGTTTAAAGGTAAGATTGCAGCCTCCTACATTTGACATTTTAAGCATTTAGCAGACGCTCTTACCCAGAGCGACTTACAAGATGTGTCCTCTAGTCCCAGCTCACCAGCCGCCACTAGTATATGATTAATTTGTATAAAATGACCCGTATGTAATTATTTGGTTTTATATTTTTGTTTTGGACAGGGATAGGGTCCTTAAACTCTCAAGCACTTTTGAGTATTAATCAAATTATTTTTTCACTTCATCATTGTTGCATGAAACACTACAATAGTGTCACAGATGGGTTGGAGCTAGCTATAGGTATCAAGTAACTGCTTAATTAAATATTCCTGTAATTTTTTAATTTTCTTAATTTGCTGTTTTTTTATTTACTGGTATAGTGTTTACACATTTTTAACTGACCTAGACAGACCAGGAACTATATACGCTGACTGAAAGTGCGATCATTTTTGTTTGATTAAGAGATTAATTGAAGTTCTGTCATTTGATTTTGGTCGGATGCCATGATATAAGAGGTACATTGAGAACAATTCCAAGCCATCTTCACTTATACTGTATTTGGCACCTCTGGAGTCATTAGTGTGACACAAAAGGCGTGCTATATATTCTTGGAAGCACGTGTTCTGCCACAGTTTAAACCTTAGCTACTCAATCTATATCTGTTTATTCCACCACTTCTGACACTTTTTTGTGTAGGACTAATATTGTGGGGATCCAGTAATCAGGGTGTCTAGGTTATTACTTACCATCTGTAGTCTCAGCTTGGTGCGAAACACTTGATTTGGAGCACCCCCTAAAAATAGACAGATTGTGAAGTAAAGCTGTGTAATTAATAGCCAAACAGCTGGTTTCTGGGACAACACAACACTTCATTTATATATCTATGATTTATATTGGTTTGTTTGTTTGTATCTTGCTTGATAAAGGCACCATTTTAATTGGTGTCTTAATTATAATTTATAATAATTTCATAATTATTGCATAAAAACTCTCAACCTCAATTTGCACAATAGGAAAACGTAAAAAAACTTGAAAAATGATAATCATTTTAATATAGTAGAATTGAATGGTGTATAGTAGGTGTGGGCATCTGATTGGTGACAGTGAATCTTTCTTTTTTGTTCATAAGAATGGAGGAACCTGTTGAAGTGGATCAAGAGAACGACATGGGCGAGGGAGAGGAATCTGCAAAGACGTCTCCTCATCGGACAATTCTTCCCCTGGAGCTGAGGATTGCCCACTTCAGGGATATGCTTCTTGAAAGAGGGGTAACATTTGGATTTGAATATCATATCTAATATGCTAGGGAAGTTTCTGAAAAAAGTGCAGTACATCATCATCCTATTCACGTAGGCTTCTGTTTAACTGAACTACAGTGCATTTTTACTTCAAAGAAGCATATTTAAGAAAGTCATTTTTTGTTTACTCACAACGTTGTTGAAAAAAGGGCAGGAAATTGGAAAGATACAGCACTTAAATATTTCAACAAAGCACACAGTCATCCAATTGAATGATAATGACTGATGGCTGACTTTAATTGACACTTGATCTGAACTCACATTTAATTACAAGTGCGCTTTTTCTTCACAAACACAGTTTGGTATGCTCAGCAATCAGAAAAATGACCTGTCAAACTATTTGCGAATGAAAAAACACACTTGCATTTAAGCACAGCACGATTGTGTCACTGATAGCCAGGACGTTGATGATTGACACAATATAGAATGTTCCATTTTAAAATAACTTTGACAGGGTACATCCATGCATGCTGCTAACCAGCAGTGTTTGAAACTAAAAAGCCTTCCAGCTCCCATTTACTTGCCTGTAAAAAAAAAACCTTAGGAGTAGAAATTTAAGCAGTTGTTCCCAGGGCATTAATGATATCATCCTTTAAATGTATGATTCAAATGTTACATTTTCCTGAAAAGTTGTGTTTATTTAGCAAACTAGGTGCACGGTTCTATACTGCATTCGGTGCATTGTTTGTGTTTCTTTTTCCCTAGGTGTCAGCATTCTCTACATGGGAAAAAGAGTTGCACAAAATAGTTTTTGATCCACGGTATCTCTTACTAACATCAGAAGAAAGAAAACAGGTATGCCAAGGAATATACATGTTTTTTTTTGTGTGTAAGGTCTCTGTGTGCCAAAGTCTTGTGGCTTGTACATAGAATGCTGTGTTAGCAGAATAAAAAAATTAATGTGGAAGGGATGTATAATTATTCACGAAAAAAAAAAAAATCTGCAAATTGCATGTCTAACTTTCTCTTTTAAGAGAAAGGGCCTTCGTTTGGTGAGAACGGTAGCAAAAACACACCTGGGTGGTAGTGGAATTGCTAGTTTGGTCCAGCCCTAATGGAATATTTCTCTCCTCTGGCCTCTGGTAGTTTTGTGGACTGCGATAAAGGACAACCAGACAACAACAGTAGAAATATAAACATATCAGGAGGTCTTTTGGAAATCGGAACTGTTCGGAACTTGACGTGAACGTGACATCAAAAACACAAATTTTATCTTTTGGAGCATGTTCTTGAAAAATAATGTTATGAAACAGTAATGATACTTGTTGTGTGACTGTCTTTTAGAACAGGTTAAAAAGGACATTCCATTAGGCAATGTATCTGACATTCAGTTAGCGCAGTTAGCCATGTCAATTTCATTCTCAATATCTTACTAATTTATGTTTTTCTGTTGGAGAGATGAATTTACGTAAACTGGAAAGGACTGAGCTCTTTCTATGATTGTTCTCTGTATTAATTTCCATAGCAATGTGATGCATTGCTGATTTACACTGAACCAATCACTGTGCTATATCCTGAAAAGGTGAACATTGCTCGCATTTCCATACTGTCTTTGCATAATTCTCCACCCACTCTATTGTAACTGAATAGGTTCCTGAATAAAGAGACAAAATTAATTAACTACAATGTCTAGGAAGCTGGCTAAAATCACAAATGATATCAATGTTATTTGAGCAGATATTAACTTTGTTATTATTATTATTTCATTTGAACAACAACAATATCATTTGAATTTGAACAATAATTAGGTTACCAATTAGTCAAATTACCAACAGCTGTTTATTAATTGCTCAACAGCTGCTTTATTCCATTGATTAGCAAACAAGTTACACTGGTTTGGGATGACAAACTATTAGCTTAACCAGCACACCATCATTTCCATGCTGTACAAAGCTTTATGCAGTGCATGTGCTTGTCACAATACAATTCTCAAGAGCCTGCTGACCATGCACAGGATTCAAGCAGCATTAATGTCACATCAAAGTTATATTTTTGTTATTAAACAACTGTTCATTCACATTTTGTAACTGGTTACCTGTTGTATCAACTCAATCGTTAATTGCTATAATTAATACTGACCACGGGTACTGATGTTTCTGATTAGAGTGTTAGTCAGTAACTAGGCAGCTAACATACCAGACACATCTGTTTGTCCGTCCTCACCAACGGTAAGAATGGAATGGAAAAATTGGAGTGAACTGTTTGATGTTTATTCTATGTTCATATAAAACACTGTTGGTTTTCCCACATTCTTTAGCAATTGTGCAAAACATGCCCCTTTTTTATCAATAGAAAGTGTGATTAATTTAGATTTAATGCTATTTTATTTTTTTGCAACAGTGATAATAAAGAGCTCTATGTTGATAAGGCTGACCAGTCAGTCTGTAACTCTGAGGTTCATCTATATATCAGTTCCCTGCTGAGAAAAATGCCTTTCTTAGTAGGAAACTGATACATGTGCATGTTAGTTTAGTTTAGTATTGGCGTGTGATGCACCGTGAAATTAAATACTCATTTTATTGTAATGAAAGCAAGTCCCATAACTTGCTTTTCATCAGACATGACAAAATTTCCAGTTCCCTATGGCAAAGGTATTAACGGGAAAAAAGCTGATGATGTGATTGGCCATAATGAAACCAAACACTACCATAATGGAGTTGGACATTCCTTAATGTGCCTCTGTCCTGGATTAATGCTAGGGTCTGCACATTGCACTTGCACAACGAAACTAGAGTCCCATGAATTTATAGCCCATTTCTAATCCTCTCCCCCCTCTATTTCAGATCTTCGATCAGTTTGTAAAGGCCAGAATAAAAGAGGAGTATAAGGAAAAAAAGAGCAAATTACAGCAGGCTAAAGAGGAATTTAGAAAACTTCTTGAGGAGTCAAAGGTCACATCCAGGTAAATTTCATGTCCTATTACATATATATTTGTTTGTTGTGATGTCATGTTATACTGTTGTGTTCTTACTGCCTTTATTATTGTATTACTTCATTCACTTTCATTACTTTCCTATTTATGCATTTTGGTGTTTGGAATTAAGGTGCTATTTTGAGGGGATTCTTTTCATAATTATCATACATTGGGGGACAGTATTAAAACGGATGAAAGGACATTGGCTGATGACAGCTAGGAGCTATAGTTGTTTTGTACTGTTTCACTGTGCCTTTGCTAGTTAATGTTAGATAATAGCTAAGGTAGCTGGGTAGACTCAAAGGATCTAGAACTAGATCTAGTGCTGACGCATGCACAATAGTGGTGATTCAAGCATATAGTACAGTTAAAGTTTTCCAAAGTACCACAGCACCTACACTGTACTGCGCCAACCACTGCGTAGAGAGATTTGTTTGAAAACTGAATTAAGTGTCAGTTTTGAGAGACAGTTGGAAAGCATAAGCATTGATTTGGTTTGTCTTTTTTACAAAAGCTTTGCCCCTGTATCAGATTGATCGTATCTCTTCTATACAAGTGAACAAGGATGAGTTGTCTGAGCAGGTCTTCCAACCAATCATTAAAGACCTACACAGAAAAACACATTGTGGGAATTGTTAATAAAATAAAAACAGAATGGATTCATGTCAGGCTGATGTGGGGTTTACCTAAATTCCCTTTTGAGTAACACACAGAGCGGAGACTCATGAGAACAAACTGCATTGGTACAGACAGAGGACGTGTTCTCTAACACTGTCATGTTTCTTTGGAAACTACAAAAATAGCCCTGTCCAAAAGTAGCGAGACGCTTACTGCCATGGATGTTATAACCATAGAACATTATTACTCATCATTTTTTTCTTCTTTGATAATTTTGACAGACTCTTCCAGGCTACATCATAGCATAACACTGGCACCACATACTTGACTACAAATGCAGATAAATATAAATATATTATTTATCTATATATATTGTTGTGTCATACAAAAACTTTTTCTGTCCATTTTTTACACATACTGAATGTTCTCATCCATCTCATGTGTATAGTACATGTCTTACAACTGAACAACTAATAAAGTTGTTTCAAAACCAGATGTGACTAAATCATAATGTTGTGTTGGAAAAAATAAACACTATTTTTCTGTTCCTTCGAATAATTTTTTTTTGAGATACAAAGTTTTTGTATAGAACAGACGGTTACCTGATTAAACTTGTTAAAGTTGATGCAGCAGTGACAGAGACATAGAGATGCAGAAAGGTAGTATGCCTATATAGAGATAAAGAGTAGTTCCAAAAACTATGCTTACTTAAGTACATTATCCTTGACATGTTAATTCATGTTGAGAGCTGTAAGCGTAAGGTGGTTTACCATATTCATATTATTGTTCACATGGGAGTAACATATAGTTATGACCTCAGCCTCAACTCATTGGATGGTACATGTGAAAAAATGGGGGTACAGTATTGAAAATGACTCTATTATATTTGACAAACTATATGAATAAAAAGTTAAGGAAATTGATGTGCAACAAAAAATGTTGCCCATTGCTAATAACATAAAAGTATATCAACATCAGTGAAATATCATATCCCTTTAACCCCCTGAGGTCCGTGCTAAGCTTTTAATGTTTTTAGATTTTGGCATGGTCTGATATTTATCTCAATTTCATCAATTTAACACACACTTACTCCAAAGTGTTTGATATTTTTATTTGAAGGACAATCACAGCTACATTTGTATGCCATCAATAGTTTGGTCAGTATCATATGCAGCTTGTAAATAGATCTACAAACACACAAGTTAAAAATAGTAAATTTTTCTGCTGTCACAAAAGATGTGAAAGCACACACTAAACTATAGTGACGAATTGTTTTGCCAATGTGCGTTTGTTCACCAAGGTCTTGGTTATGTAAGGGTGTGAAAATAGTTTAGCACATCTGAGATCTAAATAGCTAAAAACCTGTTTTTATCAGAACTGGTCACATTTATTTCAGGCTGTGGGAGGGCTAAATGCTAAATACCTGAATATTCATTTTGGCTCTTTGTTACGTTGCAACACGCGGAATGTTTGGCGTCACAACACGCGATATTCATAGGCTATATTTTCACGAGTATTTGAAAACAAGCGAAATAAAATTAATATCAGCATAGACTGTTGCTGGCAGATTGCAAGCGTAAACACAGACAAGATGTAAAAAAAATAAAAAACAAGCGAAATAAAATCAATAGCATAGACTGTTGCTGGCAGATTGCAAGCGTAAACACAGACATACGATATATTTTATAACATTTTACGCTGTTTGAAAAGTATTTTGTGTGCCTATTGCAATTTGTTACATTGCGACATGCGGAATATGTAGTCACAAGACGCGGAATTTATATATATTCACGAGTATTTGAAAATATACTCGTGAATATACTGTTGCTGGCAGATTGCAAGCGTAAACACAGACATACGATATATTTTATAACATTTTAGGCTGTTTGAAAAGTATTTTCTGTGCCTATTGCAATTTGTTACATTGCGACATGCGGAATATGTAGTCACAAGACGCGGAATTTATATATATTTTCACGAGTATTTGAAAACAAGCGAAATAAAATAAATATCAGCATAGACTGTCCTCTTCAGTTTGTGTTGTTTATGCCGGCGTTTTCACACATGGCCCGACGCACCTCCCCGAAATTAGCACCTCGTTAACATGTCAATAGAAGGGGGACGTTACTAAAAGGTAAAAAACAGAGTAAAAAGCAAGGTTTACTTTTGGTCTAATTAAGCTAATTTTAAAAATCCCATTTGATTTGCCAGTGCTCAAATCGGAAAGTCGCGATTCTAAGGTTTCTGTCAATGTTTTTGCCGCGTGTGTATGATAAAATATCGCGAAGTTAGAAATAGTAATATACTTGTATTGCTGCTTGGATCGGCGCCGATCCAGCCGACCTCAGGGGGTTAAGCAAATGCATATTGTTGCCGATAAATTAACTATGTAGACAAACTAGATAAACGTTACCGCTTACGGACTCATGACTCAAGAACAGGATTATTTATGACAAGCCTTTTAAACTGAACGGAGAGTTCTTCATTTTTAATATACTGTATAATCTATCTTTATGATCTCAGCAGCAGAGCTGAAGAAGGAGCCTATTGCATGCTTGCTGTCCTTCACTTCATGAATATAAAGCCTCAACTACCTCTGTGTCTGGGTCTGTTTTGCTCTGCAGGTCAACATTCAAGGAGTTCTCTGAGAAATATGGTAGAGACCAGCGATTCAAGCAAGTTCAGAAAAAGAAAGATCAGGAACACTTCTTCAATCAGTTTGTCAATGCACTCAAGAAGAGAGACAAAGAAAACAGACAAAGACTAAGGAAGATGAGATGAAAAGCCATGAGCTTTTTTAAAAAACTATTCCTTATACTGTGAAGGGATCTCTGACCAATAAATCAGATTGTCCATTTTGTAAAGTAACAGTCAATGCTTGAATCAATACTTCACAAGGACAAAGCAGGCAAACATGCCCTCAGTTTACATCTGTACACTGATGGTGCCTGACTTGGCTATATGGAATATGAAGTAAATAATGCTAAGAGATTAAACGTTTCATATTGAAGCTCTGTTTTAAAATTCAGTGTTTCACGTGTTCAGATCTCAGTGAAAAACGTGAATTTAGCATTAATGGTGTTAAGTACATTACACAATTACATATATGTATAAATCTGTCTCTATACAGTATGTGTATGTGTATTATATATATATATATATATATATATATATATATATTGTACACATGCATATGTAAATATACAACATGGAATTCTGGGATGCACTGAAACTATGGAAAACAATGAACATTTCAAAATATTGAAGAAGAAAAAATTGAATTGATGGTATTGTGTATTAATGGATTTTCAAATGTTGTCTAAAAGTGCAATGTGGTTACAAAAGAGACAATGGTATTGTTTAGAAAGAATATTGTTTGGCATTATTTAAAAGAGTACAGTCACTGTCATAAGTCATCATTAATGTGAAAAACAAAAATGTGCATTCTGTGTAGAAAGACATTCTAAAAATGATAATGAAGACTGTAGTATTTGTTTTGGAATTGCAGTGGTTTGTTTGTTCAATTGCTAGATAGGTACTAATTGATTATTTTATTAAGTAATGTTTTCTCATTTATTTTTCAATTAAAAGTTTTGTGGATTCTGTGTTGATACATTAACCTCTTGTTTAAATCAATATTTAAATCAAGGAAAAGTCAATTGAAAAAGTAATCTGCTTGTCCAAGAGCCAAACAAATGAGGTCCAAATTCCCTGGTCTTAACACAATGGGAAAAAAATCTATGTGTACAATATGTTGTGTAAGGCAAAAACATGTGGCTGGGAATAGGACAAAAAGGCATTTGACACAGCTAGTGCCTGGAGAGCTGGGGGGTCGTGTGGGGGGGGCAGGGGGAGCTGAAAATGAGAGAGGTGTGATCATCCACTGGTAGCTAATCAGGGTATGGCCAGATTACATTTAAGTGCTGCTCCGAGTGGAATGATTAAAGGAGCTTTAACGATTTGAGAGTACTAAATCCTAGCTACTGTAGCTATTGAAGAGCTTCTGAAAAATTGAGCAATTGAAAGTAAAAAATGTTCCATTGATAAACAGCTAAGTTTAAAACATAATCTCTATCATTCCCCTGTGCCATACTCAATGTTATGAAATCACAGATTCCCTTTTAGTAACCGCATGCTCAGCTCCTGTGTTCCCTCAATCCTCTTTCCTTCCTTACCCCAAAACCTTACTCCTTAACAAAACCCTGGTCCTGGAGGGCCGGAGGGTGTGCTGGTTTTTGTTGTTGCCCAGCACGTAATTGATCAATTATATCACGTGGATTTGTTATTAGGTTGTGGGTTAGATTCCCATTGGAACTACATGTACTGAAAAAGGTATGCGTTCACTACTGTAAATCATTTTGGATCAACTGGTTGTTGATTTTAAGGTGAAAATAAAAATGTGCAGATCTTGTGGCCCTCCAGGACCAGGGTTGAGGACCCCTATTCTGGTTGGTAATAGGAGTTACTGGTGCTATATTACAGTTTATGAATATGTAAGACCATCTAAATGGTCATGGACAAACTACAACTGCTATTTTAATGATGAGTATTCTACAGACCTGCCCATACCTGCCCATATTCTGACCTGAAATATAAAACTAAACTATCATACAAATTGTGTATTTATGCACATGTATGACAGTTTAACAGTTTAAAACTACATCATACTTAATGAATCACAGTGGATATATATGTATAATTGACTGAGTAAACCAATTCATATACGAAGCTTTGATGTCCTAATCTCTATTGAAACTGCAGTAAAACATGGGGAACATTATACATTATTACACAAAATGTTGCATTTTAATTTAGAGTTTGACTCTTTTAAAAGATAAAAGCACATAAGGCACAAAAATAAAATGTTATCAAATCAAAGAAAGGATTCCCTGTTAGAAGACCAGTTAGATGTAATAAAATACTGTTGTGCTTAAGACTATTCCAATGTGGGTTGTTACTAATGAACTAGCCTTTTGAGATTTTTTGTTGTTTATTTGTACATTTCATTTTAACGTCTTTGACAATTTAACAAACTCATGCGATTCTGCTAATAGCTTCCGTGGAAAAGGCCTTCAGCAAGTGTTAATTGCCAAAATGCCTCCTAAGTTGGCGCTAAAATAACAGCATCTTTAAAGGCATTCCCATGTGCTATATACCTCTTATGAAAATACAGTACGTCATCTGGATTTTATGTTCTTCTGAAGTACTGCGCTGGGGAAAAGGCTTTATTTGGTCTTTAAATGGCCAAGTCAAGGACAGAAAATTGACCCTACTGAGAAGAAAACAGTATTTGCAGAGACAAGGACGTGTACTTTAGATTAGTGAAGAGAAGCTGGCAGTGCGTATACGTTCTTAGCTGTAGGATAAGAGGTTCTTTTCACAAAAGTGAAGTTGCTGACGATGGAAGAAGGCAATAAATCAGTCTATACTATACAGAAACAGCTACTGCAAAAAAAGCTTTCCTTTTAAAGTCCACCTTTGGTATTTTAGCATTAGTAGTTTTTCTTACTATTATTAATTTACACACGCACATATAGTATATGCACACACACAAAATAATTTGTAAGAATGTGAAAATTATAATAACTTATCATTCATTCATTTTTTTATAAGACTAAATCCACGAGGGTATTGAGTTTACCCTGCCAGCACAAAGTAGATTAGGCTGATTTTAAAAAGATATTTGATACAAAAACAATCACTTTCTCTGAGCTTCATTTGCTTCAAGGAAGGACCCCAAGTGTGCAGTTTCACTGTCAATGACACTGATATGGAAACAACTCCAGTCTGGACTAATATTGCATATTATAATATTAAAATAGCATTTCAATGTTTTTTTGCTGCCCCATCAAATTCTACTACTCTAGAAATTCAACATAATCTGATATAATGTGATATAGGCCAGGATTCAATCAACATTTTAACTCATCTTTAATTTGTGTTCAATGTTTACTTCACAAAGTGAATTCAACAATCACCAAAACTACAAACTATGTTTATGAAAAACTTAACTATGTTTAAGCATGTTTAGAAAAAGTAACACTATAATTTACTTTAAAGTCAAAATTAAATACAAGTGGTAATTGAATCCAGGCAATTATATCCTTAAAATGTCACACTGAATTTAACACAATGTCAAACAAAAAGCTCAGAAACAGTTTGTAACTGGTGTGGACAGATTCTGACAAAGCCAGGCATTTTATATTTCGATGTGATGTTTACTCTGTGCCCTGCAGTCCTGGTGAGCCATGACTTCTGTAGCACAGGGATGTGATTGTGCTCATTCACCACTGAAGAAAAGAAAACAAGGCTTTTCCATTACTGCCATGTTGCACAAGCGTGGTCATAAATAAATGGAACAGCTGGAGCCTTTACACTCGCATGGCGTGTTACGGATTGGTGTGCCTTACTGCTGTCGATCTTATATACCTCAGGAACATGAATCCATTTTGCTTCCCCCTGCCATGCATCTCCGGTCTCTCAATGTGTGTGCTGATTCAGAGGGATACACTGTAAAAGCTAGAGCATTAAAGTCTGCATGTTCTGTATAGGAAGATTTTCCACTGTGGGCATGTATTCAGTATTGCTGATAACAATGGTCACCAACCCTTGTCCTAGAAAGCCACAGGGTTTGCTGCTTTTTGTTTTCACCTTAAAATCAGCAACCAGTTTAGACCCAGGAAAAAAAGTTCCCCAAAGCCATTTACGCCCCCACCACCACCACCCAAACGGTTAGAGCCAGCACTGCCCTTACACACTCACCAGATCTAAACAAAATGAAGCATTTATGTAATATTCTGGAATGACAGTGTTTTCCACTTGCATCATGTTGAGTGAGTTGATTGGAAGACTGCTGTTGTATTCCTCCTACAGATATGCCAAGGCACCATACTAGCCACATGTGGTAACCAACCCTATTAAGTGACTTTACATTGGTTTGTTTCTATTTTTTGTTCACTGCCTGTATACAGGCAGTGAAATAAATATTAACATTAAACTAAAAGCCATGTTGCTAAGTTAAGCTCTCATTAGTTGTTATGCCAATAAAATCCATCAATGTTCTCATTGTTAAGTCATCCATAGGTGTAGTGATATTGCTACTGTGGCTAGTTGGAAATGAGCAATTTCAGTCTATTTCAAATGCATCAGCTGTTTAGATAGCTGTAAATAAACAACTATGCCTGGAAGTCCATGGCTTCATTCCACCAGGGGTAGGGTGGATTTACGTTAGACAGATTTCCTCAGGTAACCTCTACATTAGTTAATCCCAATGACACACCAGGTGCCCACAGTTTCCATTTGTCATCAATAAGGGATACTCTTCTTCTCTTATCAGTGCTAGGAGGAGTACATGCACTTTGGCTGTAGTGCTTTCTCCTCCGGGTACGACTGAAACCAACATAAAATCACTGTCTCTCATTATTTTCTGTAAGTGAGCTGGGCCACCTGTTGTACAGCCATACTGGCACCGTACAAGGGATTTATTTTGCATCTGGAATTGCAATTTTCATCTTAGCTTATCCATCTGATCCCTGTCCTTGAATTTTAGGAATATATTAATTTTAGACATCCTAAGTACAGCACCTTAATCATAATAACCTGTGACGACTCAAGATTGACAGAATGGTGTGATGTCTACATTAATATCATCTTGATAATACTGTATTAACAATAACCAAACAAACAACAGCCATTTTGCCAAACTTCCACCTCAGAAATGCTGGTTTAAAACCTTCATCGTAGTGGCAATTCACTTATCACTTTTCAGATTTTGTGAAAAGTGAATACCTTTTAATGGAAATTTCATTGTTACCTTCTTTGTCCCTGAGTCGATTCGCGGTACAAAAGTCGTGGGCACACTTTTTTGCATAGGACAGTCATCTGATTAATTCAACGGAAAATAAATGTTCAGTTTCAAGGCAGGAAAGGCATCGTTAAAGAAAACTGGTTCCGGTATATGAGCGATGCACTGTCAGCTGGAATAATAAAGCTAGTCGGCTGTATGAAGCGTCTTCATTTTAAGGAACATTAAGCGCTGAGTCTTTCATTTATCTTTGTGAAGTGGAACTTTAAGTGCAGTGTTTTCTCTTCTTTTGAAGCTTGTTTTTTTGGTTTTATGTGGTTTTGGTGTTTGGTTTTATGCAGAAACAGGGAATTATTCAAATTGCCATGCCATCATAAAGCAATTCCTCCTCGTAAAACATTAGGCTGCCATATTGAATCACATGGTTTATCAATTCTGGAGGAACTGCAGATTTCCAGATATTGGAATAGATCTGAATCACAATCCAGCACAGTACATTGTACACACATACATATGATTAATCTTCAAATGATAAGACGTTTAAATTTCTATTTGGTATGGTAAGTGTATTTTGAATGAGCATGTTCAAATCTGTCTGATAATACAGGGTCACAAGTTTATATGGTTCAAGAAAGCTAATCTGAAATATCAAACATATTTCTATAATCAAATCAAATCAAATCAAATGTATTTGTACAGCATTTTTTTAGCGCGGTTGATGGGGGCAGCTCACACTTCTCGCAGGATCTATGGCTTGGGGGCGGGTGCCCCCGAGTCAGAGGCCGAGGCAGAGAAGAGAAGAGAACATGCAGTCAGAAAAAAAAGCAGTGCTATAGCCAGTAGCATAGCGTGAGAGCAGGGGAGCACAAGCATAGTAAACATACAGATGGCCCCGACAGGTGTAAGCTATGGCAGCATACCTATTAGGAGAGGCACAGAGAATACACACAGCCATGAGAGAGTTCCAAACCATCCACACCCGATCAAGGATAACCAGCTTAACAGTGGTGGTAACACATTGAGGAGGTGACAGTATGGAAAGTTTCTCACTCCATAAGACACTAGGGCATGGCCTTCTCCATCTCTCTACCTAGACTATGTTAGGCAGTAGGTTAGGCTGATAAGATATGTTTTTAATCTAGAATTAAAAATTGAAACTGTCCAAATCTGCTGTACTTCCATCATTATTGTTTTAGAATTGTTTATTCTTACACACAAAGTACCTTAACAGCCTGTCAGCTCTGCAAAATTGGTTTCTTCCTTTTGTCTCAATGCTTAAATATTTTGGAATGATCTAATGGCTGAAAGAGAAATTCAATCAAATACTTTGTATACTGTTGGTGCTATACCTACAATGGGTATAAAAAGTATTTTTTTAATACTTTTAGCCATTTTTCACATTCTATTTTCTTACTGGAATCAAAATGGATTTAATTGGAATTTATTGCCACTGACCAACACAAAATACTAAAATAAAAAACAACAACTCTAAAGCCTTTTCCTCATTAATTACAAATAAATAGACAATAATTGATTGTATAAGTATTCACCCCTGTTGCTAAGACCTAAATAAACTGGTGCAATCAATTATCTTCAGAGGTCACACACTTATTTGAATACCTTTTATACCCACTGTATGTAATTATATTGTAAATACTGAGTAGCTACATCACTGTCAACATAGAACATGTAATTGTGCGTTATTTGTATAGCTAACCATAACCCAAACTTACCCCAAAATCCAAACCTAACTATATATATAAGGACACAATTAGGAAATGCTTGGGAATTTACAGAGAAGTTACTGATTGCGTAGGCTCCAACAGTGCTACATACAGTAGGCATTGCCTGTTTTATAATAAAGCATGACCAATTATACTTTACTGATGTGAATACAGTTTCTACATGAAACACACACTCCCACACAAATTAGCACAGCATATCAGGATGGAAAAAAAAGACATTGTTTCCTTTTTGAATCCTACTAGATTAACAATTAGCGCCTCTCATTTAAACCTCCAGGATAATTCAAGTCTGATAATAATAGTGTGCATTTCGACAGGGCAGAGGAGTTCAAAGAGAGGACATGAATTCTTTGTGAACAGGTGAAGCAGAAGAAGCCCTGGATCCATTATTAGGCCTAATTATGTCCCAGAGGTGAAGCGTGCCATATGATTTGGGCCCAGATAGATTATAATCTGCATTAATGCATCATTGTTGCTCATGAAGAGAGGAGCATGTAATTGCCATCGTAAATAAGTTCCACAAGTGAATACCTCAAATAAAATGTATTCTTTTTGAGTTATTCTGGAGCAAGCTAAATTATTCAGTAGGGTAGCACCATAACGAACACTGAAATGTGCATGTTTTTCGCCACCCATTAAATATGTTGTCCCTGCAATTTGTTACAATTACAAATAGTTATGTCAAGAGAGAAGGTGAAATATCCACCCATTCAGAATGATTTAAATGTATTATAAATAACACCCTGCGCACTGTTTGTCTACAGCGATACAGTTTCATTCAATGTTGATGTTGTTTGTGACAATAAATCAAATTTGCGACAGGTAAAACAAACATTTGTGTTATTCCCCAATCGGACATGCATGACAAATTCACAAACAGAAAACTCGGAGGGAGGCAATGTCAGTTTCGAAAAAAAAAAAAAAAGAATTGTCTAATTCAGCTCTTGTTGGAATTAAATCAGCAGTAATGTGAATAACAGAACACCTTCCCTAAATGGGTGCTTCAATGAGACAATGAATTTGCATGGCAGTGTTACTGATGACACAGAAAAGCTTTACTTCATCTGGTTACAAAGTGTGCAGTGCTTCCCTGTAATGCTCATAGATTAAAATGCATTGTAAGCAGGTTGTAAGCAAGCCAGCTTATGAAGTTTATTAACTGATTCTTCCTCACCAGGACCCACAGGCTATATGAAAAATTGCTGCCACTTTCTTAGATTTTTTTTTCTCCCAATCTGGACTGATACAAAGAGGAATCTTTTGTGGTGAAGAAAGTATGGACTATAATGAATAAATTGAGATATATTAGATGTGTTTATGCGTGCACGTATGTGTACCTGTTGCTGAGGTAAGCTGCGGATGGGCAACGTATAGTAGTAGATCGTGTGGGTGTGTGATTATGCAATGAAATAAATCCTTGCGCAGTCAAATGCTCTGTTATCTAGATTAGTTATCAGTATTTCTTACTTTCGGGCCTCCTTCCAGAAGGGGATCTGTAAATCCAGACTTACTGACTACACCCTCTACAACGTGAGCAGTGATCATTGGATCACTTATTAAATCCTGAGCAGAGTAGTCTTTTTCCTTTCTAAGAATGTTTGTCCTTTGTCAGCATTTTCCCTTTGACTCTAAATTAAATAGTGATAGGGTTTGTTTTCTTCACAAACAGTTTTTAACGGAGCCTTTAATGTGACAATGTACATTTTTCAAATTGTCAATCCTCAAAACCAAGCCTAAATGCACTGCACCAGCTGTCAATGCCAGTGCCACTCTTCACTTGTGTATTGTACACAAACATTCACTGAACATACAGGTACCTGCCAACATAAAGGAAACACTTGAGTAAATGAAGGGCTATGGTGTGGGGTGCATTGCCTCAACCCAATTGAACACTTATGGGAGATTCTGGAGTGGCGCTTGAGACAGCATTTCCTACCATCACAACAAAAAACCAACTGATGGAATTTCTTATGAAAGAATCGTGTTGCTCCCTCCAATAAAGATCCAGACACTTGTTGAATCTATGCTAAGGCACATAGAGGCTGTTCTGGTAGCTCAACGCCCTATTAACCCCTTATTGCCTGAATTAAAAAAAAAAATTTAAATGAATTTTTTGCTGTATTAAGGTCTTAAGGGGTTTGAGGCTAATTTGCAGCAATCGTCAACAAGGGGTTAATACGCTTTATATTAGTGTTTCTTTTATTTTGGCAGTTACCTGTAGCTAGATCTGCATGTGGGCTGGGAGAGTTAACCTAACCAGGTAGCCCTGCCAATCAGTTATCCTATGTGAATGTAAATCATTTTTGTGTGTGCAAGGTAACTTGAAATACTTATGGATAATATCAGTTAAATTGTATTTGTGATTGAACTAAAATCAGCACACACAGTGGGTCCCCAGGACTGAGGTTGAGAACCACTGATGTAAAATATTACTTATTTAGAATCAGTTGGGATCAGGGAATACAACTTTTTTGCTTATTTGTTTTTACCTGCCTGAACTTATGCAGTGTTCATGTTTCACAATGAAGCAGATTGTGCATAATGGGAGAAAACCTGGAACAGAGGCTGGGGGAAATATACCTGAGTAATTGTAAAAAAAACTGTGATTTTTTTTCTTCAAAACATACTACGAAATTATCGAAAACAGGCGTTATTAGTGGACAGACTAGACAGTAGCAAGGAAGTCCTGCCAAAGACACTTCTAATAGGGAGATATATTCACTTTGCCTCCTTTGATTGCTTGAACTTCAGCGATTGCTTGAACAAAACACTCTTGCATTACACATTACCAGTCTCTAAAGAAGTGGTTAGAGCCTGTGTGATGTGTGATCTCTGTTAATGTATGAGGCAGAGGCTGCCAGATCATCGCCTCACAGAAGAACAAATCCCCAAAGCATTTTTGTACTTAACATCAGGAAAAGCCACCATATGCGGGGTTCCTCTTAAAATGATTTAATGCAGAGTTGTGAGTTAGAGGCTGAAGTATAGCCCCCATGGCTTTCCCAAGGTGAACCATGGGAAAGAAATGTACAATGGCCAAGTCACACCATATAGTGGCTGTCAGCGGTTAAATCTTCGTTTTGGCCTACGTTATTTCTGTGGGTGTCAGCACTCAGGAAAACAAAAATATAGCTGAGGGAGCTGCTTTCGCTGACCTGTAATGGGTACACTAGTCAAAAACAATCCATATGTAGCCTACTGTATGCGTGTTAAACTCACTCACTGCTGCCTCACTCTATGTAAGAGCAACCTTTTAGGTTACAAAAAAACCTCACAATTTTTTGTTGAGGCGGTCATCATTCATGGTTCTTGCCAGTTATTGCCAGATTACTGCACAGGCAAGCAAAGTTTGTGTCACAGTCCCAGCCCCTCCACAGGGGCACAGAAATTTGAATCTACGGAATATGTTACGTGCCAGCTTCAATACTCATGAACAGTTTTTGACCAGACTTACAGTAAACTCCTTTATTATACTTTTGGTAAGTTGCCAATAGCATTTTTTTTAACTATTTTGACTTACTATCACTGTCAAGGTGGTTATTTATGCTAGTAATCAGCCTGGTATTTTTCACTGTGCAACCACAAATACAAATATAAAAGATATACTTGGGTGGAAATAATCATATTAGCCATGTCTGAAAATATATTATTTAGTAAGCATAACATGGATGATTCAGAATAGGCTACATCAAATGATTGACTCTTGTTTATTATTGGATATCTACACTTCATTATCAGCTAGACTGTATGCCAATGAACGACAGCCAAAGGCAGTGGATTATAGGTAGACTTGAACTGCATTTCAGAAAAATAAAAAGCCTTCAGTAGGTTTCGCATCAAAATCTGTTTGCATACCCTCTTCAAATAATACACTTTAAAGGGGAAAAATCTATAAAGGTTATGACTTTTCCAACAATGCGTTTTTCTCCAGCAATGTAATGCATTTTATGATGTGCTCATACTGTGTGTACTGATTACATTGCATTGCATTATTTATTGGCATAGCAGATATAGCTCATGTTTTCAAAAGATACTATACATGTATACAGCGGGGTATTTCCTGTAGCAATGCAGGTTAAGTACTGAAGTTTACAAGTCCCTTACTATCTTAATCACTGTGACCTAGTTTGAATAAAAATGTTCCCTTAAATTGAACTTACAAATTAATGGAAATGTGATGTTTCTTCTTCATGAACACAGTTCAGAAAGTTCATTTTAGTGATTGCTGAACTTGCTGCTTAATTGTATTTTAAAAAAAAGATAACTTGCATTGAATTACGTCAATTTTAATGGCAAATGTTGATTGAATCCAGGCCTGTGTCACACTGCAAGATGGAGGTATGTTAGGCTCTGCAATAACAGCACACACCAAAGTGCCAGCACCCGTGTGTCCCTCTCCGATACCGGAAGGGACATGCCGCCTTAACTGTTTTGTGTTGATGAAATGTGACAGTGGACTGATCTTTTATCAGTTCCCTCCGTTCTAATCTAGCAATGAAAGTAAAACCATTAAAAATCCAATACGAGGAAATGAACCTTTGAACACACTTGCCAGAAGCTCTGCAGCGACGCTCAGGACGTGGCTGTCCTGAGAGCTGCGGGTATTAACTCAGCCAAAATGAATCTGGATCCTAAGTGAGGCGCTTACGCACGCACTCGACGCAATCACACATTCCCCCTATGAATTAAACATCGGATTTGATCAGTGCAGAGTGATACAGGCTCCTTATTTTTTTTAACGATTTGATGTAATTTAATTATCCATTCAAGTAAAAAAAAGATCTCTTCATCAACAGCTTCCTTTTGCGTCTCTTGTCCACGCATCTAACGAGAGAGCGTGAAGAGCATTGAACTAACTAAAACACTTTAATGCTGCATGTCTTCATGGAAACCTCCTCCAAATGAATATGCGGATATTATTTGTGCATACACACTTTGCATTTTTAACACTGCCATGCTAAGACAAGCTATATATAGTCAAACCTTATGGATCTCAAAACAATGGTTGTTTTTAAAGAACAATTGTAAGGATTAAATGAAAAGTAGAGCACATATGGACTGAAATAATTGTATTGCTCGACCAAGACACACTCAATAAACCCAACCCCCCCAATATACAGTATGTATATATAACACTATAATACTTACAACCCCTTTCTATGACAGTATGTTCTTGTGAGAAAACACCAGTTTGTGAAAATGATGCTCCTGCAAATGATGCAACATCAAGGTAATCTGAATCATGTTCATGTTGTTACAATTAAATGAGTTGGCCATATGTCGTGTCATTAAAAAAAGTGCAGGGCAGTATTCTCATTATTTGGATAGTTTGTGTATGCAACCATTATGAATGAATTAAGAAATATTGTGCACAAGCTGTCAATGAAGCTGTTGGTGTAATACAGTACTTTTGGCGATTGCACACCCAATTCTCAGGGACTTACAATACCTGCCTTTTTAGCACATTTTATATTTTAAGGAGTGCAATATTACAGAAATCTAAACTGTGTAAACACTTAAGTGCATGCATATGTAATTACTGTACATCGAAGACTGGGCTTCAGGTTGGGACATGAGTTGGGGTTGAAGTTGAAAAAATGTTCAGCTCAATGACACAATGGCTGGATCAAATGGAAATTGCGCATGTGGAAGTGCTCAATGCTCTGCTCTTGTGGAAGCACTTCAAGGAATACCATGTGTTGTAGTTCTATGAATAACATATAATGTCCCTACACTGCAGACAATACAGTCACAATGCCAGTGATGGCACAGATTGTAAACCTTTTCAAGTCCTGGGAAAAGGGAACACTGCAGAATGCAGTAGAGAGGAATGTTTTGCAGCAGTGCCTCCAGAACAGATATAAGAACATAAGAATACATAATGATGAGAACAGGCTGTTCGGTCAATCTAGGCTCATCATTTCCTAGTCTAAAGAATATACAGTACTGCATCAAGCCTGGACTTCAATACTATGAGTGTTTCTGCTTCACTAAATGACCTGGCAAGCTGTTCCACGCATTTACAACTGTGCAAAAAAACCCTCCCTCTTGTTTGCTGAACTCAACCTAAACCAACCTAAATATCTTTGGTAGTTCACTTGGTTAATCCCTTTTGTGAATTTAAAAACCTTAATCAAATACCCCCTTAGTCTCCTTTTCTAAGTTTAAAGAGATTACGTTTCTTAAGTCTTTCCTCATAACTTTTAACTTTCATACCAGGTACCAATGTAGTTGCCCTTCTTAGTACTTTTCAAGAGCTTCTATAACTTTCTTATAGTGTGGTGCCCAGAACTGCACAAAGCAATCTAAATGAGGCCTGACAAAGACTTTATATAACATCAATATAACCTCCTATGATTTATACTCTTGAAACTATCATGAAACAGAATTCCTGAGAAGACCACCATGGAGGTTCTGCTCCTGATCTTTTTGCCAATTCAACACATTTGTCCTGCAGAACCTCAAACCTACCCTTACCTATGTCATTGGCCCCAACATGGACAATGAACACTGGATCCACCCCCCATCTGAGCCTGAGATTTCCTTGTCCTGCAGTCAGCTAGGTACTCCATCTAAATAGCCAGTTCTGTGACCTTATGAATGACACTTACTATCAGTTGACATGAATATGTTTGTTACTGTACTATGCCTATATTATTTTAATGTAATGTAATTCAAGGGTCTGCAACCTTGTCCAATGCCCAAATATGCAATGCCCAAGACTGCTAAGTATGTACTTCGTTCTACAGCCAGGTATGTAAGCTGTCTAGATGACCAGGTCCGTAATTTATGAATGACACTTACTATCAGTTGTCATTAGCCACATAGTTACTGCACTGCACCTACCTTATTATTATATTTTAAAACGTTTTCTCCCAATTTGGAATGGTCAATCGTATTCTAAGCCATGCTCGCTGCAACCTCCGCTGCCAATTGGGGAAAGCATGTATAAGCATGTGCGCTTTTCCCAAACACGTGATGTCAGCCACTGCTGCTTTTCCCACACCACAGTATACAAGTTAGGCTTGCACAGACATGAGTCAGAGGATGACACTTTATACTGTATGGCAGCACCTACCTGGTTTTATTGGAATGTACACATTTTAACATCTTGGCTGACTGTCTTCTGGGGGTTAACAACCTTGTCCAATGGCCAGATGCGATCCTGTCAAGGCCAAGAATAAATGCTGTAATTGTCTGCAACCTCATCCAACGGCCATATCTGCTACCTCGTCCTACGGCCAGGTGTCTACCTCTGGCAGTCTTTGGAGGTCAGCAACCTAGTCCAACGGCAAGGTGAGGTCCGGTCCCTGGGCTCCAAGCCCAAGATAAAAATCCATAAAATGTTCCAATGATATCTCTAGCATGCCTTAATAAAACCCCTTCTGAATGCATACCTTTTGTATGGAAATTGTATTCTATTGAATTGGAGTTTTTAAACAAAGATTTGAGGGGAGAAATTTTCAGACAACCCCTTATGTAATTACCATAACCTGCTACAGCGGTTTGCCCTACAGGTATAAATAGCCACGTACCTCCTTCTCCCTCGTGTCAGCTGTTTCCTCCATCCCTCCCTCTCCCCATCTCCACCTTTATTCTATGCTAATTTATCTTCTCTCCTCTTGTCATTGATGTCCTAATAGGGCGTTCAACAACCTAGTCCAATGGCCAGGTGCGATCATGTCCCCAGGCTCCAAAACCCAGACTGAAATCCATCCAAATGTTTCAATGCTATCTGCAGCATGCCTTATTAAACCCTTTCTACATCCATACCTGTTGTATGAAAATGTTATTCTATTGAATCACAAATTAGTTGCAGTGCAGTATGCTGCAGTACACCCATACATAAGCATGCTGATTAATTTGTAAGTACTGCCTTCAAATATAAAAATATGTCTGTTGATTGACCCTTATGTAGGATATATCATGCTCTTTCTGTAGCATTAAAGAAACTATAACGTGGAAATGATTGGGCTGATATTTTTAAGCTGCACTCATAAAAACAACTGAAAGCAAAAAGAAGTTTTTTTCTATAGCCTTAAGGAAAAAGAAAATATAAAGAACAAAAGTCTTTATAATAATAATAGCATGTATCCTAGATTTTTGAAACCTCAGCTAGATTTGGAAGTAAGTGTTTCCTCTTAGTTTTAAACTATTTTCTTTTTACTACCGCTCATTTGTGATCATTTAATTATTATTTGAGATCATAATACGTTGATTGCTTAACAAGTAGCTGCATAAAGCTCAAGTTCATCAAGCTCTTAGTGTTGGAGGACAGAACTACTGGTTTATGACAGAACCGAGGAATTCTGCATGGCCCTAGTCATAGGCCATAAGGTTTGTTCGTAGTCTAGCATCCAATCCCCACCTGTTACCGAATTCATTACTAGCATAATGGAATGTGCTTAAAAACTTCCACTGCCATTTCTTAAAGAAAACACATTTAACCGGGGCTAAGCAGTTTGTAATTGGTTGCTTTACAGTAGATTTTAACTAGTAAAGCATTTGGGCTCATTGTATTGGTGTACCAGCTGTCTCTACTGATTAATTTGGCAGAACATATCATATGCATTTGTATGGAAATGTAGTGCATGTTAATGGACTGAAATGTTGCATAATGGTACACACTAGCTTAACTGAAATCATTTAACAGGATCATTCAGGCACAGTCTGCAATTTCAACTATCATTTCTGTTAATACTGCTGCATGAAATGCTCTCACATGCAGACTAAGATTTATTATTAAATTATCCCCTCTAGGTCTTTTTCTGCTCCTCCTTTATCCTTCTTAGTAGTAGTTTTAATAGTAGTATAATCAGTAGTAGCAGTGACAGATGTAGTATTGGTGTTGTTATTGTTATATGTAACAGTACAATTCTGTATAGGAGTTTTCTGTTTACATATTGCCTGACTGTACATCTGCATATTTCCAGTGATAGAAATCAAGCTAAAACATTTTACCATTAGTAGCCAGTCAGCATGTGTTTTGTCAGCCCTGCACAAGCACACTTGATTGTGTGGAATCAGCTGTATTTTCATACTTGACACTACATACAGGGCATGAACTCAAGATAATGACTTACTCTATTGTATATCATGTTTTGCCCTCAAGAAAATTATAGATTTCCATATTTTCTGACATAAATAACTATAGATTTGTAGGAAATAGGAAACTGCATATGTAATGTAGAGAGCATTATTTGTACGTGTTATTACTGGACCCCCTTTTTTCCCTCCCATTTGGAATCACCAATTTTACTATGATCCTGTGTCACTGCTGCTGTTTATTCCTCCCGTATATATTTTATTATGTTATTCTTTTTCTTTGACTAGTTTCTAATGAATCTGATACTATAAAGGATTTATAAACCAATTCATACACATGGCTGTGAAAAGAATGGTGTACATATTGTACATTATTTTGCAACATTTTAGAACACAATTTTATTTGATGTCATGCATTACATGACTGCTCATTTATTTTACCCTTGTTATCTGTAATTCGTTGAATAAAAGGTCATGCATAATTTTGCGTTCTTGATAGAAAAGGGATTGTTGACCTTCACCATTGATGCCATTTCAATACAGATCATTTACATAATTTAACTCACAGATGTCAATTACTTATCATACTTATCATTATTTCACATTAACGAGTGCCAATTTTAAGAGAACCCACATCTTAATCTGATGATAAGCAAAATTGTGTTAGTTTCCTTTGGGAGAAAAACCATTTTAGACAAAAAATAAGACTAGATTGTAACCTCTCTTCAGAAGTTTTAAGATAGCATTTTAATTAGTCTTTAGATGTGTGCCCTGATTATTTTTTATCATCTGTAAAACTTTAATTTTCCACTTAGTTGGGAAATTAAAAAGAAAAATGGAAACATGTTTATTAATCCTCTTATATGCTGTGGATGTCTCCTTATCAGAGTAAAGCTAAATGCTAAATGGCATATAATAATAAAGATAAACTTCTGGAACCCTCACTTCACTCCTTAGCGATGTCACAACAGAGGCCCAATTGTCACTTTGAAATATCGGATGCAGAGGACACAAACAGCCTGAAATTCCCAAATCAAATCATACTGCTGGAGGCAGACGAAACCACACCAAGTCTGACTTTGATGGGGAATAATGAGCCACTCTTTTATATTTTGTAGTTGCCTTGGCAACATGTTTGAAGTTGAACAGTGGCACCCCATTGCCTGCTATAAAGTCCTGACGAAAACACCTAGTGATTACATTAAAACAGCTCTGGATCAAGTTCCACCACACAGTGGTTGTCCTTTACTTTGAATCATGAATTTAAGCAATATTGAAGTTGATAGGTTGGGGGGGACCATTGAACCCAAACGGCTGGCTGAAAGAGATTTTCTCTTGTAAACTTTCAAGACTCAACGATTTAAAGTTTGCAATGTTCAACATCTAGGATGTTAGTGTTACTGGAAGGTGCAATGATATTAAAACAATGCACGAACATTGTATTTAGCCGTGCTTTATCGTGAATATTTGGTCTGGTTGACCAATCAGCATCCACGACTGGAACTATCAATTTTTTTATTTTCTATATTTGTTTATTGTTTTATCCCTAAAATGCTGAAAAAAAGAATAATTATATTTATTATTTTAACTCTTTTCTTGAATAATGTTATATTTAAGTAATTTAATTAAAACAGTGGTAAAAAGTTGCAGACAATGTCATGGAAAGAAACTCTCTTGCCTTTAAAAAAGCTCCCATCTCCTATCCAGACACTGGAGTTTCATTCCTTATGAATATATGGGAGATCCTTATGACCATAAGGTTGGTTTGATTGAATCCAGTTTAACTTAAGTCTCATTTGACTGAATAGCATTTATTCCTTAGATGTGCAAAGTCAGTTTGTTTGAATGTAGCGCAGTGTGTAATTGAGTGCAAGTAATTGAATGCAGTATGCAAGTACCAGCAGTTTGAAACATCCCATAGAGGGAGTAAGGGAGTGGTGGATGCCGAAGGCAAAGATGAATTCAGGAGTACAGTAGGAAGGGTTGGAGAATAAATATGATGGGTGGCAGCATTATGGATGGTTTTGAGGGGTTAGAATGCACTGTAACACAGACCAGCCAGGAAAGAACCCAAGTAGGAGAACACCAGGGCCTGGAGCAGTTTGGATGGTAGGAGTGCTGAGTGCAAATAGCAGATAGCTAAACAGTAGCTTCACTGCTTTATGAGAAGATGTAGATGGAGTTCTGAGAAGTGACAAGTCCTACCCTGTGATTGTGTCTGTATGATTGGATGGGGTCTGTGTTATGGTTACCAAGGAGACAGTGGGGTCTTGGACCAGCAAAGAACTTCATCAGATAATAGCAGAAAGTTCAACCATAAACCGTGCTGTGGCATTTGCGGAACTGGAACAAAGCAAACATGTACACATAACTTTCAGACACAATCTCTGCCTCACCCAAACGTTCTCCATTATGCTAAGCAATGCCCCCCGCCACCAACTACACAATAATACAAAACAAATGGGGACTGTAATAAGGGCATAGTAAAAGCTATTCCAGGATAGGGGATGGTTCTCTTCCTTTCAAACAGATTCAGAGCCTGTATTAACCTTTATTTCACCATGAAGATTAAATGACTCTTTTCAGAATTACAGTGATGGGCAAAGAAAAAAAGACAGGGACGCTAGTGATGTTTCAGGTGTTCAGGGGTGGTTCAATTTCTAGATTGACAAAGCCTGATTAAGGATTTTGGTCATGACAGGGGTTAATATCCCCAACGCGTAAAATTAATGGTGCAGAGAGTTCATTTTTGCACGATGATACCTCCCATGGTGCATCACCAAGCAGAGGCATTGGTTTCTCCTTGATCCAGCTGTAGGGTTACCCCCATTGGCCGTCCAGCTCTACCAGTCAAATAACAGCTAAGTCTTGTCAGCCTTCTGGAAAGAGAAGTCTACAGATCGGTAATGCAGCTGGCTTGGTACATAACCATCTCTTTCAACATTTATATCTTGCACTTGTTTCTGACAGGAGAGAAACACGACTATCTGTCTATACTCACTTCTGATATGATGTTCTGCAGTGCCGACATGCAATAAGAATACTTCTATATCTCAGTTATTCCCTTCCAGGTCTAGGTAATTTGTCCCAGTTCCCTTGTCAGGGATTTACAGTTGACACGTCCCTAATAGACAGTAAAATTGTGTTGGAGTCTGGTGGCTGCATAATGGGGCTGAGGCTGGACGATTTTATCAAGAATAATGCCATAAAACACAGCTGGGAGCAGAATTTATTTAAATAAAATTTATGGGGACATTTTGCAGAGGGTAAGTGGGTCACCGGGTGATGCCATTGTCAATTTCCTTGCAAGATTTCACATACAATTGCTTGCTTCACTTAAAATATGAAAAACCCAAATATAAATCAACAATATTTGCAAAAGGATGGGTGAGCCTGAGTATTATAATCATAATTTCAATTAGCAGTCAAACCATCTTAATATCCACAGTCAGAGTCCTGATTAAATGACTAATTGACTTTTGCTTGTGAGTACAATTGATCTTGCAAAAATAAGTTATTAAGAAAATCATCTTAAGAAGACTGACAAGTTGAAGACCACAAGCAGTAAATGATAATCTCAGACAATGTCCCATATATATACTGTAGCGATCTGAGAGGGTCGCTCCTCATTAACATGTGTGCGCGGGGCATTGTGGGGGACCGCTAGTGTTTCGTTAAGCGTCTCCCCCGGGTTAAATGCTAAAATGTTAAGTTAGTCCTTTATGTGTGTGAGTTAAAACTGTGCTATTGTGTTAGCTAGCTGGTCGCGGTGAGTTAGTGTTGAAACCACCACGGCCAGTACGCCTATTGTAAATGATGCAGTCCCTTGCAAGGGAAGAGGTACAGTAAACCAAGTGTGTTTTACTAAAGAGCAAAGTACCAGTGCTTGGGCTACTCTCCTCTGTACGGGCTTTCTGTCTTTTTAAAGACGAAGAGCCTTTGCATTGGTTGGGTGCCCAGAGTGCATTTCCTCCCTTTTCCCTTCTATTCCCTGCCCCTCTCTCTACATCTTTTTTCCTTCTGTTCTTGAGGGCCTGGTGGTGAGATCGGAGTAGCAGTGGCTTGTCCGCGGCTCCGTTTGAACCCCAGGCCGACGGACAAGGTCGGACCCCACCTAGCGCTTTGAGGCGAAGCAGGTACCAGTGGCTTGCCTGCGGCCTGCTGAACCTCAAAGCGTAGAAGCCAGGACAGCACCCCAGGAGACCCCTGCCCGAGGACACCAGGCGCCATCCCGGATCCGGACAACTGCTGCAGGACGCCCAGGCCCGGAGACCAGACCAGAGGGGAGTAGAGCTGCCCGGCGAGGAGGCCTGAAAGGGTTTTCTCACCGGGCCTACCTTTACCGGCTTCCATCAAGGCCTACACTCCTCGACTCTCTTTTCTCCACCCTGCAGCAGGACCACCAGGCGGATTCCGGAGGACGAGGTGCCAGCAGCGGCAGTGCGGAGGGCCGGACCGGAGGAACCACCTGCTACCCGGACGACGTCGACGGGGCCCAGCCACCAACTACCACCTGGGGATTCGTTTGGGCCTTCTGTGATCGTCGCTCCGGCCTACAGGAAAGTTCCCCATCAGCGGCCCTGGAGGAGGCTTTTTCGGCCTACTCATCCGGGGCCTCTGCTTAGTTTCCGGCCCTCCCGGAAGGAACACCATTTCTGGGTGTGCTGTCCTTTTCTTTTGTGCTTCCTAGGTGGGGCCCTACAGACCGAGAAGGAAGGGAGATGGCGTCCCGACCAGTTCCCGGGATGCGCCGCCATTTCGCCGTCCGGATGACGTGGAACCCAGGGGAGGGAGAAGGAAGCAGCACCACCACCGGCACCATGGCGGGATCGGGGCCTGGAGGCGCAGCTGAGCAGGGCGCCACCGGACCAGCAACCGCCGGACAGACCGGTGGGGAGAACAACCACCGTGCTGCCCCCAATCCAACCACCCCTGGGACGAGAGTGAACAGCATGACCCGTCTAGAATTCAGCAGGGCCGTACTACAAAAAGGTATGGGTTTTGTGCCGAATGACCTGAACTGCCTGGTAAAGGTCCCTAATGCAGTAGATGTGTTTGAAGTAAGCTTTAAGAATGCTAATGTCCTGGAGAGATTCTGGAACCTCTTTAGAGAGGGGAAGGATAGGAGCCCCCTGAATAACTTTGACGTTGAGCCTCTGTCTGACACCGAGAGCAAAGTGGTCACTGTGCAGTTCTACAACGAAGCTGTACAGGACCACGATGTTGCAACGTGGTTGGGCAGGTATGGCAAGGAGAGTCCTCGATGAGGATGGGGTGTGGACTGGGGCCAGAAAGTGGCTGGTCCAATTACAGCCTGACCCAATGTCGGTTGGAGGGGTGAGACACATCCCCAGCACCATTACGCTGGGGAACAACCGGGCGCAGTCTTTACTACGGCATGCCCAAACTGTGCAGGCGATGTGGTGAGTTAGGCCACTTGGCTGCAGCCTGCACAGTGGTTAAGTGCAAGAGCTGTGGAGGAGAGCACGAGACCAGGGCATGCCGGGACCCTAGACCCTGTAACTTGTGTGGGGTAAGGGGGCACCTCTTTCGAGACTGCCCTCTCTCATATGCCAACAGGGCTAGGGGAACTGCGCCACAGTCTCACCCCCAACCTCCCCCTCCCCCCTCCATCAAATACAGCCACGACAACCCAGCCTGACCCACCTCAGTTTCCCTCACTACCTACCCAAACTACAGCACAACCAGACTCCCAGACACCCCCACTACAGTTGAGGAGGAGGCGGACTCGAAACCCTCAACACGGTGGAAGAGCCCGCCTCTCCTCAGACAGCACAGAGTCAGACCCCCTCCGACTGGTCCAAAGTAAAAGGAGAAAAAACGGAAAATTAAACAAAAACACCAATATGTCAATAAACCAGAAATGCCTACTCCCACCGTACCTAGCAATAGCCCTCAACCTCTCCCTTCATCAAAACCCATCCAGACAGTCTCAGACCCCCCAAACAACCACAATAACCCAAAAGCCTAAAATAACCCCCGCTCCAAAAATCACAATCCCCAACAAAAGCCCCCCAACAGATAGTCACAGTAATGCACCCGACCTTAACCTGCCCCAGTGGATACTGGCCGCTTCTGGTCCTCGGACACCCCCCGGACAGGGAACCAAAAGATCCACCCCAAGGGCCCTCCGCCTCTGGACAAAAGGGGCCCCAGGCCAAAATCCATCGGCCCTGTCTCTCCAGGGCGGACCTTGCCAGGCGGTGGTAGGGGAGAACAGGTGAGCAGACCTACCCAGGGGGCGGAGAGGCGCCCAGCAAAACCAGATACGGTCATTGACCGTTTAAACCAAATATGTAAAGACATCCGTCAACAGCAATAAATCTGGATCATGCCCATCCCTGTAATAATTTACCTTTCCCCGTATTTTATTTTTTTTTTTTTTCATGGCAATTACAATCACAACAATCAACACCCGTAGCATTAAAGATCCCATCAAACGGCATGCAGTTTTCTCCATCCTGCAACAGCTGCCCTCAGACGTCATCCTCCTACAGGAGTGTGGGATTCCCTTCCGCTCCATGGATGACAGTCTGAGGGAGGGATGGAGAAGGGGAGACTCTCTCTGGTCGGGTTCCAATGTATCGCGAGCTGACGGGGTCGGCACGTTGATCAACAACCCCTATGTCAGAATAACATCATCTGACATAGTAGAGAGTGGGCGAATCCTCGTCACCGACCTCGACGTCGGGGGTTCCCCACTCCGGGTGATCAACGTGTATGGCCCTAACAGCCCGGCCGGGAGGGCCTCCCTATTTCAAAAAATCAGATCTCTTATCACCCCCCATACGCCGGTGGTCGTGGGGGGAGACTTCAACTGTGCCCTTAGGGATGAAGACCGCAGCAGACCAAGGAGGGACAAATCCAGCAGGGAGCTGCGGTCCATCATAGAAGATTTCTCCCTCCATGACGCCGGGGGTGCCTCTCCCCCCTCAATACACATGGGTGAGTTCCTCTGGCGCCTCCTTCTCCAGAATTGACATGTTTTTGCTCTCTTCAGGCCTGAGAGTGCGCTCCTATAGCATCGGAGCAGTGCACTTCTCAGACCACCACAGGGTGACCGTGTCCTTGGACTGGGAGAAGACCATCACGGTGGGTAGGGGTCCGTGGAGGATGAATACCAGCCATCTCCAGGACCCCAAGTGCGCCTCTCCTTCTCGAGACGATACCTGGAGTGGGTCACACTAAAACCCCTTTTGACTCCCCGATAGAGTGGTGGGAGATGGTGAAGGATCGGGTGCGGGGCTACTTCCGGGCAGTCGGACGGAGGAAGGCAAAGGAAAGGAGGGCAGCTTACAACCACCACAATGCTGCCCTCCAAAGACTGAGCCTCCTCCAGGCCCGAGGCTTGGAGGTCAGTACGGAGGTGGCCCAGACTAAACAGCATCTCTCTGCCCTCTGTCGGGAGGAGCGGAAAAAATACATCTTCCGCTCCAAACTCCAGGGTCTCGAGGAGGACGAGAGATGCACTCGCCACTTCTTCCGCAAGGCACGGTCAAGGAAAACCGACATTCTCTCCCTGTATAATAACGCAGGGGTGGTGGTGTCTGAAGAGGCAGAGGTCCAGGAGGTGGCCAGGAGTTCTACCTGGGTCTGTATGCCAGCAGGCCCACGGATGGGGCTCTCATGGACACCTTCCTGGACGGCCTGGACAGACGCCTGGAGGAACAGAGCATGGAGGGGGAGCTGAGCGCCGAGGAACTCACCCGGCCGTGCGCTCCCTTAACCTACATAAAGCTCCTGGTCCTGACGGAATCCCAGCTGAGTTCTATCAGGCCTTCTGGGATCTCCTGAAGGACGACGTGGCGGATGTCTTCAGAGCGGCTTTCAGGGAGGGGCGGCTGGGTGACTCGCTGCGACAGAGCTCAGTGGCCCTTGTCCCAAAGAAGGGGGACCTGAAGGACCTCCGGAACTGGCGGCCGATCAACCTCCTCTCAGTGGATTATAAGATCATGGCCAAATCACTGATGAGGAGGTTCCAAGACCTGCTACCAGCGGTGATCGGCCGCAACCAAACATGCAGTGTACCTGGGAGGTCCATAAATGAAAATCTGCTCCTCGTGAGGGATATAATCATCCACTCCGGGGAGCGCAGGTCCCCTTTAGGCCTTCTCAGCCTTGATCAGGAGAAGGCCTTTGACAGGGTTAGCCATGTGTGCCTGGAGAGGGTGCTAGAGAGGTTTAACTTCCCAAATCCCCTCCGGCGCTGGACCAGAATGTGTTTGCGTGACATCTCGGGCAGAGTGGTTGTCAACAAGCACCTCTCTGCCCCATTTAACATCAGGTCCGGCGTCAGGCAGGGGTGCCTCTAGCGTCCCTCCTGTACGTCATCTACCTCGAGCCGTTTCTGCAGGCCATCCGGCGAAACAAAGACATCAGGGGATACCTACTGCCGGGTGGCAGTGGGGAGCGGCTTGGGGTGATGGCGTACATGGACGACATCACCATCGTTGGCACAGATAGTCGCTCCATCACCACCGCTACAAAGGTGGTGGACGACTTCTGTGCGGCACAGGCGCCCTGGTCAACCGGGGCAAGAGTGAACTGTACCTGTCGCCGTCATGGAGTGAGTCACTAACCTGTTCTTTCCTGTACGCACAGAAGGCATAAAGCTCTTGGGGTCACCTTCCAGAACGACGGGGAGGGAACCGAGCTGGGAGGAGGCCCTCCGCCACGTCCAGAAAAAAATCGGGAGCTGGAGCACACGGCCCCTGACAATGACGGGTAAGATCCTGGTCCTGAAGGCAATAGTCCTTCCCAGTTTTCTTTACATAGGGCGAGTGTTTCCCCCGGACAGAGCCACTAGTAAACTTGTGGCCAGAATGGCCTTTCGCTTTGTCTGGGGGAGCAATATGGAGAGGCTGGGAAGGACAACCCTGATGAAAGAGGAGGAGAAAGGGGGCAGGGGGGTCCCAGACATAACATCAATAATATTGGCACAGGGTCTGGCCGCACTGGTCCAGAACACCCTGGGGGGGGAGTCGGCCTCTGGTAAATTTGCTAAATACTATGCCACTCCCTTCCTCAGATCTATGGGCCTGTGTGGGCTGAACCACAATGTGCCATATAGCTGGGACCCCCCAAATGTATACAGGGCCCTGAGGGATTTTGCCTTTAGGACGGGATTGGTCGGGGCTGGGTTGCCCTCATGGACATACAAAAATATCATGTCCTTTTTGAGATCGGGAGAGACCATGACGCTCCCGAGGGGCAACCCAGCCTTGAACCCTGAAATTGTATGGAAAAATGCAAATCACAAAACATTAAACAATAAACAGAAAGACATCACGTGGATGTCTGCTCATGGCTGTCTCCCCACCAGGTCATTTCTGTTTAGACGGCACTTAACCCTGACCGAGAACTGCCCCCACGGATGCACTGACTCGGAACATGTACACCATCTGTTCTGGGAGTGCTCCGTGGCCAGACGGGTCTGGGGCCTTGTTGTGTCCTCTGTCTCCCAGAACAGGCTCCTGCCGAGATCCTCCCTGACGACTGAGAGGGTCCTGTACGGCCCCGTGAGGGATGTAGGACCCCGGAGCTGCAGCGCCAGTGGAGGATCATTAACACCGTTAAGCAGGTGCTGTGGGAGGCAAGGAACATCAAGGTCTTCCAAAAAATAACAGTGGACCTGTTCACTCTTCGGAGAGCTTCAAAACCTCCTCCAGGACGGCGTTTTGGTGGACTTTTTGAAAGACGAGAGAGGGGCAAGGGAGGAAGTGGGGGTGAGCCACTGGAAAGAAGTAATTATATAGCTCACCCCCCTCTCCCAGAGGAGGTGCACTCTGGGCACTCAAGCCCAAGCACGAACCTTTGTTTTTTGTTACTTTTGTTTGTTATTTTTGTTGTTTTTGTTTGTCTTGATTTAAGATTATATGTATTTCCAGTCTTGTCTGTTGTATAGTTTAGTCTGTCAAGTGGTTCCCCTGTCTTTGAAACCCTATTGTTCCCAAATATTGTTTTTTTTTTTTACCCCCCTTTAGTTGGCATGCCAACTTTTAAATGAAAAGGTGATAAATTGTAAGAGTTTTAAAAACCAATAAAAGAACATGTTTACAGTAGGTATATAGATTCCCAATATATATGGAGATGAAGACAGATTAGATCCTGATGTTGTTTTAATACTTCTCCTTCTCTGAAAGCACCCCTCTATATCTCCCCTTCCCTGGGGCCTGCTGTTTCCCTGGTTAGTGTATGTATTCATTCCTGTGAAACTTTATTAATCATGTTTTTTTCATACTTCTGTTAAAGAACCCCCACCATTTTTGTCTCATCAACACTTTCCCTGCTCAGCCCCTTCAGATGAAATCGTTTTAATTTCCCCCTTGGTTCACCTCTGAATCGTCTTCAGAATTAGAGCGTGAGTCATTCTTCACCCTGTGGACAGCCATGAATTTTTAGCTGTTCTTTCACAAATTTAGCTAAACTGTGCACAGAGATTATAAGCAGGATTGTAAATGCGAGAGGGCATTTACTCACAAATACATTAGATTGTTGTGAGGCTATGTAAACATTTGGTTGTACAAGACTAATGAATGACAACCAAACATGCAATTTATTGAGCTACTCCCTTTTTGTGTGAAAGGTGTAAAGTTATCTAGGCTGGGGAAGGATTCAGACCTGACCATAACAAAACCACATCCTCACAACACCCACAGGTAATGTATTCTCTTTAAACCAACCTTTTTTTATAACTGTGCCTCAGGTACACTACCATCTCTTGTCACAAAGCTACCGGATTTGAGTTCGACAAGCCTTAAAGCACCACCGTCCTGGATTAACACTAGCATCTACGCATTGTGCTGTGACAACAAAACTAGAGTTCTTATTCTGTGCTTTATAAAATGTATAATACTGGTCGCATAGTCTTTTAAAAAACTTTTTGAAAAACTGTTTAGAAACATTGTTATGACATACAGGTCATGTAAGCTGTTTGTGAATGTAACGGTTTTAAATTGACTTTTTCTTTGTTTATCTCTTTGAAGTCACCGTCATTTGTGTAAAACAAAGGGACTTGCTGGGAACCACGTAAATTAGGTGATTTAAATTTACTCTTTGTTTTCTATCATTAGCGTTTGGAACATGATGCTGTTGTGCCACTCTCACCCCTATAACCAGATGGCTGAATTACCATTTTTTGACAACGTCTTTTATGAGCTAATGATATAGTCACAAACCCAGTAATGAGGCATGTCAAAGTGTGCCGGGGGGCTCTGTTGGAATTGGCACATTTGAGTTATGTACTGTATTTGTAATGTCACATGTAGCCAGCCTTATGTCAAACCCAAATGACCCTGCCATAGTAAAGGACCACCAAAAATCATATATGCTCCATATTTTCCTCTTTAGCTTCCTCAAAGAAGGTCATTGGCCTGGATTCAATCAACATTTGCCCTTAGCTTTGCAACTAAATGTTATTTGTTACATATTTTCTTCAGTGTGGTAAGTTCAATGACTGCCAAAATAAATGAAAAACAATTGTGCATATGAATTGAGGAAACAAACACCAAATAGGCAAATAGTGCACAGCTGCATACTTTTTCTTCATCTGGAAATAGTAAATTACACTCAGGGGTGTGGTCGGAAATATAGTTGAAAAAGGGATGACACATCATGACAAACACCTCTCTATGTCTCCATAAAGTGGAGGCATGTTCCTTTATCATTATAACCACAAAATAGATGGTATAACCTCACATTTGTTCACTCATAGGCACAGTACATTTCTGTCATTTGTGCTCTCCTGCATTCCACCTTTAAGCATGGTATTTACAATAAAATGACCATGGTGGGTGTATGGGAGTGCCATTCCATTGCATTTTTCCTTTCTAAAACCCATTATGCAGTGCTACAAGACATGGTTGATTTATTTAAAATAGTTGGCAATATACACATTTCACAAATATTTCTAAAGCCAGTAGTGGCTCATTCACTGGAAATGGAAAAGGCTGGAACCTTTGTTTTCAGCTACAAGTCTTTGCAATTAACAGTGCGGTTAGCAGTGCGATAAAATGAAAAGTGTTGTAGCTTATTTCTAATGATTACATTTAGTTGAATTTAAAATTAAATGTAAAATTGTTTATCTGACTTGAACAAAGAGAACTCTACTGTGTGAGACAAAAATGAATAAGGCTATGTCACTGATAGTTCCCGAAGTTGTCACATTTGTTAAGCAAAAGAAGCGTAAACAATTTGAGTCTGCCCTTTGGATGCTGGCAAATTTTGACAATAAACCCTGTTTTACAAAGTTGTATATATCCCATAAAGACACACGGTGGCAGAGAGGGTAAACAGAAGCCGTGGAAGAGTTGGAAATGTTGGTGCTAAACACTGAACCCTTTGGAGCTGGCTCAAGCAAGGGTGGCGGTGTCCATTAAAAAGCAACTACTGAGGGCCAGGGTAGCAAATTCAATGGGGTTGGTGGGTTAGAGCAGGCCAAAAAACTGTGGTGGATCTTCCGTTAATGTGCAAAGGAAAACAAAGTGTATAGAGACCTTCTATTAACACTATCCAATGGTAATTGTCCCTGAGAACATCTCAGAATTACTGATTACTTACATACCTAAACAGAATCTCTGGTCCTCAAATAAATGTCTTCTTTTTGTACCAACTTTTTGTAGCCATTTGAGAACATAATAAAGCTTTCTCTGTGCAGGTCCCTAAACTGTGGAACATCAGAGCTGCACAAACTACTACTACTATTATCTACTTTTAAAACCCATTTTGTAAACTTGCTTTTAATTATTTGTCATAACCGTGCCATCACTGTTATTCTAACTGACTATAATTAATCAGTTAATTCAATTTAATTCAAGACATTGGTCCTAGCACACCAGGCAGTCAAGGGATCAGCCCCAACATACCTCCTCAAGATCTTCAAACCCTACACACCTGCCAGACCACTCCGTTTTGCTACCTCAGGACGCCTAGCACCTCCCCCCCTCCGCACCTGCGCTTCCCGGTCACGTCTCCTGTCGGTTCTGGCTCCACGATGGTAGAATGACCTTCCTGTGGAAGTCAGAACAGCTGAGACCCTGGCCATCTTCAAGCGACGACTGAAGACTCACCTCTTCAGGGTGCACCTCTCCCCGTAGTCCGGTTTTTGTTAACTTAGGGACATAGTTGCTTAGTTTTACACATGTCTACTTGTTTATGTATTATATTAGGCTTAGGCATTATTTTCTCCATTGATTGTTTTATTAGTACCTTTGAATTGTGGCTACAGTTTTACCTACATTCGGAAAGTGCTTTGAACATAATGCATGAAAAGCTCTATAAATAAAGCAATTTTTTCAAATGAGAAATTGTGGAATGTTTGATAACATTTAACAGAAAAAATAAACCTTATAATAATAATAATAGTTGTAGTAGTACTAGTAGTAGTAGTAGTATTAATAATAATAATGTTATTAATTTAATTTCCAATTCATTTTATATAAAGATTTTTTTTATTACTGTAATTGGTTAATGTTGGTTCTCAGAAAAATGTTGGTATCACTCCAGGGATTATTACAATTGATAACCAGTCCGGGCATATTTACTGATCCTTTCTCCACCTTTCAGAGTACGTAACCTGATCAACTGGAAATCAGAAAACATCCCAGGCAGGAATGCGCAAAGCACTGTAACATATACATTTCACCCCTTTTTCAATAAAATCAAGGCCCAAATACGGATCTAGGTAATGCCAGCTTACACACATCAAGTCAAAACACACACATCCAGTAAAAAGGTAAAATCAGCATAGACTCCATAATGTGTAAAATAATATAAATTAAAAACAGACCTTTTACGCCACCCTGGCATCTGTGTTGTTCATTCACCTTTTATAAATGACAATCATTACATTTACAAACTTTTATTTAAAGTTAATTGGAAGTTACATTCCAAAAAGCATTCAAATTCAGTTCACAAAAAAACTGTTTTCTGACACATATCTGGGGACTTAGGTAGGAATAAGTGGCAGATTGTGGATTTAATAAAACTCCCTCCCAGTCAATTGTGCAGAAGTACGGGTGACCACCTGACATCAGAAGTCTGTACGATAGGTAACTGTTTGCGTTGGTCACCTCTGCCAGTGACAGCAAGAAATAGTACCACAACTTGAACTGACAGCATTTTTTTGTTTTAACCAATCACAGTGTTGTTCCAGAAAAAAATATCTGCTTGTCACACACATTTAGAACGGGGGTGGAAGTTGGGTCATCCTGACTGTCCATCTGTGCAAGTAAGGGAATTTACCAGCACTTACCAGAAACTTTCCATCCCTTTGCAACCCCATTCAAGACCATTAAACCTAATTATAACAACATCCAACGTCCATTTGCCGGGTGATCGAGCATGATATCTTTCAACATAATCGTAATATCATGAGAAGCTGTGCTAGTGGATATCTCTCACCCCATTATCTATGGAAGAAGCCAGTGTGACGTCAGGCGTCATGAAACTCCCCTAGCAACGGAAGACAAAATGGATACTGCTCCATTGACTTCAATGAGAAAAAAATTATTCTAACAAAATAATTCATTTCTAATTCATTAGTGGCATTCAATTGTCAGGGTGTTATACGAGTAGTTTCGGGGGAGTCATTGGAAAGTTACAGTGCAAATTAAAAAATGACTGCGCTTTCAAAATGCCCATACAGGCTGTGTGCTTGCAAGTGGATCAGTGTTCCCAAAATTGACCTAACTTCAATATCCTGAGCTTTCATTGTCTCATTAGGTCCCCATGTAACTTACAGACCATATATTTAACGTGCAGGTGTATATTAAAATATTTTTTTGTAATGTCCATCATTCTGTCAAGTTAACTTGTGCTAGTTATTGGGTTTGCAAGCTATCCTAGACAATTAAATGCAAAGTAGTTCCCCCAATCTCTGAAAATAGTTTTATGATTGTTTGAATGTACTGCCCTAATAAAATATTTTTGTCTGCCCTAATAATAATTTTTTTAAAGTGCATTGGCAAGATTTTATCTGCATTTTCCACTCTGATTACTTGCGTGATATCATACAGGATGAGCAGTCAGACCTGCCCTCTCAAAAAACTCAAAATACAGTAGTAACGTAGCGCGTGATCAGAATCACAGAAAGGGGACGAAGAATGCAATACTGTGCACAGTTGACATATGTACTATGTACTGTGTACACAAACAATGAGGTTTGATTTAATTTGAGCAATTCATTGCGATCACTACCTGTGTGTCTCTTTAAATAGACATGAACAATAAACCTGCTGCAAAAAAAGAGATGTCGGTGGTGACATCAGCAAGTTTTTCTTGCATGGGGTTACAATAAGACTACGTGATCCCCAGTCAGGTAGCAAGCTAGCTACATTTTGTGATTTTTGCTATTTATATTTGCTATTTTATTTGTTTTTTCATTCCCTTCAAATCGTCTTTTTTTTTTTGTTGTGCATTTTGTGAATTGACCCAAATTGATTATGTGGAGAAACATTTGCTAATGATGATCACTTCGGATAGTATTATACCCTCCAAGTAAAAGTGTGGAAGACGTTGATACTAGGTTAATGGCTTTTATTTCAATGTATCGATTTTAATAAATCATTGGGATGGATTACCTTGTGTTTGTTTCTTTCACTTTTTATCCAGTAGTAAGAAATATTCATACAACATAAGTGCATTTAAAGCAGAAAGTTGTATTGACATGTGGGCATAACATTTTAAGCAAGGTTGCGCTTAAGGCTTGGAGTACACAGGCGGGATCGAACAACTACATTAGTGAATTGCTTCATCCCTAATATTCTAAATAAATCAAGTTATTACTTTTTTTTCTTGGAGAATGTTATATTTCATGAATTTGACTAAAACAGCGTAAAGTAAAGAGCCAGATGAACATACAATTTGGACAGAAGCTCTCTTGTCCTTTAAAAAAGCTACCACCTTCTGCCCAGGCACCTCAGATTTCAGACCACACCTTTTCCTGTTTCCTGGATTTCCAGTCCTTGGCTGTGTCCTATTATTTGTGCTCAACTGTATGACCAGATCTCTGGATCTACAGGAAAATGTTGAATGAATTCCTCCTCAAATCAATACAGTCTCTCTGTCTAATTCCACACTTCTTGCCATGCATAGGTTACCAAAGGAAAGCCATTGATTAATCTTCACACTGCACTGAAAAACTATTTCACAGGACACACATGTGCATCAGTCCTTTGCATTGTTGAGTGATGTTATTGTCTTTGATAGGACTTGGATCGATGTTATCACTTTTTAACATTGCGTCACTTGTTTAACCTTTATTTGACCAGGAGGTCTCTTTGATAAAAAAACAACAACTATTTAACATATCAAGCATGTTTTTTATGGTGCTCCAGGACTATGGAACATTCATTTATAACTTAATTTATAATTTATTTTACCATTTCCCTTGTCCTCTACCCCTTGTCTCCACAATATATCAGAAGTATATGAAGGGAGAGGGGAGAAGTAGACATTCTGCCGGTATAAAGCTGCATATGAAGTGAGTGTGAAATGAATTGTCCCAAAATGACAGCGGAGGTTGCAGAAAAAGGGGTAAAATCATTAAAAAATAAATGAATAAATAACAAATTGAGGTGGGAAGAGTCCCATTCCAATGTACAGGACAAATTACCATATGAGAGAACAATTTGTAGACTGAAATTATGCCATGCATTGAATCCTTCTGTAGGTTTCCTTCATGTGTATGCATATCAACCAAAACAGCTGTAATTAAATTCAGAGATGTTGCTCTCATGATCTCCAGCAACCTGAGGCACAGGCTTTGCTGATTTGTGTTTCCACTTTTAAATTATGCGGGTATCACTTTAACCTATGCAAATATGAGGCTTCAGTTAAAACATAGTTGTGATACATAATTATGTGGCTATGCGTGTATCACTTTAAAGTAAGCAAAAATGAGGCTTCAGTTAAAATAGGCTTTGTGATCGTAGGAGTGGAAGTTTGGGTGAGCTGGTTCATTTGGCTCCGTTCACCAAAAAGTGCTCTCATTAGGCTCTTGTTTACAAATGAAGAATAAAATGCATGTGCTTATTTGAGGAAGATATGGTTTGAATTACTACATTTTTTTCAGACTTTTATGTGATTTCCAATTAAAGAAAAGGGATATATTTATTTGAAACGGTAGTTCAAATAGTTTATTGGCGTGCGTAAACCTGCCTGATACACACATATAAAGCGTGGTTCTTGCTGAGCGCAGTCATTGGCAGTGCACGATGATGCACATTCCATAGGTCACTCTCTGTCTGTCTCGTGTTTCCAGTCTGGATACAATCCATCAAAATGATTGGGCTTAAGTAGGCGAAAAAGACGTCGAATCTGCTGTTGTGCACGTCAGTCACCGAAACAGTTCAAGGGGAAGGCAAAGTAGGTCGGGAATCACTGAGCAGTGCAAAAAAGCAATGTGTCAATCTGGGAGCCGAATGAATGGGTCTTTCACCGAGGCGGTTCAGCTCCCTACATTCACTAAAAAGAGCCGTTCGTTTGTGAATGACCCATCACTAATCAGTTGGGGTGCTTTAGAGCAGGTGTTGTACAAATCCTGTTATCAGCCAGGCCTGTCCCCTCACTGGCATTTTACTAAATTCCTTGCTGCCCTCTGAAGTAACAAACTTGTTGGAGTGTCACTGAGGAAGGCATTAACAGAGTGGTCATCGGTCCTGAGACTATCATGGAAGATTCTCCTAAGCAATCTAAAAGTGGATTGAACTTTTCTCACCTTTTCAGTAAAAAACAAAAACCTGCTGGCCTTCGCCAATACCCTCTGTGCTAGGGAGCTAACATTCAATTATCATTTGGATGGTACGATAAACGAGATCAGAGCGAGATGTGCAACACAGAAATAACAGAACTCAGCACCTCAAAAACAGCTCTTTTAAGTCTATTTTCACCTGGGAAATCCAGCATACTACTGGACAGGTGTGTTAATGACATTCTTGAATAAATGATGTCTAACCTGTAACAGACAGTCAATTGTTCATCGGCCTTTTCAAATGACCTGTACTATTACGTCATGACTCGGGAGAAAAAAAGGCCAATTTGTGAAACCTGTTGGGCAGGAGCTCTTGCAATCTAAATCAGAAATGACCGCTTCACGGCGTTGACCATATTTTACAAACTTGTGTTGGTTTCATCCACTATTGCAAAAACATGATACAAAATGGAATTCAGGATTTTGACAGGGGCTAATCTTTTAAGAATGGCTCCACATTTTCTTAAATGGCAGGTGGCCTAACCACAGCCACAGCCTCCAGAAATTGCGCAAGTATATAGTTTGTTGATTTGTTAATGAAGTTATTTGTTGGTTTGTTTATTTATAATAGAATTTGAGTACTCCCAAACTCAATAGCTTGAGAATTGGAGGACAATAAATCGTCGAATGCCAATCAAAGTGAGGGGCATCTTTTTGAATATTCACACAATGCCGTTGTGTCCCCATGCATTGGGTAATGAATAAATGATAACAGAACATTGTTTCATAATAGAGCCCCAGAGACTCGTGTGCATGGTGATCACTTTTAGAGCTTTGTCCTTGTATGAATCACCTGTTAGTGATTGATTAGTCCTGGGCCCACTGTGAGAGTTTTTTATCCTCTCCCTGAAGACCACGGATTAGTTTGCCTTGGTATCTGTAAAAGAGCCAAAATTTGATTAATTAGTCATTAAGAGTGGAGCTCCCCGAAAATGAGACAGTCCCGCTGCAAACGAGTCACTGAAAAACGAGAAAGGTGAATCTGGGCCCTAATTGGGAGGTTTATACATTTTTCAAGAGGCAAGGAGCTCTCTGCCAGTCGCTCCATATTGCCCATTAATGGCCACTGCTAATTTACTGAAACAAACTGTTGAAATCTCACACATGCAGCAGAATATCTATCTAAAGCTGTTTTACTGAACCATTTAGGGCGTCACCCACAACTTCTCATTAGAGTCCATAACATATTCATTCAGGCTGGAGAACATGTAACATTTCATGAATGTTGCAAATGCACAGTTATCACCTTCTGGAAGAAATGCATAACTGTGGTGTGTTAATTTGTAATGATATCACAATTACTGATACTGTAACAACATTTTAACTAAATTTGCTTTGAGTGAAGTTTTACACATAAAAAATACATTTTCTGTGTTTGTTACAGTTCCTCCACAGTGGGACAGTCATTAATGGTCAAAATACATGAGAGGTTGCACACTATGCATGATCCTATGCAGTGTCCCTGGAGAAAAGTAAAACAATATATATATATATATATATATATATATATATATAGATAGTAGAAAAAATAATGGAAACACCTAATTAAAACTGACTCATATTTTTAGTCTACACATGTAAAAAAATAATGATATGTTCATATGTTTCTACTTTAAAAGACATTTTGAATATAATTCGTTAATATTTGAGGTTCTAAAGCAACATGAGAGATCTAACAGATTTTGAAAGAGATCAAATAGTCGGTGCCCAAATTGCAGGTGTGTCCGTCACAGAAACTATGTCAAGGGGAACAGTGTCAAAAATCATGACGGTATATGCCAAAAAAGGATGGAAACTGCATCAGTAAAGTGTTTGCAAGTTGAAGCTCACTGACAGGGATAGACAGACACTTAACAGGATAGTTGCTGTAAAACAACGGTCTCAAACTGAATCTACACCCCCATGACCCAATCTCAACAATAACTGTACACCGTGAGCTTCACAAAGCTGATCTTTATGGTAGGGCTGCCACTTCAAAACCACTTGTAACCAAGGCCAATTCACAACAATACATAACCTGGAACATAAAACCTGGACTTCTGAGCAATGGAGGAAAGTAATATAGTCTGATGAGTCATCTATTACTCTTTTTCCTGCGTATGAATGGGTTTATATTTAGAGAAAGCCAAAGGAAACCTTCAACCCACGTTGTCTGTTTCAACTTTTCAATGAGTGGCGGAAGGAAAATATTTAATAATAATAATTATAAGTAAAATTGACAAAATATAAGAGGGTTCCAGCACTAAGTTCTTGGACCCCTAATAAATAAAAAACTAAAGACACTGTCAGTACTCATTCACGGTCACCAGGTAAATGAGCCAACTGATGATTTGGTGGAATTAATTTGCAAAAGGTCAGTGGTGTGTATGGGGTGTGACTGAACATGCACAAATGTATTTCACAATTGGCTTGAAAGTGGTTATTGAGTTAAGCCTAGATCACATATTATGATTAATTAAAATACTGTATGTATGCTCACTTAAAACAAATCTCACTTATGCTCACTTGCAAAATCACATATTATAAGTGGGTTAAAAAATCTGATTTTGTTGGGACCTTGTGCTATTTAATAGTTATTTATCAATGTCAGTAGGCAGACTGACATGGAACAGGAATTAATGAAAATGTACAGAACAATCACCTTTGCTTGTAAGACCCACAACACTACACAATGTTAGTTTAAAGAGATCGCCATGATTCTTTGTGAAATGAGGTTCATTGTCGGAACAGTGACAATTTTTTACCTTTTGCGTTTTTCAAAAGCAGGGCATAAAGAACAGCTCTCTTCTGTGCCTTGAGATGAGACACCAATAACTGGTACCTCTTCCATTTCACTCTTTTCTGAACAATACATTGTCAGGTTGTAACTATCTTAATTTTAATTAAAATTAAACCAGAATAACCAAACTAGATCCAACAGTGCTCCAAATTAAATATGTCTGCAGAATGTGTGCATGTTAGGCTCATCTTATTTGTACCTAGACCGTGGGACTGACATTGCCCTTAAAACAGACACATGTTCTGAACACTATTTAAAGTTTAAGAACTAGCATTAAATGGTTATTTGGAAAGAGATTGTAGTATTTTGACTTAGTTTACCACAGTTTTGCTCAATATTCTATCCATCAAAATATACAACTCATAATTCAATTAAAATTAACAGCTGGTTTATTCAGTTACAATAGTTAGACAAAACATTTAACATCCAATCTACAGACGTAGGTTCAACTACCTTAACAAATACTAAATCGGAACCTCCAATATGTAGGGTTTAGTTCTGTCTCCTCACATATGGACCATGTCAAGCTCCGCTCTTATCTGGTCGTCACCTGAAAGACGTAAATTCCAAACTGGATAGCCCCAACAATTATCACCCACATGGAAATAAACATTCAATTGGATATTCCAGCTTAACAAATACTAAATTCTAGACATAAAATCGACATGTAACAATCACAAAAGAGATTAAATGGAAGAAAATGATACCAAACCAAGCTAGTCTCTCTCCAAGAATGCAAAACACACGCAGCTGAGGTGTTAGCTGGCACCAGATCAGAAACAGGAAAGAGAAACTGTAGGAAAGGAACTCCACCAAAATCTAAGCATCGTGTCACCAACAGGTCAGACTTTAAGTGTTGAGGAAGATCCACTTTAAGTGTTGGCTCACTCCCTTCTTAGCCCATAATTTACGATTTGGGGGGAGTTGCAGCACAAGCCAGGTTCAGACCTTCTTTTTATATTTTTGTTTTGGATCACTTACAACCACAAGATATCTTTTCAAGGTTGCCATTGGTATGCTCCTCTCCTCCTCGATGTTGAGAATCGTGGCGATATCAAACATCACTAGGCCTGGGGAAGTCAGCTTAATTTATACAGAGATGCTGGTTGAGCTGATGTTTGGAGAGGCATAACATGCTCATAATATGCTACCAAGTGACAGAGCCAATCATATCATGTTGACCTCCATTTTAATCTGGCAGGCCATAATTATTTTCTCCATGATCCATAACTCCCAGCTCATAGGTAGAAGTTGTGGGGTGTTTCACTGGTTCATCACCGCTACATACCCAACTACCCTGGCTTCACTCACAGAGTCGTAAACCCGCCTAAGATGGCCCCACTCTCTCTGCCTGCGCAGGATGACTAAAATACACCTCCCCCACATCCTGTATGTTAAAATTGTACCCCAGCTTAAAAGGTAAAAGCTCAAATTTCAGCATTTATACACCTAATTTCACAAAGAATCATAGCGAGCTCTTTAAACACAATTCAAAGACCTAAACAGTGGCTAAAATCACAACATGTGTATTACGTGCATTAAGCAAATGTAATCATGGTACACAGCACACTAACTAAATATTCAGACAAACACAGTAGCTCATGCTGAATGTTATCAGAATTGTAGAATTAGGATATTTGAACATTCCCTATGAGCAAACCCCAGAAACTTAAAATCTGGGGTAAACTACTGAGGTAATACTACTGTACTTTCTCAATTTTGATTACTCGGTAATAGGGTTTGAAGCAGCTTGAATGGCCTCCAGTTGATTAATCTTGACATAACATTGTTTTCTCTGGCATTTGTGATTTTCTTTTGATTTCCAAGTTGAAAACCAAGCCAAATCAAATAATTCTCCCTCTTAAGTTCACCTGAATGCAGGCTAAGATGTCTACTGTCTTTTCTTTAATTTCCACAATTACTACTGTGTCCCTATGATTAAACTATGGAATGTGGATCACTCAACCGTGTCCATCTCCAATTATTTTGAGTAGGTCTGGGTCTGCCAGAATTTCTCATTTCATCGGTGCCCAGTATTATAATATGCAGTATTACAATGTTGTCAATTTCCACCTTGCATACTTTATTGATTAGGATTTCAAAGACTAAGCTATAATCCATTCTTGCACACAATGGATGTACAGTGCATGCGAGTAGAATGAAAGTTATTTATATTTTGCCTGCAGTGCATGTTAATTCTACATCATCTCTGATGCTTACAATTGCTGATGTGAATGGATCGTTTGCATTTAATTTGTTAGGTTTAAGAGCCATTATACAATTGGAATCATTGCCTATTATCAGTAGGAATTTGGTTTAGTCTCCTGTATATTCTGGAAGATATTTAGGTAGGTGTTGTTTGGACCAAATAATCATGTTTTAAAGTTTTAAGTTCATGAGTTTCCCATTGTTGTTCCCATGTGTAGGATTATGAAGTGGCCCTTAATATCAAAAGGTATTGAGAGAGCATTTCATGTTTGATGTTTTATTCTCGTTCTTTTTCACAAGAACTGCAATTCCTCTGGCATTTGATGAAGAGAAAGAGGAGTTCACTTCCTGTTTCAATTTGTTCATCTCTTTTTAATTTAAGAGTCCCTTGTATGAGCTGCTCATTTTACCTTTTCATTAACATGTTTCAAAAGGAAAGAGGTAAGTAAGTGTAGTGATGGAGGTAGATGGCTCCCCACTAGACTGACAATGATTCTCTAATAGATATACCTTTGTCACCCCTATTCCTGCCCAGCCTCACTCCCCTGACCTCTCATCTGCAGTTTAATTGTCCCATTCCCCCAGGATTAAAGAGACGTTTTCCTAAAGCCTCCTGCCCTTGCTGTGTCCCTGTCTTGCCCAGCACTCCCCCACTGTGCCTCCATCCAGAGGGAATCAAGAGGGAATGGGGAAAGCATAATACATGAAAAACTAAGAAACTGTAAATGCAGATGTGAACATTATAGTATTTTGGTATTATTGTATACTACGGGTAAATGTCAAAATAAAGGAAATGCCAACATAAAGTGTCTTAGAGCATTGGGCCACCACGACCTGCCAGAACAGCTTTAATGCACCTTGGCATAGATTCTACAAGTGTCTGGAACTCCATTGGAGGGATGCAATACCATTCTTCCACAATAAATCCAGCATTCTGTGTTTTGTTGATGGTGGTGGAAAATTATGTCTCAGTCGCCGCCACAGAATCTCCCATAAGCGTTCAATTAGGTTGAGATCTGGTGACTGAGATAGCTATAGCATATGGCTTGCATCATTTCCACGCTCATCAAACCATTCAGTGACCACTCGTGCCCTGTGCATGGGGGCATTGTCGTTCAAGAAGAGAGCACTCCCATCAGGATAGAAATGCTTCACCATAGGATGAAGGTGATCAATCTGAATGTTTTTGGAGTTATACTCTTTTCACACTCTTTATCACAGCCTTTTGTTTAAATAAGTGAACTAAATAAACACAAATCTCCACTTAAAGATCCACTTAAAGCAGTCTTAGAAGTCAGACATAACCTTACCAAAGAAAAAGAGATAGAGAGTGTATATCCTATTTATTGGGGAAAAAATGAATGTATAACAACAGCCAAATCGGATAAAAAATAATAATAGCAAGGGAGAGGGGAAAGAGCAACCACTTAAACAGCACTTCCTCGCCTTCTGCTCTCTTCACTTCTACTGTTGAAGTTTAATATCTGCCTCGTTTATGATTTACTTTAATTCTGTACTGCATCTTCAGTATAACTGGATACTGCATTGTTAATGGCAAACATTTACTGCTACACGCAATAAAAGAATAATGGATGTACATGTGAGTATGAATATTTAGCATGCATGTTTATATATGAATATGGATATGCCAGTGTATTGATGCGTGTACATGGTATACATTTATTTATGGACACACGGATATGCATATGGATATGCGTTGGTACACCACATGTGCTGTATGTGTGCAATGTGTTTGTGCATATTTGTGTATTTGTAAATGAAAGACCAAGGACGACTTACACCAGCACACATCCATCTTAGCATCTCATTTTATAACTTGTAAAAGAAAGAACTGAAAGGCTGTGCGTGTTTGTGTTCTTATTTTCTTTCTAATGCAGTGCAGGCATCCGTGTATTTATGGTCAATTAAACTCATAAAAAAGAGATGAAAAAAGACCAAAGTTACTTCACGAACACAGGGCCATAACAGTGAATTCCCTCTCCAATTTCACAGAAGTAACAGAATGCAGGTAAATGTCATGCTATCTGACAACATGAAACATGGCCAGAACAAAAGAAAGAGCCGCATAACAAACACATTGCTTGGGAGCATTGTGATCCAATGTTGCTTTCCATCCAAGTTCCATCACTCTTGTTTTCCACTTTCTGCCTTTGGCCTTCTCAACCACGGGCTGACTGATGCCGCTGGGGTGTAAAAGATGGCAGGTTTTCTGGCAAGGCCCCCAGGAACAGCCAGTTCGTTTAGTGTAGACACATCCCAGATACTGCTTTTTACAGTACAAAAAAACTTTTCACTATAAAGTCGAGACTCCTGGATAGGAAAGGGACGGATTACATACGGAAAATATTATTATTTTTGTCTTGCTTCATACATTGCCTTATTTAAGTGATTTGTATTTTCCATTTCTACAAACCCTGATCCACGAATCCCTGACAAACATGAGTTAAGGGCTCAAAAAAAGGCAGCCACCAACAGATATCTTTTAAAAGGGGTTCTAACAATACTGTTGCACAGCTAGCTTGTTTCAATACTATAATTGGAATTGTCTCACTTCTGTGGAGATAATTTGTTGATATGATGGCATAATTACCTCAAGTCATGGTAACTTTTGCCATGATGTTTGTCCCATGTGACTTTTAAGTTAAAAAGGTTTTCTAAATGAATTTTCCCTATTCATTTAGGGCCCTATTCAGAGGTGAGTTATGTGCGTGCAACATGGAGATAAGTCAAAAATTACGCACCTCACCTGTCTGTTCATGTTCAAACTTTGAAGTTATGGGAATTCATTTTGTGGAATTAAGCACCCCCTGGCAAAATGCATATATAGGGAAGGGTTTTAACATGTCTTGAGATGTTTGCTTTTCTGACTGTGACTTAAGCAATGTTTGCTCCAGAAAAAAAGGTTGAATAAGTAGCACACCACTACCTGGCCATTATTCATATTAATAGCATCTATACAGAAAAAAAAAGATAGAGGGCGAGTTCATACGTAGCCTTAATTTCTGAAAAGTGTAGCTAATGTGACACCAGTATTTCTATTTCATCATCCAAAAAATTTGGCCAAAATTTGGCTTACCCTGTGTGGGCCGGTGTGGGTGCAGGCTTTTGTTCCAACTGAACAGTGACACACCTTTCCACTAATCAAAGCCCTGATTGAAGACTTTGATTAGCTGATTAGAAATCATTGCTCAGCTGGAAAAAAGCTCCCCACACCGCACAGACCCACCCCTGAAACCCTCCTTAGAAATCATTGTAATATAATTATTCACTGTCAAAAACCACAAAGCAAAATGGATTGGGAAAATGGATATATACCCTATACACGTGACTGCCCATTCATAGTTTCCAACTATTTCCATGCAATAGTGGACAACTAGTAAAATCTTCGCCAATTTTTTTAATTAAAGGCACATGCTCCTTTAATTTAAGGTTAATTGAGACTCTTGAATGGAAAACATCATGAAAACTAAATTATCTGAAACATTATAATTAGCCATCAGAGGGCAGGTATTCGGAAATTAATTGACTTTGTATTTTGTCACAAATATATTTACACAAAATGCTATACAAAAGAGAACCCAGGCCTAGACTCCTATCCCCCCAAAAAAAAAAAAGCAAACCTAAGGTGATGGTGGCAAGGGAGGGAGAAACCTTGGGAGGAACCAGACCAAAGGGGGAAAACGATCCTCTTCTGGCTGGCACAGGGTGTGTCCAAAAAAGACCGTATCAGCGTCAGTCCAAACGAGATGCTGGGCTGGCTGACTTTGCACCTCCAAATTAGGTAGTCAGTATTGGAGGCGAGGGGGACTTTGGTTTATTTAGCCCCGACAGATGTAAGCTATGGGAGCATACCTACTAGGAGAGGAACAGAGAACTCACACAGCCATGAGGGAGTTCCGACCCGATCACGGATAACCAGCCTAAGAGCAGGGGCGACACCCTGAGGAGGTGCCAGTATGGAAGGTTTCTCACTCCAGAAGACTCTAGGGCATGGCCTTCTCCATCTCTACACCTAAATTATGTTTGGCAGTCAGCCAGGCTGAAAGGGCATGTTTTAAATCTAGACTTTGAAATCTAGAATCTAAACTGTGTCCAAATCCCTAACATGTTTAGTTAAAGCTTTCCACAGAAGAGGATAAGATAAGCTTTGGCTTCAGTGGCTTTTTCAGTGAACTTAGCATTCATGTTGGCCTATAGGCAGAAATCATGTCAGTCAGATATATAGGTGCAAGTCCATGCACTCATGCAATCAGCCCGATATTTGTCAGGAAGCCAATGCAGTGAAGTTAATGTCGTGGGAGTGACTAACACAGAAAAACTAAATTCCTAAGTGAAGGGTATCTGTTGTTATGCTTTGTTGCCTACTGTGTGTCCTGTGTGGATATTATTTTATTTTCCTTTATTGTGGATCTTATTTTCAATTGACTGTATGCTGCTTTGTTTTTCGATCCACTAACTGAGGGAGTTGAAGTATTTAACCTGGTGTCATTGATATGTATAGCTGTGTGTCATTTGCATAGTAAATTCACACCATGCTTACGAATAACATTAGCAAGTGGTAGCAAGTATAATGAGAATAGTAATGATCCCAGCACTGAGCCTTGTGGAATACCATATTTAACCTGAGAGTAGTCAGAGAACACTTTATCTAATTGCACAAATTTAAACCTGTCTGATAGGTATGATTTAAACCAGGAGAGTGCCCATCCACACAAACCAACCAGGTTGTATAGGCCGTAAAGGAGAATTGTGTGGTCAATAATATAAAAAGCAACCCTTATTTCAAGGAGCACTCAAATAGAAACACAACCAGAGCCAGATGTCAACAATAAGTCATTCACAACTTTAACAAGTGTAGCATGCTCATAGTAGCATTCTTTTTGTTCAAGTCAGATAAACAAATGTAAATGTAATTGATTAAAATCAATGTTATCATTAGGAACAGAACAATTTTAACTGTAACTTTAATTGTAGGGGGAAAATACTATTAACCACACAGACTTGAAACTAGAAGCATTACAAAGGTTCCAGCCTCTCTTCTATTTTCAGCAACTGAGCCATTGCTGTTTTTTTTTATATGTATACTTGTGTGTGTGTGTGTTTGTATATGAGTGTGCACACACATATGCAAGCTGCGTTTTCATTTGGGCATTTGAGCTACTGAGATACAGCAACAAAACCCCTTTAAATATATATGCTGACTATTTTATAATTAAATTCACCCATGCCTTGCAGCACTGAATAATGGGTTTTATGAACAAACAAGGCAATGAAATGGGAACTCCAGGCAAATTCACATTTTCCATATGTGGGCGTGTGTCAGGATGAGCTGTTAATTTAATTCAGTGAAACCCAGGATGGACCACCCATTTCAGGCCTGTGCGGGTAAGCATCTCGAGATAAAATACACATCTCTGATGTGTGTAAGACCCGCGTATTTCAGAATCGGGCCCTTAGGGTAGAGTTGACCGACTTTGTCACCTTCAACCTCCTCCAGTTAATGCAACAGTTGCGTGGGAAAAGTTGTTCCTATTCAGACTTCTGCTATGCTCGTGCTTAACTCTGGCAAAGCGCCAGAAAAATATAAATGATTTGTTTCAGAATACCTACCCTCTGATGACTAACTATAACGTTTCTAGTTTTGTTTCAATTCTGCTTTCCATTCAAAAGTCTCAATTCATCTCTTTAAGGAGCATGTGCCTTTAATGAAAAAAATGTCAGGCAGATTTTACTAGTTTTCCACTATTCCATGGAAATAGTTGTAAACTATGAGCAGTCACGTGTATAGGATATATATATATATATATATTTTTACCAATCCATTTTGCTTTGTGCTTTTTGACAGTGAATATATTACACTATTATCTGTGCTGGTGTGTTAAAGGATGGTTTAAAAGGAGAAGCACCTTTGTAGGCAAACACATAGTAGCTAAAAGGCAAAAGACACAAACAGAAATATTGGTGAATGCAGTGAGCAAACAATATCTACGAGCTACTTATTCAGCCGTTTTCCTGGAGCAAACATTGATTAACTTAACTCAAAGTTATAATAGCGAACATCTCCAGACATGCCTCTATTTTAGGAAAACCCCTCCCTAGATGCACAACTTTCCAGGGGGCACTTAATTCCACAAATAAGTTCAAAGTCTGAATACAAACAGACAGGTGATATGCATAATTTTGTATTTATCTCCATGTTGCATGTGCTTAACTCAACTCTGATTAGGGCCCTTAATGAATTTAGAAACCATAACCAACCCACTTTATAAAACTGTTTGAGGTGTAGTTAAAACCTGACGGTTGAGAACACAGCAATGATGATGTTTTAAATTCACAAAACTGTTGGACAGCAATCCACTAAAGCTAATTTGCAGCACTTAGCCTCCAGAAATGTTGTGTTTGGAGTTTGTGTTGAAATTGTGGAGAATGGTGACATTAGTCAGTTTGCCGAGCTCTAACACACGAAGATTGATGGCGTGCCCAACACTTGTGTTATTTTTCATAACAGAAAAAAATGCCCCTCTATTAATGTCAGTAGCAAAGCAAAATGCAATTTCTTCCTTGGTGTCACAAATCTGCAGAATAATTACCAGGTCGCACACATTGTAAAAAAAAAAAAATCCCAGAAGAATTTTGCCATCTGGGTGTGCAGTATGCATTGGATAGCCTCTGGCTTTTTCTTATAGAGACAGAAATATATCCCATCAAACACACATTAAACATATTGCATATGTTATAAAGCAGAGTACATTTGAATAGGTATACCTAGAAATATAACTATAAATACACATACAAAAGCACACACTCAGTTTACCACGTGCAATAACATAGTAATAATAGGGAACCAATGTCATAAAAAACCTAAGAAACAATGAAAATGAAGCCTCTCACTACTACTACTCTGACTACAACTACTTCCACTACTACAACCACTACCACTTCTACCACTACAACTAATAATAATAATAATAATAATAAGCACCATCATTATCATCATCATTGTAACTAGTACTGGGTATGAGACCTGGGGTTAGGAGGCACAGGAGTTGAGCAGAGTCTCTTCACTCTCAGTAGATTATTCCTGTATTATGTAAATTATATACTTGAAATGGAACACAATTGGGCACAAAATTATTTACTTTGACAAAAGAAGCAAGTAATGAATTCCTCGTTTTAACCAATGCTTATCGGAGAGGAGAGAAGAAATCCAGCGAACACTTGCTGAGAAACTGCAAAGGAAGGAATGCTGTTGAGGAAATGGGAAAAGCGGAAGTGGTGCCGGTGGCGAGGCTCAGAGAGAACTTTACAAAATAATCGAGTCCCTCTCAGCAAGACTGCTCCTGAGTGAATGCATGGTGGATTTCAAAACAGGGCCCAGCAGAATGAATATGGAAATGGTTTTCTGAGAAAACCCGGTGTAGAAATCACTTGGAATTCAGATCTGTGCCCCTAGGTGTTGAGGCATGGAGCGGTGTGCTGTGAGAGCAAGGTCAGCTTTAAAATTACCTGTGCATGAGTAGCCTGCATCACACTTTCAGGGCAGCCTTGATGTCTGACAATTATTCCTGGGTTTATTTTGCTTGTTGTTATTTTCCCCCATGTAACAACAACACAACTGGTTTTTGCATTTTTTTTGTACTGTAGATACAGTATATAGATTCTGTCTGGATGCTGTTTGTTTTTTTACCATGATAATCAGCCCATCCAGGTCCCCTACCATTTTCTGAGGACCTACGCCATTATTGGCGGAGTGCTTCAGTTCACAGAGAAGGGAGACAGCACCATGTTGCTTCTTACAATGTCAGGCACCTCTGGTAACAGGGGATACACAGCCTCAGAAGCTGCTCTGACATATTCCTTTATTCCATGTGTGAGTGGTACTGTATGCACCATTATAATAAACCCTTAAAATGCAGAGTGTCATGTGGGCACGAAAGGTTTTTTTTTTGTCATGAATGAAACATGCATGGCCTTGGTTGCTGTGTTAAGAGAGGGAACCAGATAACCTATCACAGACACCCCTTCATTTTGATTTAATAAGTTTATGAATTTAAGAGATGTTTGATGCATCTTCACATAACCCCAATCAAATACTTCACCTATTTCACAGTTTACTATTATTATTATTATAGTAGTAGTACTAATAGTATTAGTAGTATTAACACATCCACCATATACAGTGTTCATACATAGTGTATATACATAGTAAGCAGAGATACATTCTTGTTGCTACTGACATGTCTGTGGTGGGTTGCCATTCACCCTCTCACTGCTCCAGTGGGGCATCGCCATGATGCGCAGGGGGTGTGCTTTACAGAACAGGCAGGGGGAGTGGGGCCAATCTCCCAGACACTATGTAGCGTGAAGCCTGAGGGATATGTGTATGAGGGCTGGCAGGGAGGCAGAGGGAGACCGAAAAGAAAAACCAACAAAATAATCCAACTGTGCTGGAAAAGGATATCCAAATAAATGAATTGCAAATGAGAAAGACGGCGTCTTTAATTGAGGCGTGAGCGGGCTCTGAGCTTAGCCGCCAGGCCTGAGGACCTGCTTGCTTTGTGTTGCTCGAGTCCGCCCGAGGATGTGACCGGGTGGCCACTCCCCCTAAGGGCAAGGAGAACAGGGAGCCACACGGTCACAGGCTTTTAAGAGTCTTTGTTGAGTCTTTTAAGAGTCTCAGATGATAAGGGTTTGACTGCTTACCCCATTGGAGTGGGGCTTGAGCTCAGCAACTGTCAACAGAGAGTCAACAGAGCATCGTCCTGCTGCAGCATCAGCACAAACATCGCAAACTTTCCAGGGGGTGTGCGTGAGAGAAGAGCCATGCTCAACACAATTGATGAGTGTAATTACAGCAAGAGGGGCACAGAGAGGAACACGCAGGATAGGTGATCATTCTAAATCAACCCAGGATGGGAGCGTGAATAACCACACAAAAAAATCTTTAACTATTCAATTATGAATGATAAACATGCTCTTTAATGCAATATTCAAATGGAATCAGTAAAACACATAACTGATTGCTCATAAATATCTATAATGAAATCACCCATGGGATTACTAAAATACTGAAGTAGGACTTTGCATATTTTATTTACCATTCTAATCATGATAGGATTGCATGGTAAATGGGCAATCAAAATCCATAGCAGTCTGTCCGTCATTGTTTACTTTTGCTGTTTCTGCTGAAAAGCTCCATATACCCTGCTTTGAATGTCAGACACAGAGTGTAGATGTAGATTATTCAGAAGTTAAAAAAAATATTTTTAAAGATACACTTCTGATAGTGTCTCTGGGGCATCTGCACTTCGCTTCAATGCACACCTTATTTTATGTAGTCCTCCTTGATCAGGGAATACTAAGCAGCTGCACTGATTAAATATTGGGACAGATGAGAGAGGAAGCAGGAGGCCAGGCTGAAGACTGCTTTTGCCGAAGGGCCTGAATAGTGCCACTGCCCATGCTCCTGAAGACTAACACTGCCCATGGTCCTGAAGACTAACACTGCCCATGGTCCTGAAGACTGCCTGTATGCATAGTCACAAAGACTGCAACTGTCCATGATCCTGAGGACTGCAACTGCAACCAACGTTGCTGGTTGACATCACAATTTAAAATTCTCACAATGAATAGTGGGACTTGCAATATTTACCACATTTCCATGCTTATATATTAAAGCAGATTTATTCTCACATCACACTCTTATATCTACCCAAAGTAGCAGCCAAGGCATTGCAATTTCAAACACGTGGACATGCAATAAAACCTACATAGCTTCTGTGTTTTCTGTTCCAGATCTGAGTCCTGTGGTGGTATCCTTCCCAGACCACAAGTGAAAGTTATGTCCTCTTATGCAGGTCAGCACAACTTGACCCAGTGTCTGTGCTTGGAGAATTTAGCACAGAGAATACGGTTATTTTTGGACTCATTTAGACCAGTTCTTTATGGATTATTGTGGTCTGAATGTTTCGCAATATGATTCGATCTCATGTGCAAAATGTGGAGACTTACCAACTTATAGGTCTTCTTTAACAGAAAGTTAATGACCAAATGGTTTACTGCAGTGGGTCACATGACTGCCCTTCCAACCTACGGTATATGTGCTGAATCAGTGGACAGTGTAAAAAGGGATCTGCTTGTGAATTATGTGGGGGGAGCGCCTGGGCCGATTGGGAGATGTATCAATGCCAAGGAAAATAAGATGCAGGTACAGGAAAAAGGTAAGTACAGAAGCCAGCTGCAGCCAGATCAAACAATCAATCAAGCACTTTATTTTTTTCATTATAAACCCCATTGTGTATAATGTGACTTATTACATTTCCGATAAAGAACGCGTGTGAGTTAATGTGCACGCTGTGTCATTTCTCCTCACTCTCCTAATTAAATATTGAAATATTTAGCCAACTTTATTTGTTCAATGTGCCAAACAGGCCTTAAAACAAATAAAGCACTTTTTACCACATACATTTTTACCAAATTAGGTCTCGGGATGTGTCCACAAGTAATTTACTGCCCACCACCTGTTGTCATTCTGTGACAGCAAATTTGTGCTAAGTGATAGAATTTTTGTTAAAATCTAAAAAGTTCAGGTTTGTGAGCAGCCTTTGTTTTCACATATCACTGCTTACAGTTTTACTAAATATGAATACACATAACAACCAATAACATCTCTGACTTTATTGCTCATGACGTGTTCTTAAGTCATAATTGCATGCACGGTAACACCAAGGATTCAACAATATTTTTCCTTTGAGCAGAAGCCCTGTCTACCTACATCATTACCTAGAGTTCGCCTCTTCAGAGCACCATCTACAATGTAGAGATGAGGCTCAGACAGAGGTTGGCTCCCTTGACTCCTCCGACAGGGCCCCAACAGCTGCTGTCACAGCACCAGTAATACTGCTTCATAATATAATCCACTGGGGAAATTAATAGTATCCTTGGGATGGGCCACACTATCCGATTATGCAGCTCCCAGTTCCTCATCTCCTTACTGCTGTTACCTTGTTCAGAAGTGTAGTATTGGGAAATAGATGTGTCAACATTAGATCAGTATTTTAATTATTATTATTATTGTTATTATTATTATTATTATTATTATTATTATTATTAATAATAATAATAATAATAATAATAGCAGTAGCAGTAATACTAATAGAAGAAGCAATAGTATTAGAAGATGTACCCTGCAAAAAAGTAGCAACTTAGCAGTACAACAAAAAAATGTAAACACCAATGTAAATTTAATGGGGATGGATGATAGAGCCAATGGCTAGAAACTACAGGTGTGCTGTGAGAGCATGTTTAATGGGCATATTGTGTGAGCCTTAAGTTCAATGTGTGAGAGTTGGCAACCCTGCTAAACTGCTACTAAACTAAAATGCAAATACATACTACAGTAAGTCACAATTTCCTTATTATTAGGCTTCCAAGCCTGAAGGGCGGAAGCCTACTGTTCATGCCAATATTTCAAAAAAACTTTTTTAAGGCTTGTAAGCCCTAAGAGCAGCTATTGTTCTTGCCAGTATTTCATTTATTAAGCTTCCAAGCCCAAAGCACAGATGCCTATTGTTGTTGTTTCCTTCCAGCGTGAACTTCCATATTGTGAGGTTCCGGATAAGGACCCAGATGCAGATCAGGATTAGGCAAAGAATAGTTTAATGGAGGCAGAGGTCAACACCAGAAGTCAGGGTAGCGAAAGTACAAAATCAAAAACCAAAGAGAAGTCACAAAACAATCCAAAAGTAAAAACCGGTAAAACAGAGAAGGCAAACAAACAAAATCGGCAGGCAAACTCGAAGTGAAAACAGAAGGGGTGTCTAAGGAAAATGCTACAGACTCTGGCTTACTCGAAATCGGCACAGGGAATGAAGATCAACGTTCTGACGGGGAATGAACATAAACACGGAACTTAAATACAAGCAGGGCAGGGAAACACAAATAGGAATCAGGTGTGAGTGGGAGGAGAGAGGGGTAGGAACACAGGTGAAAACAATGGGATTCGTTAATACCATAACGAGGGGAAACGAAAGACACGGACTGGGAATAACACAAACACATAGACAATAAATGACCTGGAAGAGCAGGCAGACACGTGCATAGTTAGAAGGGGAGGAACGCATATAGAAATCTGCGTGCGAATGAAGTGAAACGTGAGAAGCGTACAGGGATAGGACAGCGAGAGATAGCGATAGTTAGAAGCGTGAGATAATTAGTGATTAGTAGTGTTAGTAACTTAATCTAAATCCCTAATGTTAGTAGTTTAGTTGGGTAGTACTATATACATCTAACTAATATATACAAAGTGTAATAGAAAGTAAGCTAAGATGGAAAAAACCGAACAATTTCCCGCAGTGCATGACAAAAGACAAGGAGTGGATCTCGAATAAACAGGAACGATGACAGACGGGGAACAGAACGTGACAGAATGATGAATAATGAAAGATAAATAAACAAAGAACAAAAACAACCGATCAGACATGCAGAAACATAACACATATCACCGCTTTGCTCGATATAAACAAAACGTGGCACCGATCTCTGGCTTGGTCTTAACTCATGCATGGAACGTTTAGTAAGCGTCCACCAAAAAGCCACACCCACTATGCCTGAAAACCATTGCACCATTTTCTCATGAAACAAGACTCCCAGGGCAAACATAGAAGGACATTATAATTACATTGTTATTAGTCCTTAACAAGTGTAGTATCTAAATTGCGGAGGAATAAGTGATCACATGTACACATTGACGTGCAAGCTTCTGACAGCATAAGTTGCAAGGTTTTTATTTCATACATGTGTATACCAGTGACGTGCCGTGAGGTTCATGGCTGGTGAGGCACTGACTTCATCACAATCAGATTTACAAACATATGAACCCTACAGAGTAGCTTATTCACCATTTGATTGGCAGCAGTTAACGGGTTATGTTTAAAATTTCATATCAGCTTTCTTTACACTTACAAACTGTAGTACACAAAAAGCACATTTAATTAAAAAACGTTATTATGGTCTTACCGTTACTTATAAATGAAGTCCATGCGCCGCTCCTTCAAAACAAAAGCATCGATAACTTGTTTGTAGAAGTTTTCCTTGTCTTCCTTCAGTTTTAAAATTCTCTCTGTCTCAATGGAGATCACTGCCAGGGAAGAAAGTCGTCCTTGATCAGTCCTGTTCCGACTGTATGTTTTTAGTCTTTTCAGTGCTGAGAATGACCGCTCCACCGATGCTGTAGTAGCTGGAATAGTGAGCACTAGCTGGAGCAACTTTGTCGCCTCAGGAACAGTTTGAATGAGATCCTTCTGGGCCAAAAAGCTAAGAAGCTGTCCAGGAGACTTACATTCATCCCTCACCGTTTGTGAGCTATACAGTCCAACGAGATTCGCCTTTAGTTCCACAAAGTCAACGAATTTGGCATACTTTGACAGGCTCTGCAGTTTCGTGTCATCAAAATGTTGTGACATTTCACGGAATTTTGCGCAATCCACCAAACCAAGGAAAGCCAGCTCACCAAAATGATCAAACCTAGCCTTCATTTGATGGCTTATGTTATCAGAATGTTACAGAACAGTCGTTTTCGTTCATATCTAATCGACTGTCTGCCTCCACTCTCTGTCAGACCAAGTGGGCTGCATTTCTTCTCAAATCGGTCATAGAAACTATAGTCTGAAGCAAATCCTTTAGCTCCGGCGTTGGTCTTCCGTTAGTTATTTACCTCCTGCTTCGATTGAAAGTCCATTTTAGAAAATTGTTTGAGTTTATATATGTAATCCTCCATTGTGAAAGTAAGGCCAGACACGACGAAAAAATAAACTGATGGCGGCACTTTACTTGCTAACTGAAGATCGTAGCTTGCTGTCTTATTCTGCAGCCGAGGAGTCGCAAGAATCACTGGGATCACGACGAGTCCCCCCTACCGTGAGGCAGGAGAACTGCGTGCCTCACTTAGTGCCTCTTCGCAGCCGTTTTATGATTGCTCAGCACAAGAAACACGTTACACACATACAATTGTTGACAAAAAAACACTGTACTTTATATACATCAGCTAAACTATGGAAATTTAATTCATATAGCAAAAGTGTTTGAACATTTTAATAGCGACATACAGAGAGACAGCAATACGGTCTCACTGCATAGTCATTGCGCAATCCATGGTGAGGCTCATCTAGCGGCTGCCTCACAGCACGTCTCTTCTCAGTATTTGAACAGTAAATGTGAAAATTCGGCGATTTTGAATAAAAAAATAAAAAAAATAATAATCTAAAACTGGTGAAGTTAGATAAAAAATAACTTTATAGTGCAAATCACTGGATAAATATAGCCAATTATTTAATTTTTTCATTTTACATTTTTTTCTTTCCATGATGACAGGTGAGGCACGGCCTCCCCTGCCTCCCCTGACGGCACGTCACTGGTGTATACTAAACATATGGAGCCACTTAAATTGCGAAGTGTTAGATCGTACCTTTAATGGTCTTCAAGCTACGCCCCATGAAGTGCGCAATTTTGTCTTTCAATAAACTCATGTTTTTTTTACTTTTTAAAACAAATGCAAGCCTCCCATAGTAAACATCTCAGAGTTTCGTAAGTACATCACATATAGTCCGTAGGTAGCAGGGTACTGGAATTGCGAAGGAATTATCATTATCACATACCCTTTGCTGGCCACGCCCCCTAATGTTTGCCATCCACTAAAATTAGTATTTTCCCTTGATTATTTTGTGACCCGTTCTATCAAAAATTTCCATTTGCACAAGCTTTCCACTGCTGATGCATGTGTTGCCTATAATGGATATGCTAACTAATAGTATGTATCTCATACGGTTCTGTGGCCACAACCCAAAATGTAATCCAGAGCTTGAAAATGTTTTCAATACATTGCTGGTACATGTAAGCCTCCCTTGGCACACGTTGCAGGGCCTTTAAGCTACATATGCTTTGAGGAAACATATAGTGCTACAGAAATTGCAAAGGAATAGTCAGTGGCGCATATGGTCTGGTGGCCTCACCACCTAATATTTGCCATTATGCATTTTACTTGATATTCTGCTTTATACAATACTTGTATAAGCTTCAAGCTTTGCAAAAAAAAAAAAAGTACAAAACATTACTCCCTTTCCAGACATAACACAAAATCTTGGTGGCCATCTTGTCTATGACAAATGCTTGTCATGTCCATTTCAAGCCATTTTTCCTCATCTGATGCTCACATTAACCTTCAAACTTGGCAAACAGGTTCAAAATGTTACTTCCTAGGGATATGTGACTTGAAACCTGTCATGTCACAAAGCATGGCGGCCATGATGTGTGCGGAAAATATGTGCTAATTTGCGAGACTGCTGTTTCTCCCTGAGCTTTGCTTGTATACACTCCAAACACATTTCAAGTGTGATGTCCTTTTGATTACAGTCTTTGGTTTGTTTGGTTGCACAGGGCTTGGAAGCCTCTGAAGTTTCCTGCAGCCTCAAGTTGTCATTAGTATCAGTTGTCCATTTCATGTATGATAATTGGAGACCAGGAGGCAGATAAGTAAAGAACAAACAAAAAAAAAATATATATATATATTGTGTATTATATGTATTATACTGTGTATTATGTATTATGTATATACATATACAGACAACTGCAAACAAAGCACAAATCCTATGGCTGTATATTAACAAGCAAGCAGTTGTCAAGCCTACGTCAACGGGATTACACATCAGAAAGCTGAGAATCAAGACGAGTACTGCATTTTCCATTCATGTTCAACAGTGCAAAGATTTTTTATTCTAATAGCACTTGGTTTAACATATTTTAATGGGCTGTGTTAGATTGCAAGGCATGATAAGAAGAACATATATAAACAAAAAAAAAATGTTGATATTGCTGCAGGCCAACTCGTATCCCTTAGTGAAAGTGTGCCGGTGCCCGGCTTATCTCTGACAGAGTGTCAGGCAGGAGCTGGTGCATCCTTACAGACTTGCTGGTTTCGAAAATGAAAGGTTGAGCTCTCCTGTTTTGGCCTGTTTTTAAGAGACAGCTGGGAATTAATGATACTACACAGGAGATTACCTCAGAATTAAGGGTGACCCCATAAAAACCTACAGTCTGTGGGTAAGCCTCCATAGCCACCATCTCAGTCCTCCTATACCTTATTGTCACTGCTTTGCGGACACTGCCCTTTATACCCTCTTCATACCACAACCTTATTTGCTGAGATTGCTTTTGCACTCTGCTACAAGGTGGTCCCACTGGGTGACTCTGACTTTACGAGTTCTTTCATATAAACGGATGTGACATATATTGAGAAATATACTATATGCGCCCGATGTGGTCTGAAGGATCATCGGTGCAACTTCCCATCCGGAATCATCATCTGCTCACTGCACTTAAGACCCAACTCCCTTTCCGACGTAGAAATTTGGGCTGATAGGAAAAACAATATTTGCATCGATTTCAGCTCTTCATACCAACTACACTTGATTAGCTAGTTTACTTTCCCACTCACAGAAACAGAAAGCAAGTCATTCGATGTCACATTGGGATCAATAGTTAGAATCACAGAACCAGCTTCAATGGCTCCACATGATGCAACAGCATGCATGTAGTTTATGTCATTTTTCATTTCCCTGTGAATCTTCTCAATCAGAAACAAATAAAAATAAGAGGCAAACTAACTGGCCTAGATACTGAGCATTTGGACTTGTATTCAAATGTGAATATGAATGTGTATTTATAAAGATATGCCCTAGCTAGCAGTGCAGTTATGTGAACATGAAAGACCCGGAATGGCCAAGGGAGAGGAGAGATTTGAAATAACCATTTAGGCTGTTTGACTGTTGACAGTTTCTCCAATTTTGTTTTCACATAAAAAAAGATCTACTTGGATGGGAATTATACAACAATTTTGAGGATGGATATGTAAAATAAATGTATATTTTACACCTGGTTCAAATTTTTATTAGCTAATCATCCACGAATCAGTAGTTTTTCTGTTATTTATTTAACCTTTATTTAACCAGAGAAGTCAGTTGAAAACCATTTGTCATTTAAAATGAACAACCTGGCCAAGAGGCCACCAGCACCAAAGGAACACAATAAACAAGGATGGGCAAAGGCAATATACAAAACACAAAAAACAATATGCAATATCAAGTCACAAATATACAGCACAAGCACTATTTACAGAGGATAACACAGGGCTTCCCAAACCCCACCCCGGGACTCTGAGCCGCCCCATGCATCCGCCAGACCCCACCATCAGCACACCTGAACCAACCAACCAAGGGGCCAGTCAACTAATTAACAAGCCCCTCTTGTAAATTAACAAGTTTACATACACCTAGGTTAAAGATATTCAAACTCAGTTTTTCACAACTCCACACATTTCATGTTACCAAACATTTATCTTGGCAAGTCAATTAGGGCCTCCACTTTGTTCACATCAGAGCTCATTTTAACCCTCTGAGGTCCGTGCTAAGCTTTGAGATGGTTTGTAATTTGGGCATGGTCTGATATTTATCTCAATTTCATCAACTTAACACACACTTACTCCAAAGTGTTTGATATTTTTATTTGAAGGACAATCACAGCTACATTTGTATGCCATCAATAGTTTGGTCAGTATCATATGCAGCTTGTAAATAGATCTACAAACACACAAGTTAAAAATAGTAAATTTTTCTGCTGTCACAAAAGTTGTGAAAGCACACACTAAACTATAGTGACGAATTGTTTGGCCAATGTGCGTTTGTTCATCAAGGTCTTGGTTATGTAAGGGTGTGAAAACAGTTTAGCACATCTGAGATCTAAATAGCTAAAAACCTGTTTTTATCAGAACTGGTCACATTTATTTCAGGCTGTGGGAGGGCTAAATGCTAAATACCTGAATATTCATTATTCATTGTCCACACCTCTAAGAGTTGTCAGATGGGCCATCTCTCTCTCAAAGGAGTAAGCAAGTCAGTGAGCCATGCAGAAGAATATATGCTTTTTTCATTTTGGAAGATTTATTGAAAACAGCACACAAACTACTATACAGTATATACAGGGGAATGCCACATATTACAAGTCATACAGCCTAACAATAATGCACATAATATCCTCCTGAGACCCAAGGAAAAAAGGGTCTTCCAATTAAACTTTTTGTGATTTTTTTCACTTTAGAGTTAAAACAACAACTCACAATTTAGATTTTAAATGGCTAAGCAATATTTGAGTTACCATTTCTCCTTTCACGACAAGTGCTTCTTGTGGCAGCAGCCATTTTGGCTCTTATTTTATTATCCACAAACGTAGGCAAAACAATGTCGGAGGCGACACGCAAATAACTCACAAAACAAACCAAAATGATAAACGAACTGGAACAAACAAAGCTAGCTGAACAAACAAAGCTAGCTAAACAGCAAATCAAAAACGTAATCCCAAACACGGATTTAACTAAACAGAAGCACTCTAATAATAAACAAAAACAAGAATCGATTTTACAAGGACGTGAGATCATGAAACCGCTACATAAGATTTTTTATAATATTTTAGGCTGTTTGAAAAGTATTCTTCCATAGATCTTGTGTGCCTATTGAAATTTGTTACGTTGCAACACGCGGAATATGTAGTCACAAGACGCGGAATTCATATATTGAATATATATATACGAGTATTTGATAACATGGCAAATCAAATATAGTTACTTACTCTTCGTCAGTTGTTGTCCTCGTCGCTTTCCATCAATGCTCTAAAACACTGCAGCGCAGAAAATCTTTCCATCTTGAATAAAATTGTATGTCTGTATAAAATCTTGCTTCAAATTGTCGGGACAGTTTATGTGTTTACGCCGGCGTTTTCACACATGGCCCCAAGCCCCTCCCCACGCACCTCCCCGAAACTCGCACCTAGTTACCATGTCAATAGAAGGGGACGTTACTAACAGGTAAAAAGAGAGTAAAAGGCAAGGTTTACTTTTGGTCTAATTAACCTAATTTAAAAAATCCCATTTGATTTGCCAGTGCTCAAATCGGAAAGTCGCGATTCTAAGGTTTCTGTCAATGTTTTTGTCGCGTGTGTATGATAAAATATAGCGAAGTTAGAAATAGTAATATACTTGTATTGCTGCTTGGATCGGCGCCGATCCAGCCGACCTCAGGGGGTTAAAACAAGCGATTAGAGACAGATTTATTTCAGCTTTAATTCACTATATCAGAATTCCAGTGGGTCAAGTTTACATACACCAAGTTGACTGTCTCTTTAAACAGTCTGGAAGATTCCAGAAATTGATGTAATGACTTTTTAGAAGCTTCTGATTGGTCATAATTAGGAGTTAATTGGGAGTTAATTGGCACCTGTCGCTGCATTTAAGGGCCTACCGTTAGAGCCAGTGTCTTTTTGCCTTTGATACCATGGGGAAATCCAAGCAACCCAGCCAAGACCTCAGAAAAAAAATTGTGGTCCTCCACAAGTCTGGTTCCTCCTTAGGAGCAATTTCCAAACAACTGAAGGTACCACGAGCATCTGTACAAACAATTGTGTGCAAATATAAACATGTTGGGACCACACAGACACTGCTTCATTCAGGAAGGAGGTACAAATTAACTCCCAGGGCTGAACAAACTTTGGTCCAAAAGGTTCAACTGAAGCTGAAGGTCGATGACATTTGCAACTCATTCCCCCCATCCTCTCCCTCACCTGACTCTCCCCACACCCTCTCTACCAGAGTCCCGCAGGGCTCGGTGCTACGCCCCGTCCTATTCTCCCTGTACACCAAGTCACTTGGTTCTGTTATCTCTGCTCATGGTTTTTCCTATCACTGTTATGCCGATGACACTCAACTCTTTCTCTCCTTCTCTCCATCTGAGACCCAGGTCCCGGCACGGATCTCTGCATGCCTGGCTGACATCTCCGCCTGGATGTCGACCCACCACCTGAAGCTGAACCTGGGGAAGACAGAGCTGCTCTTCCTCCCAGCGAAGGGCTTCCCGATGATTGATGCGTCAATCACCGTTGAAGGGTCCATAGGTGTCTCCGTCCCAGTCTGCCAGGACTCTAGGAGTGACCCTGGACAACCAGCTGTGCTTCTCGGGCCACATTGCACCGATCACTCAAATCTGCTGATTCTCCCTCCACAACATCCAGAGGATCTGAACGTTCCTCACCCAAGAGGCCACTCAACTCCTGGTCCAGGCCCTGGTGATCTCACGTCTGGACTACTGCAATTCCCTGCTGGCAGGCCTACCGGCCTGTGCCATCAAGCCACTGCAACTGGTCCAGAATGCTGCCGCTGGTGTTCAACCAGCCGAAGTTCACCCATGTCACTCCTCTACTCTCCTTTCTGCACTGGCTCCCCATCGCAGCACGCATCAGATTCAAACCACTGGTGCTTGCTTTTCAAGCAGCTAGAGGTACTGCTCGCCCATACCTCCAGTCACTCATCACTCCCTACACCCCAGCCAGACCCCTCCGCTCCGCCTCCTCTGGCAAACTGACTACCCCATCCCTCTGGACGTCTGGAAGCCGCTCCTCGCGGTCTCGTCTCTTCTCTGTCCTGACCCCTCGCTAGTGGAATGACCTTCCGCAATCAGTCAGGACCGCGGAATCACTTGCGATCTTCTGCAAGAGACTCAAAACCCTCCACTACCGCTGAACTCTGTACATCTAGCTAATTGTCATCACCACTGCCTACTTGCTCTACACTGTATACCCCAGCTTACTCCACTAATAATAATAAATAAATAAATATAATTTAAAAAAACACTAACCTTTTCCTTCCCACTGTTACAGGTATGGTATGCAGCTACCTGCAATTATGTCTATAGCTGTATTACTGCACTGATCTCTTGCGCGTACTATGACCGTTCCTACCACGTATTTATGCACATGTTGTAAGTCGCTCTGGATAAGAGTGTCTGCTAAATGCTTAAAATGTAAATGTAATGTAATGACAACAGAAATCAAGAATTTGGGCTAAGAGAATATGCCCTTACAGTGACGAAGTGTGAATTGAATGTAATTAAATCCAGGTCTTTGTTTTTATCTTTGCAAACATAGTTTGGCATGGTCAGCCATCAACAAAACGAACTCTCCAAACTCTTCCTGCATTTATTTGTAAATCAAAGTTAAGGACAAATTTTGAGTGAATCCAGGCCAGAATATTACATGTGTCACAAGATCTACAATCTCTATTGATTAAAATGGCGAATGCACATGCTGCTAGTCAATTATTTTCAGAGCAGACCACCTGTTAATCATGACTGTTGGTGACAAAATTCTTAATCCACATAATAACGACACTGTATCTCTGTCATGCCTCTTCAATAAAATGCCAGAGCATGCTTAGCAAAGGTGATTTTGTATATTCCCTCATAATAACTAGTTACACAAGGGATGGGTTCATTATCAAAGCACACAGAAATGTGCACTCTGCTCTGTGGATTCATTTACAAGGGCAGATATTTGCATCTACAAACTGAACGACTGTTGCAAATGGAAAAATTGTTAGTCACAGATCCGTATGCAAATAAAAGATCACTATTCCACTTCCAAATGACCGATTATGAACAAAACTCATTTCTGGCACTACACTGGAATTTATTCATTGAATATTGAGGGAGCTGAGCTGCAAGCTTTAATTGAACATTCATGAGCAAAAATAAAATCTTAGCTTTGCTGTTCTGTGCTCTCCATTTTGATCTTCATCTAAGTGTAAACAAGCAGATGGTTATTTCGGCAGACACTTTCTGGTGAAGCATTATGGCGGTAACTTTTTTTTTTTTTAAGCAAATACTCCCACAGTTCATTGCACTCCTCCTTTATTTACATTTCTTTCTTTGACCTTTCATCCGTTGCATGTCACCTCCCCTCCTTTTTTGTATTAGTTTTTTATTATTATTTATTTGAAAAATTGGAAGTGAGGCCAAAAGTTCAAAATCACCAGCCTCCTCTGCTGTTCCAGCACAAATATATATATATATATATATATATATATATATATATATATATATATATATATATATATATATATATATATATATACATACACTCAGTTGCCACTTTATTAGGTACACCTGTACACCTACTCGTTAATGCAATCTAATCAGCCAATCATGTGGCAGCAACTCTATGCATGAAATCATGCAGACATGGTCAAGAGGTTCAGTTGTTGTTCAGACCCAAAATCTGAATGGGTAAGAAATGTGATCTAAGTTACTTTGATCGTGGAATGATTGTTGGTGCCAAACGGGGTGGTGTGAGTATATCAGAAACTGCTGATCTCATGGGATTTTCACGCACAGCAATCTCTAGAGTTTACAGAGGATGGTGCGAAAAACAAAAAACTTCCAGTGAATGGCAGTTCTGTACGCGAAAACACCTTGTTAATGAGAGAGGTCAGAGGAGAATGGCCAGACTGGTTCAAGCTGACAGGAAGGCGACAGTAACTCAAATTCTGTAGGGTCAGAATTTGGCATAAACAACATGAATCCATGCATCCATCCTGCCTTGTGTTAACGGTTCAGTTCAATGCACTCCAATGGCCTTCAGAGTCACCAGATCTCAGTCCAATTGAGCACCTTTGGGATGTGGTGGAACGGGAGATTCACAATATGAATGTGCAGCCGACAAATCTGCAGCAACTGTGTGATCATGTCAATAGAGACCAGAATTTCTGAGGAATGTTTCCAACATCTTGTTGAATCCATGCCACAAAGAATTCAGGCTGTTCTGGGGGCAAAGAGGGGTCCTACCCAGTACTAGAAAGGTGTACCTAATAAAGTGGCCACTGAGTGTATATATATATATATATATATATATACTGGTCAAACAATTTTCCAGTTTTTACAGAAATTTAAGCAGTTAAAGTCCAGTGAATAACCTGAAATGGTACAAAGGTAAGCGGTAAGCTGCCAGAGGTTTTTTTTTAAAGTTTAGGTTACCAAAAATGGAAAAATAATGTACATTTTTTGGCAGTGAGTAGTTTCCTACACCATCAAAAGGCACTTGGAAACTGGAGGAAACCCTGACAGGAAGAGGTCTGGCAGACCCAAAGCCACAACAAAATCAGAAGACAAGTTTCTGACAGTCAACAGGTTGCGTGATAGGCGACTCACAGGACAACAGCTTCAAGCTCAGCTTAACACTGGTCGAAGTAAGGAAGTCTCAGTTTCAACTGTGAAGAGAAGACTTCGAGCTGCAGGTTTGACAGGCAGCTCGAGTGGCAGTAAGAAAGCTATTGCTAAGATGGCAAAATAAGAAAAAGAGGCTTGCCTGGGCTATGAAGTACCGCCAGTGGACTACTGAAGACTGGAAGGTCTTATGGACCGATTAATCAAAATTTTCAATCTTGACATTTAGAAATTTTGAAAGGTTTTTGTAGGCCGTCGAGTAGGCGAAAGGATGGTTCCTCAGTGTGTGACACCAACTGTCAAACATGGAGGAGGAAGCGTGATGGTCTGGGGCTCTTTTGCTGGATCTAGTGTCAGCGACTTGCACAGAGTGACTGGCACCCTGAACCTTAAACCCCATCGAGCTGGTTTGGGATGAACTGGACAGAAGGGTGAAAGCAAAGCAACCTACAAGTGCACCACATTTGTGGGAACCTCTGCAACAGTGGTGGGAAGAACTTTCCATTGTAGAAAGAATTCCACAAGTGTGTTCGGCTGTTATATCTGAAAAAGGTGGCTACTTTGATGAGTCAAAAATTGTGATTACATTTTGTTAAACAAAACGATTCCATGATTTCTATTTTATCTCCAATTGTTTCTTTGTTCTATGCTTTAATTTATTCTAAAACCTTTGACCGGTAGTGTATATCCATCCATCCATCCATTATCTAAGCCGCTTATTCCTGGTCAGGGTCGCGGGGGGTGGCTGGAGCCTATCCCAGCATGCGTTCCGGGCGAGAGGCAGGAATACACCCTGGACAGGTCGCCAATCCATCGCAGGGCACACACACCATTCACTCACACACTCATACCTACGGGCAATTTAGACTCTCCAATTAGCCTAACGTGCATGTCTTTGGACTGTGGGAGGAAACCGGAGTACCCGGAGGAAACCCACGCGGACACGGGGAGAACATGAACCAGAGACCTTCTTGCTGTGAGGCGACAGCGCTATCCACTGCACCACCGTGCCGCCGGTAGTGTATATATATATATATATATAATAGTCTCCAAAAGGTCAAAAAAAGATTTCATTTCAGAATTAATGAACAGGCCTGTCTTTGAGATTACATTTCCTTCAAGACACAAACTATGCTAAACTATAGGCCTATACAGTGATATGTACATGCAATCAACCAGTAGGCATATATGGTGATATTTACATGCAATCAACCAATCAATCATATAATCAAATTATTATATTATAGCATTTTCCATGCCCTTCTCAAAGATTGATGCCCTGCATGAAAGAGCCCAACGGTTAATGGCAAACAGATCTCTGGTTGACATGAAAAGATCAATGAGTCTCGAATGTCTCAGCATGATCAAAAGTTCCCTTGAAGATAAGGCAATGGCAATATTCATAATATCATAAGATGAAGGCCTGCAATCCCTGTGGATCATAAGGAAAAATATTAATATTCATAAGAGTGTGTAAGATTTTTTTTCACAGCTTTGGTGTGTTCTAATTGCAATAAAAACAATGCGCCAAAAGACACTGGAGAGTGCCAGTATTTCTACTTGCTTTTTCTCACAACTCTCAACTATACCCAGTGGTGCTGGTGTGTACATCAACAAACAGCATGTGAAGAATTAAGACATTTGCCTAATGTGGGATGAAGGCACATTTTTTCAAGACCTGAATTCATGTATTTTACAAATACATTTACAAAGATACTCTTTGTAAAATTAGAATGGTGAGTATTTATTATTATGTATGCTGTCCAAACATGCAGTCAATTCAGATAATAGTTGAAAAAAGAAGATAGTACAAATAAAACCATTTTTAGCATGCATTCCTGCAAATGTACTTTTTTATTTGTATTGTGTAATAAGTTGATAAAGTGTTTTGATAATGAAGCTATTGTTTCACCCCAATGGGTCTGAACACTTTCAGTCAATCAACTCTGCCAATCAACGTTTGCATTTAATTTAGACTCTCATTTAAATACAAGTGTTACTTTTTTAGTATTACTGCAAACACAACCTTATAAAAAATGATGGCTGAACTTGCCAAACTGTATTTGTCCACCATATTATTGTCCTGTTGCATATCTGGGGCTTGTCTGCTTGCCATTTTAAAGGGTTAGGCATAGTTTGTTTAGTTTTCTTTAAATCAAGTTTGTTAATCACAGATCAAAGTTAATTAATCCACTCAATTAAACTACAGGTAATGTAAACAGAATAAAGGAAACAGTTGATTATTGAGGGATACAACTTGCTATGTTGAAAGCAGGTGTGGTTCCTGAGTTAATTAAGCAATTAACATCACATCATGCTTAGGGTCATGCATAAAAATGCTGGGCAGGCCCAGTTGCCCATTATTTCGGCTACCATTTTTAGAAGACATCTCAGTGACTTTGAAAAATGGGTGAATGTTGGGGCATGTTTGGCAGGAGCTGCAGTGACGAATACTGCTGAACTTGCTGATGGTTCCTGTGTATGTTTGTGAGTAGATTGGTGTAAAGAACACAGGCAGTGGTTTACTATCATCAGATGAATCATCCATTACCCTTTTCTCAACAAGCATGTGTGCATGTGTGACGCACGACAAAATAACCCTACAGTTTCCCACGGTGAAGGGTTCTGGTGGCTGTCATAGTGTAGGGTGTATTGTTCTGGCATGGTTTAGGTCCACTCAACCCCTTAGAGGCCAAGATAAACACCAACGAATACAAAGCTAGTATAAAGAGAGTGTATTTTATATTCTTGGGTTTTGCAATCTCAGTGTAGAATCCCACCATGTGTTCCTGTTGTGTGTGCAAAAACATTAGGCGAGTGTCACTTTCAGACTTTTCCTGACATCCTTTGCCTTTTGGGCCATGAATGTATGCTTAACTTAAAATGCCAGCAGCACAGTTTTGTAGCTATTATAATGCAGATGTACAGTATTGTGTGGCTTTGTTCAGTCATTGCATCAGCATTTATTTTGCTGAGCAAAGTAAAATGGAAGAAGTGGTTTGATATTCACTCCCATTATAGACAAACACAATATCCTGCTCTCCTCTGACCTTTGATTTGTTTATTTGGCTATACATTTGGCCACAACACATTAAAAATCCATTGATCTCCCGTTTGCATATGAGCGATATCTTCTGTAAATGTGAGCCAGCTTAGCCCTCTCATCTGAGTTTAGCATCTCAAAAACGCACTTGAGGCTTCACATAACAGATGCAAAGGTGACCTGAGGAAAAACAAAACAAAATGATGCAGTGCATTTTTTTTCTAGCATTAGTGATTTTAGCAAAAACTGAATGAACATTTTTCCTGAAATGCAGCCACTAACATGCTGCTATAAAAACTGCAGATGTCTATACTCCTCCCTTGTCAGTTAGCATTCAGCACACAAAGACTTAAAAATAGACTTTTTCGTGATAGCACAGAATAGGAAATGGATGTTGCTGTGGAACAACAGCACAATACACTGTGACAGCTGAGTCCTCTGTAGAAGTAGCCTACAGGGAAATGCATGGATAGAATCAAACCTAAATAGCCTCATTAAAGTGGTCCAACAGAGGGGGAAAATTTACTGTGAAATATAATTCAGACTGGATGGAGTAGAATATGAGCAGTACACCATTACAATTAATTTGTTGAGTACACTCAACAAAAGTTTCACCTTCCAGCATCCACACAGCTGACGCAGTGTTATTGTTTTGCTGCTTTTGAAGTAGCTACTCATTTTGGACCCGTATGACAGAATTAAAAAAAACCATAATGAAACATTTATCCAATGAAACATCTTTGGTTTTGTGGCAGCCAGAAATCCAAGTGCTCTTTCTCTGGTAGCGAATCTGACCATCTAATCCATCTATTCTTTTGTTCCATTAATAAAATACACGCTGGTCTGGATTCAATTTGTCCTTACCTTTGACTTACCTGTAAATGCAAGTGAAATGTTTTGTTTTCACAAACACAACTCGTGTGATCGTTGAGTTAGTCAAAGTACAATACAATATTGTAGATAACTTGGTTAGTAAGATGTACAGTAATCAAAGGATGGTGGAGCAGATGATGATCACAGATGGTCACCAGTGGGGTCAGATATGCACTATATCGCACACTACGATTTTGATTCTATCTATGAGCATGATGTTGGAAATTATGGCTCTGGTCACACTAAATCAAGTGTAGCTCAAAAAACACACAATGCAATGATGCAATAATACTTGTGATTGCAGTGATTGCATGTTGTGACAGTAGTCAAATTTGGATTATATCAGGAAAGCTAGTAAAAAAGAGCTGGGAATAACTGGCCACACATCTCACATTGCCTATGGCTCAAAATCTCATTTTACTTCCTCGGCTAGAGAAATGTGACAATTGTGCATACTGCAATAGCTCATTTGACTCACCTGAATGGGCAGGCAAAGCGTAATGCCATATTGCAATTACTTTCTGAGAACAATCAGATATACAGTAACCGGAAACAATGAAACAAATCTAATATCAAACTCAGCATTTTCTGGGAAAGCACATTTCATATACACTGGACACATAAAATGCCGTTATTGCTATGCACTCAATCACTTTATCGTCTTGCAGAAAAATATTAAATTCTCCTAAGACTTTCCACATGATTGATTGACTTGGTCAAGCTATTTGTCACCCTCATGAAATGGATATCATAACAATGCCAATAATCTCACCTGCCCAGGAACAGTATCGATTCACAGCTGTCGTGCTGAAAAGAGAAGTGCAACAAAAAAAATAAAAAGAAAAAAGTGCACTGCATGTGTGTACAAGTGATCATTTTCACAAGAAAAGCAACAGGAGAACATCCCGTATCTTTCAATTTCTGGATTTGGAAGAAATGCCAAAGCCATTAAATTTATCTAAGAAAAAAGACAGTGAGTGGAGGCATGGGCTTTTTCACTGAGAGATCTGGAAGGACGAATACTGTTCAATCTTCGATTCAGGCCATGGTTGATTTTTGTGGATCATTGTGAACTATACATTTCTCAATTTACCCTCACATTCATTACTGTATATTTTAACTGTCATCTATTCTATTTGTTGTAAAAAGGCATTACACAACACATGTCATATGCCAACATTATATGCCATACAACGTACTGCATATAACATTAAATCAATGTCACAATGTTTGAATATTTATGTAGAACATGAATATTCAATACACAAATTGTACATTAAGAATAATACCATTGCCGACAACAATATTGTATACAACAGGTTGAGTGATGGAAAATACAATGGCAAATGATTTAACATAATATATATTAATCAACATAAAAATGTTAAAGGGAAACACATGAACAACACTACTTTCTGTAATTAACTAAATATACAATCACTTAACATTAAAACACGAGGAATCAGCTATTGATGAAAACTTATTTGCATCACATGTGATTCTTGATTTGAATTTTTCCCTGTTAGATGAAACTAAATTGCAGGAACAACACTACACAGATTATTGTTTGAAATCTAAAGGACATGTTTATAGGTGATATGAACGTTTCTGCATCTGGCTGTGCATGATAACCAGCATCTAATGCTAGGCTGACAAGGGACTGTTTGTTATTCATGAACTAAATGAAAAGATATCCATGTATATTTTAATACTCAATAGTGTCTTTCCTTACTTATACCATTGAGAATCTTACACTTGTATATTAACCTATTAACCTAACCATTGTTTATAAGAGCATCTATGCAGGGAAAAAGCACACTCTTAAATTGAGTTGATTTGTGTCACAATCGTGCATTGTCAACTTAATTGAAATCATGGGAACATGCCAACACACAAAATAGTGTAATAAATGTACTCTTGCAAAAAACACACCACAAAGCAAAATTGATTAGAAAAAGTATATATACAGCTCTGGAAAAAATTAAGAGACCACTGCAAAATTATCAGTTTATCTGGTTTTACTATTTATAGGTATGTGTTTGAGTAAAAATGAGCATTTTTGTTTTATTCTATAAACTACTGACAACATTTCTCCCAAATTACAAATAAAAATATTGTCATTTAGAGCATTTATTTGCAGAAAATGACAACTGGTCAAAATAACAAAAAAAGATGCAGTGTTTTCAGACCTTTAATAATGCAAAGAAAACAAGTTCATATTCATTTTTCAACAACACAATACTAATGTTTTAACTTAGGAAGAGTTCAGAAATCAATGGTGGAATAACCCTGATTTGCAGCTTTCATGCATCTTGGCATGCTCTCCACCAGTCTTTCACATTGCTATTGGGTGAATTTATGCCACTCCTGGTGCAAAAATTCAAGCAGCTCAGCTTTGTTTGATGGCTTGTGACCATCCATATTCCTCTTGATCACATTCCAGAGGTTTTCAATGGGGTTCAGGTCTGGAGATTGGGCTGGCCATGACAGGGTCTTGATCTGGTGGTCCTCCATCCACACCTTGATTGACCTGGCTGTGTGGCATGGAGCATTGTCCTGGTGGAAAAAACAATCCTCAGAGTTGGGGAACATTGTCAGAGCAGAAGGAAGCAAGTTTTCGTCCAGGATAACCTTGTACGTGGCTTGATTCATGCGTCCGTCACAAAGACAAATCTGCCCGATTCCAGCCTTGGTGAAGCACCCCCAGATCATCACCAATCCTCCACCAAATTTCACAGTGGGTGCGAGACACTGTGACTTGTAGGCCTCTCCAGGTCTCTGTCTAACCATTAGACGACCAGGTGTTGGGCAAAGCTGAATATTTGACTAATCAGAGAAGATGACCTTACTCCAGTCCTCTATGGTCCAATCCTTGTGGTCTTTTGCAAACCTCAGCCTGGCTCTTCTTTGCTTCTCATTGATGAAGGGCTTTTTTCTAGCTTTGCACGACTTCAGCCCTGCCCCTAGGAGCCTGTTTTGAACCGCCCTCGCCGTGCACTTCACCCCAGTGCCATTCTTTTTGTAGGTCACTTGATGTCATCCTATGGTTGTTGAGTGACATTCAAATGAGTTGGCGGTCATCCCGGTCAGTAGAGAGTCGTTTTCGCCCTCTGCCGGTCTGTAGCTTTGTTGTTCCCAATGTCTGCTGCTTGACCTTGTTCTTATGAACCGCCGTCTTTTAAATTTAAAGGATAGAAGCAACCTTACGCTCACTGTATCCCTCTGCCAGTAAAGCCAGAATTGAACCCTTCTTTTCCTCGCTCAAAACTTTTCTTTTCAACTCTTTTGGCATGGTCAATAGTTATTTTTTGATTCCAATTACTTTTGAGTTACTACTAGCACTGTTTTTTGCCATCCAGCTGGTCCTACTGCAAGAGGATAGTGATGACCACAGCAGTGGTTTTTATACTTTTCCTTTGTTAAATAAGTTTTGGTTCAGGTGATCACCTAATCAATACTTCATTAAGTAGAATGAGGTGTGCTTGTGTTGGAATTCAACAGACACTGGAATGAAATGGCTGCCATTTATGTAGAGATGCTGATTTAAGAAATATTTGGAGTGGTCTCTTAATTTTCCCCAGAGCTGTATATCCTATGTATGTCAATGTCCATTCATAGTTTCCATCTATTTCCATGATGGACAATTACTCCAACAGTGGACAATTAGTCAAATCTGCCCAACATCCTAAAAGGGATGAATTGAGACTCTTGAATGAAAAACACCATTGAAACAAAGTCCTCTGAAACCTTATAGTTTAGCCAACATAGGGCAGGTATTCGGAAACAATTCATTTACATTTTTCTGATGCTCCGTCCAATTTCAGCCCTAAGCACGTGCGTAGCAGACATCTGAATGCGAACAACTTTTTCTGCGTTTTTCCTGTTGTATTGGAGGAACTGAAACATCTACAATCTTAAAGCTGTATAGTAGTATGAAGTGCCATGAAAAAGTATTTGGCCCCTCCTGATTTCCCCTATTTTTGCATATTTGTCACACTGAATGGTTTCAGATCTTCATACAAAATGTAATATAAGACAAAGAGAACCTGAGTAAACACAAAATACAGTTTTTAAATGATCATTTCATTTATTGAAGGAAAAAAGTTATCCAACATCCATATCACCCATGTGAAAAAGTAATTGCCCCCCTGAACTTAATACCTGGTTGTGCCACCTTTATCAGCAACAACTGCAACCATCGCTTCCTATAATTGGAGATCTGTCTTTCACATCGCTGTGGAGGAATTTTGGCCCACTCTTCTTTGCAGAATTGCTGTTATTCAGCGACATTAGAGAGTTTTCGAGCATGAACTGCTCGTTTAAGGTCCTGCCACAGCATCTCGATGGGGTTCAAGTCAGAACTTTGACTAGGCCACTCCAAAACCTTAATTTTGTTTCTTTTTTTGGTTTTTTTGTTTTGTCCTGCTGCATAACCCAATTACGCTTTCAGCTTCAGATCACAGACTGATGACCGGATATTCTCCTTCAGAATTTTCTGGTAGAGAGCAGAATTCATGGTTCCTTCAATGATAGCAAGTCTTCCAGGCCCTGAGGCAGCAAAGCATCCCCAGACCATCACACTACCACCACCATGTTTGACTGTTGGTATGATGTTCTTATTGTAAAATGCTGTGTTTACTTTACGCCAAACATAACGGGACCTGTGTCTTCCAAAAAGTTTCCACTTCCACATTCTCCCAAACGGCTTGGGGGTCATCAATGTGTTTTTGTGAGATGACCACTCATGTTTCTCTTACTTAGCAGTGGTTTGCACCTTGCAACTCTCCCATGAATTCAATTTTTGCCCAGTCTCTTATTGTCAAATCATGAACGCTGACCCTAGCTGAGGCTGGAGAAACCTGCAGTTTTTTAGATGTTGTCCTGGGTTTTTTTGTGACTTTGTCACTGAGCCCTTGGATAAATTTTGGTAGGCCGGCCACTCCTGGGAAGATTCACCACTGTCATGTTTACATTCAACAGGGCTGGCAGTAATCAAGCCTGGGTGTGTCTGCTCTAATTTAATCCAATGATCAATTAAATTTGGTGAATTGATTGATTGAGTAACTAAGGGGGCAATTACTTTTTCACACAGGGCCAGTTGGTTTTGGATAACTTTTTTCCTTCAATGATCATATAAAAACTGTATTTTGTTTTTACTCAGGTTCTCCTTGTCTTTTATTACATTTTGTATGAAGATCTGAAACCATTCAGTTTGACAAATGTGCAAAAATAGAGGAAATCAGGAGCAGGGCAAATACTTTTTCACGGCACTGTAATTGCTTGTTGTATAGTTTTAATAAGTTCAATAAAAATGGGAAATTTAGATTAAAATCTAGTTTAATAGGCAGGGACAGAGGTGGACTGAGATGCATATAGCTAAGAATAAATGTCTAAAATTAATCTGGGTCATATGCTAGTTTACCAGGTGGGTTATTTTACTAGGGGTCTGAATTGGATCAACATTAGCAAATGATTCGCACTGTTTTACTTTTAGAGCGAAGTGTCTTAGCTTAGCCTTTCACAATCAGAGTAATGCCAAGCTATAGTACAATGCATTTATGAATTCTGAGTTATGGTGAAACAGCATATTAAGTTCATGCTTTAGAGTTGAAAGAGTTTTAGCCTTTCCATCAGAAAAACTCAGCAATTTCAATTACGGAATTTCCCAGTTCTTTCATTTTCTGATTTCGTGAAAAGTTAAGGTAAGAGGCAAATGCAATACAATTTCCTCTCATAAAACAGTTGTGGCCAAATCTGATTTGAGTTCTAAAAGTTCTTGTAACTTCACTGAAAGCTGTTTTAAAAATTCAGGATTTTGCAGCAAAATTGTATTATACTGCCACCTGGAGCAGTGATCTCTCTTGTAACTATTGGCTGAAAAAATTAACAATACCGGAAAATTGACCGAAATTGTCATGGGCATAATTTATGTTGAGATTATGGAGTTACTCATATCTGTGGAATTAAATATATAATCTATATGAGAGCATTTTCTACGTTTTGCAGAAAAAACGTATAATCCTTAACCATAGTATGACGTGTTCGCAAGACATCAATTATATTCAGAGCCTTAACAAAATTAATTAGATTATTTTATTTATTTCTCACTACTGCAAACAGGAGTGTGTTTTAAAATGATCTGAATCTGGATTACACACTTAAAATCTCCTCCCACAACTAATTAGTATTCTGAAAAATCGTATATTACTATTAAAACTTTACAGTTGAATGCATTTGGGCTACGTGATCTGAGCGGATGATACACAGAGAGGAGAAAATCTCATGCATCAATAAACATTAATACGTAAATACAAGCAAGGTCTGACATGAAAAACTTATCAAAATATCAATAACAGCCACAACAATATCAGAGTACAACCATGTTGATTCACCCTTTGGCTGGTTACAACGTGACTCTATGAAAGCGATGCCTGTCTGGAGCTCAGCAAACTATCAGGCAGACAACCACGGCCAGACACAGTGTAATTATTACACTCAAAACTCAAATTTTCTATAGGGAGTAGTATTAGTGCGGATTATATACATACTACTACATTTATCAGACGCTCTTATCCAGAGCGAGTTACAAGATGTGCATTTATACATGGTAAGATGAATCATGGTTAGCACAAGAGATCAGTGTAGTAATATAGCAATAGACATCATTGTTGGCAGCTGCATACCATACCTGTAGCACAGGGAGATACTACTAATCAGGCTAATTATTGTAACACAAAAGGGCACATAGCAGTAAGAGCCAATGTAATGGTGGCACAATAGGTGAACATGTAAAACGAGCTGGAAAAAGCCAGATGAACGGCAGTGAGCTGCATACATTAGTTAGCTTTCATTTTGTGTAATTAAAATGTACCAAGTGTGTGTCTTGTTACTTTCCAGTACCTAATGCTCTGAAGGAAACTAAAAGAGGGAATCACTGTCAAATGCCATGCATGACAATTGAAATAAGTATTTCTATTTCTGTTTGGAGGGTATTATGGCATTTGGATTATGACATCTCTGTTTGGAAGGTAGTGTGTCACCCATTTTGATTACTCTGGTATACAATTGCCTGAACATTTTATATATTTTCATGGCTGCCACCATTAGTTCAGTTATGTAGGCTAATTTGGCAGTGATGACTTATTTTAGTTTATTTTTATTAAGCATTTATAACTATTAATTACTATGTAACATGACACATAATTGATGATTATTAATAAACTCTTTAAGTTCTGTGAAAATAATCTATCTGGTCATTGATTCATAGAGAAAGTTTGACTGCCTGCCCAGTAGTACATAGTTACAGTACTGTAGCACATATCAAAGCATCATGTGTTGTAAGCCTTTTCAGTGCATAGGTCAAGATAATAGTCAAAGTGCTTGTGTGAATATCCCATCTTTTTTTATTTATCATTTAAAACAATTTTTTTGTGTTTAATTTTCTGTATTTGTCAGCATTGCCAACTACGATCTCTCACATTGTTTTTAATGTTTACCTTCCATGGAAAATGACTGGAAATTAAAAAATGTAGATACTGCTAGGTAGCTAACTAACAAATAGACAAACTAATGTTACTAGTAATATCAGCTGTCAAACCAGCTGATACTAGCTAGTTAGCTAAACTTACCTAGCCAGACTACCATGGCAAGGTGTATTATTGTGTCCACAAAAATGGACAAGGTAGCCAGCTAACCATGTGACTAGGAAGCAAGCTAGAGCATAGATAGCTATTGTTAGCTAGCACCCATTGGTATTTGTCTGATCTCTGTCATGAGCAAATGGGTTCATCGAGTGAGCAATGTCACACAGTCACACAGTAAATTATGCCCAATTGGAATACCCAATCGAATTCAAGCCACACTCATTGCAACCTCTGCTGCCAGTGATGTCAGCCGGCGCTTCTTTTCATACCGCAGTCTAGTCTACAAGTTAAGCTTGCACAGACTTGAGTCGAAGGAAGACATGTTTGCAGCTTTATACCAGCAGACTGTGAATGTCTGATTCACCAGTGGGAGTCACTGGCTTGCATCGAGACATTGACAAGATGACCTTACATTAGTGCTGAAACTGTGGAAAAACTAGTGATTTTTGTATTCTGAATGTAAAGGCCAACCAACCATTATCTAAACACTGTGTGATTTAACATATGCAGTGGATTTCCATGTTAATGTGTGCTAATGTTATTCATTTCCATACTTAATATCCAAGAATTAAACTTATAGAGTAAGTTTTGTGTTAAATATGGAACAAACATTGTACTGGGTGAGTCAGCTATTACTTCCCTTGGCAAAAGCAACACAAAGTGATGTTTCATAGAACATGCTGATAAATGAAAAATCTGAAATATATTCATTAGAATAATACAAGTAAAAAATAATAATGATCATTAAAAAAATGCAAACTGAAGTATTTAGGCTTATTTTTTTATTTCTAAGCTTCTTTGCTACCATCTTTCATTTGGTTCATATTTGCTTCCGTTTTCCTCTGAAGTATTGGGCTTTGTAACATTTGTATTCAAAATTATATTGTAATCTGGAACTAGAGTGTTCCCATCAGTCAACACCATATTAATTAAGATGTGCCTTTCCCTGTCCTCTGATAGCCATGTTTGTTTTGTACTGCCATCATATAATATTTCACAAGCTTAATTTACCCGGGTGCATTTTTGTAAATTACATTTAACAGGCTCTCTGTTTTCTTAAAATATAAAGCTTAAAATACATCAGAAAATCACAATGGGTGGCTGTGTTTAAGCATGAGCATGAGGGGTTTTAACACTCTTCTGGCCGTTGACTCTCCATTCACCCCGAGCAAGCCAGTTGGCTCCATTAAGTTCAAATCCTCCTCTCTCCAGATGCAATTACCTGTCAAGCAATGTATCACTCTTCAGTTGTTCAGGCAGAGGGATTCCTAAAGAGATGGTACAATGATTTATGGTGGAATACACTGAATTGGTCAAAGGTATGCATTACACAGCTCACCTGCTCTAGCCAAGTACAGCTGACTGGGAATCCTTTCTTGCTGCTCAGTTTAAAGAACAAATGCCAATGCCATTGTTGGATACCTAGTTTTTATAATATGGTTTACAAGAAAGGGACAGTATATGGATATTAGGTTATTGGCTCAGTGTACTAAATCTCCAACCGATGTCTGTTCTCTCTCTCTCTCTCTCTCTCTCTCTCTCTCTCTCTCTCTCTCTCTCTCCCTGCCCAAATATCAAAGGGAACTAAAATATATGTTGATTAGCCTAATATACATGTTTTATATTGACATGTTTTAGGGGTTTAGCCCATGTTTATGGGCTTAGGCTGCCACACCCTAAATTTGGGTTTAGGGTTTAGCCCATGTTTATGGGCTTATGCTGCCACACCCTAAATTTGAGAAATTCTTACTTGCCTGACAGCATAAATATTTTCTCACAGGACTTGTCATAAAGAAGTCATCATAGACATCCAAACATCCAGTTTCATTAGCTAAGTTTCCATTATGAATCATAAGGGGGGGGGTCATGTGCTGTTTTTTTTATTATTGGGTGGGGGCATAGCAGTGGCAGGTCCAGACAACTTTAACAGGGGTGGCCCAAGAGTGGCAGAGAACCACATGGAGGGGGAATTCAAAATATAATACATTTGAAAAGATGTTATTGACAACTTAATAACCTATCAAGAGCCAGATGAAGTAGGGTGGCATCCAGGGTGGTCAACCAAATTTCTGTGGGGGCAGGTGGCCCCCAGGCCCCTCCCTGGACACGCCCCTGTGACATTGTCGGAGGGTCCTGTGCTTTTTAAATCCACGTTTAAATTCCCCCCAAATTATCTTTAGTATGAATTCTGCCATTTTGTGTCGCCCAGTACTAGTGCCATATCTGTTATGCTGCATTCACACCAGTGACGAAAATAAGCTTAACAGTACGGTATGACTGTAAATCTGCTTATGCCGGATGCCTTTTTTTCCATCAGGTGTAATGGTGGAAAAATGCATGGATATGCATCATCTGTTTATAGTAAACCCAAAGGAGGATCATGAAAATACAAAACACACAAAAAATAGGTATTCAGTAATAACAACAGAATTTTGAATCAAGTTAATAGTACATACCTAACTTTCTGAAAAATGGGTTATTCATAGTTAGCAGGGGTTAGCATGAATTACCGGGTCGGTTTTATCGTTTCTGTGTTCTGCAGTTTTTTCCATCTTCACCACCCCCATTTGATCATTTGCATATTGCAAAAGTGATTCATAAATAAATTATTACCACAATTAAAAAAATGTGAAGATGTTTCCTTTGCACGTATGAAAAGAAAACAGAATGACTAAACATTTTACAATTTAAAAAGTTCTGCAGCTGCAGTTTTAGGTATTGCAGCATATTGAAGGAAACTGAACGAGCAGCCCGCTTTCTTCTGCGAATGGCTCGACTAGTTCCTTCAGTTCGTTTACTGATTCATTCCTCTAACCAGTTCCTTCAGTTCGTTCACTGATACGTTCATTCGTGAGCAAGTCGTTTGTGAATTATGTCACCTTCAGTTCCCTCATTTAGTTAAGTTCAGAACTAGATACATTGATTCATTATCTGACTGTGTCCTCATTTGTTTGGGGCATATACATTCAGTGAGTCCTAACCAATGAACCTTTTGATAAATGGAGTCCACCCTGCTCAAAGGTATAAATCTCTGTCTTAACTGTTTCTCTTGGCTCTCATTAGAAATATTCAGAGTGAACCCACCCACTAGCAGTCATGGGCAAAGAGAGATTGAGAAGTATCAAATTAACATTTCGTTCATTAATTTATTTTGTTCACCTAAGATTCTTTCAAAAATGAATATTTAAGCAAAATGTTTGACTATTTAGTGTAGTTTGGAAATGTAGCACATTGAAAGCTGGAAATGTGTATATAAACAAGCTATGTACATTATTAAGTGTTATAAAATACAGTTTTCTGGAATGTGCTCGAAAATCTAATGCTTTGTTGATTAATGCACAAAGTAAACTCTCATTTGCAGCTATATGAATCAGTGGTATAGTGGGTTAAATGGTGATCTCTTCTCTCGCACTCTTCGGCAATGTTTTCTTTCTCTTCAGCAATGTTTTAGTGTTGTAACAGGAACGGCCAATCCAAATACACTAGGATTCAAATATTTGTCATTGTTGGTGGATACTGTATTGCTTTTCCATTGAACATGTAGATACTTAACTAAGTGTTGTGTGCCTGCTGGATACTTCAAGCAAGCTATACACATGCCTGCCTGTTCCTGATGCAGTGAATACGGTTTTAAAAATGATCTTAAAATGCTCCTCTCCTGGAGAGATCTTCCAAGCAATCAACAAACTTAATATGACAATTCTGTTCTGAAAGGAGGAATACACTATGCAGATGCAAACTAGTTCATTGATCTTGGTTACCCCAGGCTATTCTCTGGCATAGGATTTGCCAAAATGGCAGGTGTTAATACAGCAGTGAATTACAAAAGTACCTTTCTCACCAATATTTGCTATGAACTTTCATCCACTCATTTTTATCAAATTGTGTGGCATTAAACTAAAGGATTATGCGAGGTATCGTTATTTTGAGTTGCATAAGCTGATTCAAGTTTCTGTCTGCTGTTCACAGTATTTTGGAGAATTATCTTATTACCCAAGATAAAGGATATATAATGACTCATTCTGCCTGTCTCTCGGTACAGTGAAAACAAATCTCTTGAAACAGCATGATGCACGTCCAAACTACAGTTTATTCAGAATATTTGTTTGCTCGTGTAAACTATTTTTTGTTGGTCAACACTCTCCTGGATTCAAGTGAAAAGATGTATTTACCATAGCTCTATGAAAGCCCTACCAATGATAAAGGTATACCATAGCTCTCGTAATTTCACTGTGAATTGAAAATGTAATAGGTTGTTCCTACCTTTAGGAACCCATATTGAAAACCTCTCTAATTCATTTAATAACTAATAAGACAAGCTAATTTGGAATACTTCTGTGGTTTCTTAGCCTACTTCAGGTTATTGAACCCGTATAAAACATTTTAAGCATTTAGCAGACGCTCTTATCCAGAGCGACTTACAAGATGTGCATTAATACATGGTAGGAACAATCATAGTTGGCGCACGAGATCAGTGCAGGAATACAGTGATAGACATCATTGCAGGCATCTGCGTACCATACCTGTAACACCGGGAAGGAAAAGGTTAGTGAATGAACTACATCCCTCTACCTTTCCCTATGGATTGTAGTAAATTATGCTTGGAAATTGCACTGTTACTCATTTATTTAAAAAAAAATACTTATTACTTAAATGTAAAAAAATACATTCGAAATGTTCAAAAAAGCTATATATAGTGTGTCTAAAAAATATTCACCCTCGTTGTCATTTTTCACATTATATTTTCTTACTTCATGGAATCAAAATGGATGTAATTGGGATTTCCTGCCACTGATCAACACAAAAATAGTCTGTCAGATAATAATATAATAATAATATATTAGATAAAAAACTAAACGACTCACTCTTTTTCTTAATTACAAATAAAAAACAGGAGTTCACGTCGAAGCACAACACTTCTACCCTGCTCAATAAGGTTAATCAATTCCCATAATTCCTAGAGGCTAAGGAAATTATGCATGCCCCCCCCACGTTCTGGCCAACTTCTACAGATGCCCAATAGAGAGCACCCTGACCAGCTGCATCACAGTCTGGAACAGCACCTGGTTTGCCCATAACCGCAAGGCACTCCAGAGGGTGGTAAAGACATCCCAGGCAATGACGGAGGCCATACTCCCATGCATGCAGGACATTTACACCAGTGGGGCTTGAGAGGCCTGCACCATCATCAAAGACCACACTCACCCCAGTCATTCTATTCTATTCCATTTTAGCAATGTTATACGGACTTGCAAACGTGCAGAGCGGCACTACCATTTTCCCAGTGTGCTTTGCAGACAGGACAAAAGTCCTTCATTAAACTTTCCTTAAATTTGTCTCACAATTAACTATGCAAGTGTAATGCAATTGCATGTTATAGAATGAACTTAACAGCACTTATATGTGCTGCCCATTTTAGAATATACAGTACCCCCCCACACACACACACACACATATTGCATTTGTAATAACCAGCATATATAATTGAACCCTTGTCCACTTACTGCCAAGCTAGCTACTATATGGATACTTCACTCTTACTGTCTTTAGCACTGAGTTCAACACGAATGATTAACAGAAGAAAACCACTACCTGTCTTTCTCGAAACAAGTTAATTATCTTGTACACACAGTGATGCACACAATATTATTCAGCACATAATTAAATTTTTTCCTGCCACTCTGGAGAGAATGCATGCAAACTTTCCCCATGAATATATGCATGTGCACATACGCCCATACAATGCTAATAGAGAACATACCACTTTTATTCCTAGAATTATAATAGCAATTAATACCAATCTATGCTCATGTTGCATTTAACCAAATACCTCTGCACCACTGTTTATTCACTGATGTATTTACTTATTTATTTATTCATGTATATGTATTTATTTTGCACAATGCTGTAATCATTTTATATTAAATCGCAATAACCGCATGGCATCTTAAACGACTGTATTTATAAGTATTTCATTCTTCCCTATCTATGTTGTATTATGTATTTTAGTGTATTCATGTGCATCTGTCTTAATTTGGCTGCAACCAAATTGCCCCTCTGGGACACTAAAGATCTATTGAATTGTACTGTAATAGGATCAGTTAAACAATTTGGTAGGCAGAACTAAACTTTTAACCAGCCAATGTGTACAACACTACAGACGTCCTTACTTTTAAGGAACATAATAACAGATAACATATGAACAGCATTGTTATGAATGCATGTGCATGTGTTCTGCATCTTCACACACAACATTAAGATCCATTAAAACAGCACACCTGGTGGCCACAGGTTACCAGGTGCTGTTAGTGAGATATGCTCCTCTAACTGGCGTTAACTCTGCTTTAGTACTGTGCGTGAAAAATATTCACTGGTTCATGGGCCAATCCATCAGAGGAGTGTATATACTTTAGCTGAAATGTTCCTTGTGGGTAGGTGAGGGTGGCCCAGCGGTGACTCGAGCGGCATGATTGGCCATTTCAAACTGTGGGTAAAATTGGTTGAGAAAGGAAATATCAACATGTCAATAATAATATAATGAACTAGACAGGGCGCTTTGAAGTCTCATGAATATATGGGGAGAAAAATGACAAATTAAAAAATATATGTATGGAGGGAGTTCAAGTGAAACAAGTGCCCATTCGTGGCTCATGCATTAAAGAGAGGGAATGCCATGCGCTGGCATCAGAGTGTGAAGAAAATTGATATTTCTCTGCTGTGGAACTGATTTCTTGCTTTTTGTTATGCACGCCTACTAAAATATCAGGTAATGGACGGTATTAAATTTGACGTACACTAAGGGATAATTGCAGGAAAAGGCTTTATTTAGACCATTACATTCACCAGGCTTGACTAAAGTCAGTTACACACAATTACCAACCAGAATATGGACTCAAATAATATTTATCTACACATTTATCCTGTAATTCAAATAATTAATGTGCTCTACAAGTCAATGGTCAGCCACATTATATTTGTGGAAATAAGGAAAGGCTCCATTTTATTTCGTAATTAGCTGGGTGTTGCTTAAACAGCATGTAATTAAATGATATTGTAAATTAATTTGCCGTATAAAAAAAAAAAACGAATCAGAAAAAAATGTTGGATGTAATTTCCTAGGCGAGAAGCCAGCAAACTTGATTACCTTTCCATCATCCATGGTAAATTGTCGGTTGACATGTTTATGCCGTCACATCTGACTAAATTTCCTTGTAATTTGTCCCATGTGTGATAGTGAACATTGGACTGAGGTGGGGGTGTTGACAGCTTTAGAATTTAAGGTAATGCACTGAACATTACAAATAAATGAGAGGATTCACACTGCCCTTATGACAAAGTGGTACCCCCTTTGTCTGTGTTGGGGATTAACATGCGTTAAACCTTTTGTCCTTCATTGCTTCATTGCTTCATTGCTTCACAATATGGCTATTACCACCAAGTAACAATCTGTTTAAAACTGCATTCATTAGGGATCATCGAAAAGGCATAACTATGATGGCCCTGATGGTAGTCAAGAAAATGCATTAGACAATGAAGATGCAAGGTATTTTCTGAAATGGTTCTTTACACATTTTAAAGGATATTGAATCTGCACGATTGCAAATGAAGCAAATAGATGGAAAATATGATGAACAGCCTACCAAACATGAAGAAATAAACAGAAAATGCAGTTCTAATCATTTCTTATTCAGCAACAGTTACAACATAAAATGATTGTATATGTACGTTATTACGCTGTAAATACTCAGCTCATCAATCCTAACCACAGCCATAAAGGCAACCTCAAAGTTAACCCTTTCCCATAATGTAATGAAAAGGCTATGCAGATGTTACGCAGTGCTCACTCAGCTTTGGATAGCACTTATGAATGTACTGTAGTTACAGTGCGAATGCTAACATTTGGCCAGGCAATCTTGGGAAAAAGACTTTGGTTGGTTGTTTTTGATGGGGTTTTTCTTCTCATTTCGCCCCAAATAATCTGCAGAACATGCTCAACTCTCTCTTCATAATAACTCAAATTCCAATTGACCCAGATGCAGGTGGCCTATATGAAGGTATTGCATTTATCAAAGGATAAATGAGCAGCAGTGGGCAAGGAGCTGGAACAGGAACTCAGAAGTATTCTTTCATAGAGGGCCACACTATGAGAAGAAAGCCCCCATCTGTGTTTTTTTTTGACGGGGCTCTGCAAATAATACGGTAGCTCTAGAATTGTTATCCAAATAACGTTGGAGTGATCAAAGGAACCATAACTGATTTAATGAGCCATTCACAGTTTCAGTGTATCAGAATACGGTAGCCTTTAGATGAGCATCATCCCATTTGAAAATGATGCCATGCCATCGGTTTAATTCCCTGACATTTCCTTGAGTTAATGTGAATGAACGTATTCCATGCCCATGGTCCCACCGACAACATTACCACACTCAGGCCACACCTAGAATTCCAATCCCAAAAACTTTATTTTGGCTCTCTCCAAATTTACCCTGCCTTCACTGGTTTCCAAAGCTTCACAGTGGTCTCATTTCTTCTGGTTCTCTTCAATAGTCAAAAATAAATTAATCAAAAGTGAATAATAGCACATCATTTCCATAGTATATTGTATATTGCATTTTGAAATAATAAGGGGTGAACACATTATTGTATTGCTTATTTTATGTGAGCGCATGCTTATATCATTTTTGATAATTAAACAAATGCACATAATTAATATAATGCCATCACATAAGTTATTCATTTAGTTAATGTATCTGTAGAGGAATGGTAGAATTATTTAAAATTGGGAAAAATGCAGATAAAAATAGACGTCTAAAGTAATATGCATGCTATAAGTCAAGAATATAAATTGAACCTTTTAATTAAAAAGTTGACTTTTAACAGACTTCCAATGTACATGTCTTGTGGCTGCTAAATTAGGTCTGGGGTAAGATAGGAGGCAGCTTTCAATTATGTCGCTCTTTTGTCAGGGGTTTCAACGCAGCTCTCTTGAGAATGGATGATACTGCATCACCATTCTTGATTAATGCCTGCGGTTCAGTTATTCCTGGCACAAGCTCTGGCCACGGTACAATTTAGTGGCAATAAGCCTAGCTCGGCTGATTACAAACCTGGAAAAAAGCAACCGTGAATAGCAAGAATGTTTTTTAATTATCGGGGGAAATGTGCACTGTTGCCCTAATGTTTGGGAATTTATGCCAGCAGGGCGAAGTTGGTCAGTTTTTCCCCCGAGTTTTAGTTCAGGTCTCTGACAAGACTGGGGATTGCTCCTCTTCCTGGGACGACCATCCCGAGTGAGAGACCTTTACGGTGGGGGAGAAATGGATGATGCATGGTGGCACTGAGGTCTCGTTGCTGGGGTCTGTAAAACAGCTCTGACATTGTGGACTGGTAGACGGGGGGACAATGCCTCAGATGACAGAAACAGATGGGTGCGGGCTTTTAGTTGTGGACACACTCACACACTAATGAATCTACCTCAGTATCATCCTTTTCCCCCACATCACCCATTTATACTGCTGATTAGTGCTCCAGCATGGAGCACTAACAGCAGGGTGAAGAAAGGAGAAACCTGTGTTTTCAGAAAGCCGGTGAGAGCTGAGGCTGCTTTGTATGTTTCGTAAATAAAGGCAGAGACTTTCTTGCTTGCGACTGTGTGCTCTCGCCCAGGGAAGAAGGCGATCATTTTATCACAAGGATGGAAAGGCCTAAAACACGTTCCATAAATCGCTTGTGGACCGGCAGACATTTCAAATAGTGAGGAGGGAAAAACATCATAGATTTGCAACAACTGTCTCACGCACACGGCATTCAAAAGAAGCAGCTCTGAGACAGGCCCAAACCCACCGCTGTTTAATATTCTATCCATTGTTTGTTCAAACCGCTCTCCGATTATCCTGGAAAAACACTGGGCCTTTATCTGTGCTCTCCTGTTCCTTACCTTGGGTGAAATCGACAAATCATATGCCAATCTTATGCTGCCATTTTTATCGATGGCAGTCTTGAAAGAATTTTAAAAGTTGACGCACACAAAAAGTTATTTGGCGACACCAAGTTGATAAATTACTGTGAATGTTTTTGTTTTTTTTGTCAAAATTGGTAATGGGGAAATGAATAGTAAGTAAACAGGGTAGTGGATTTGCTGAATGAAAATAGTAAAGAATCTTTTGTTACTTGTTTTTCATTTGTACTTTTCTGCTGATCCACTACCTATTTTAAAATGGAGCGTTAAGTACTTTGATTCACCTGTGGTCATTCGCATCAAAGCACATTTCTACATCATCAGCTTTTTCTCAAACACCCAGAATGAAAGAACCTGTCATTCCAGTGTTCAATGTCATGGCTCTTTAATGCTTCCTGTTGACATTCATAAGGAGCTCTGTATGAGTACGCTTCACTTACACGTAATGGCCAAATGCCAAGGACCGGTGTGACTCATGATATCAGGTTGACTGATGGGGAAATCATTTTTAATAATAAGAGCAAACTATTAAAATGTTTATTTAAGTGCATGTTTATGAAAACTATAGGAAAGGATGTATGTCTATTAGTATTTGGTGATAAGGAGCGATTCAATAAAGTTAATTAGTCATGGTTGGAATGAAAGGATATTCAAAGCAGTCGGTGATTAAAGATGTAATTAACTGGAAATATTGAGGGCTTCCCTCCTTTGGCCTTGCCAGTTTTAATATTAATTTATAGGAATGCTTCCTCTTCAAATTAAATGATGTGTATGACCTTGATGGAAGTTGGTAGTTAATTCAATATTAGCATCTTTGCTGTGATATTGAGACCTAAGAACAGTGAAATATATGCATCAGAGTATTAAAAGGGTCTCCGATGTGGTGCATCCAGTTAAGGTACTTGTGTATAGTTCAGCGGTGTGTACTGTGGCTCAAATGCCAGTGCCAACACAGGGTGGCAAATAATTGGCTACAGCATTGCCAAGGGAGGGCCGATGTCAAAGTATCTTTGGTCAGATTTACATGCATTAGCTGCGCAATAGCTTTCTTATTCCAGTCAGCTGCACAGTAGCTCAGCAGCTCAGTGTGCAGAGTGAAAAATAAGTGGTTGACTGGACTTTTCAAATTGGACCAGCTTCCAAATCTGGAAAATTCAGAAAATTCATATTGAGACATTGAGACATTGAGACAAACATTGCAAAATGGATTCCTGGCCTTATCAGTCATAGTGCCTTGTAGTGATTTTATTCTCAAATGGCACCCAGTTTACAGCAACAAAGTAGGCATTGAAGTGTTACTATATATAGGCCTTTTTTTATTTTGAAACGCTCATCTGCATGAAAAACATTTAGTATGACAAATCAAAGCTTTCCCTTTCTTGAAGTAAAAGGAGTTTATTTGAAGAGTGCCGTCTTTGTAGAGGGCAGCCTAGGTTTGCCACATCCTGACAGACATTTGTCTCAAACCGTAACCCAGATAACAATTTTTTTCCAACGGCACAAAGAAGAAAATGCAGTCTCTCTTTTTACTTTTGTCTTTCGCATTGTGTTCATCCACAGATCACAGGTTCAGCCACGATAGAGCACCTCATTTTCTTCTCCATTTTTGTTTTCGTTCTGGGTGCGAATGATCTGTCAGTCTGTCCTGTCCCCATGGGTCTTTCAGATTCGCCTTAATTACTGCGTGGTGAGGATGGCGCAGCATTACTCATGAGCAGTATAAAGAACAGCGTGTGGTTACCAGGATTCTCCCGAGGTTGCAAACAGTACGCAATCCCGTAAATAATGCTGACTCACTGAAATGCCGTGCTGGGCTGAGGGGAGACCAAATGAGTCCAGCCTCACAACGCACAACATGACCTTCAGTGTGAGCCAGAAATTTGCTGACGACTGCTCCTCCAGGGAAAATATTAAATAAACCTTGGTGAAAGTGGTGAAACCATCAATTAACAAAGCAAGGGATAGAGAAAAAAATACTAATTATCATATCAGTACACGTTCAAGCATTGCAGGGGGTGGCTCATTTTTTTCAGTTATTGTGTTCAATCAAAATACATGGAAAACAATAGGATAATGACCCTTATAAAATTGGAGAAAATACCCCAAACATTTTCACCTCACAAACCACTCTGAGAAAAAAGTTGTTTTACAAATCCAAATATCTTCCAGTATTTAGTTACATCATTAAAACCCAAATTTGAATACGCATGCGTGATTTGCCCTGTGCTACAGACTCATTACCATAAAGATCTTGCCTGGGGGATGTGATATAAATGGTTCCAAAAACACAAAGTCTTACAGTGTATGATATAAATGTTAATTAAATGTAATAATTTTGCTATAATGTCAATTGCTGTTGTTTTTTATTGCAAATATACTATACTTTGTAATGAGTTGTGTATGGAATTATAGCTGCTCATGATTTAAAAAGAAACAAGCAAAATGGTCATTTCACGTCATTGAAACAAGTTGGTAACTTTCTAAAACATTTTTGTTAAACATTTGCCAGAGCCAGGTGTTTATTATAAATGTAATGTTCTCTGCCAGAGTTTAAAGACACGGACGAGCGGGTTGATGAATACATATGAACAGGACGGAAATGCCCACTGTAACCGAACAATGGTGATGATTTCCTCTTTAATATTGTTGACTTTCTTTCTCCTTTTCATTTTGGCACAAAACAGCTTCCATAGGTAAAGGCTCTATAGCTTTATTGAACATCAGGAGAAAAAAATCTATATTACTAGTATCAGTTCACATGCTGACTCTGATCAGAGTAGCTTTACTTTGCAATACAGTGCCAAAAGGCAATCAGTCTGATTTAAAAAATGGATTTAGATGGAATAGATTCCATGGCATAACAGATCTGAAAATGTTTCACTTCTGGTGACATTAACTGCATTGGCATGTCTGTGGGGGAAACCTAATAATTGTAACCCAACCCTATATTATTAAAAATATTGTTGTTTAATAAACTTTAAAAATCTGGGACAATCTTTCAATTTTGCAGCTCCCCTTCTCACTTTCGATATGGTTGACAGATGTGTTCTTGATACCGATGTTGAAGATTTCTCAAGTATAATTTTTCATCAAATGTATATTCTTCATTTGAGGGAAATTGGTTATTCTTAAGAATGGCAAGAAATTAGGACAAAAATAGGCGCATGGTTTCTAAATGTCTTTTTCTTCTTTTAAATGCTTTCAGGTTGAACATAAAATGATAGCATTTTAGAACCCTTAGAACCAGAATGAGGCAAATTGTATAATGGATTTCATAATTTGCTATCTCATGTCATTTCACCTGTCATTCTAAAAAGTACCATTCTTATATTCCGGTAAAGTAGAGATATTCAGGTTTTACTTGCACAAGTTTGGCGGCGATCCAAAGAGATTTAATTACTTCCCTTACCAACGATACACTGAACAAACTAACGCAATTCATTTTAGCCTAGTTTCCAGCTGCAGCACATGGTTTCTGATCAGAGAGATGCATTTGGCATTTGCCATGTTGGGTTTTTGCCAAGACAGTTTTTTTTTTTTTTTTTGTCAAAAGTTAATGATAGTGTATAATTTCCAAAGTATATTGTACATTACATTTTGAAACCCAACCCTAAAGCCTTGGTCTTCATGATGAAGCTTTTATTTGGAAATGCACTAACCAACTATGGGGCCTCTCACAGACACGTGTATTTAATTTTAAATAATTTAAAACACCTTCATTGTACACAGGTGGACTCCAATTAAATAATTATGTGACCTCTGAATAATTTTTTTAATGTGTGTCTTAGAAAAAGGGGTGGACACTTTTGCAATAAATTATTGTCTGTTTTTAATAGTTTTTAAGAATATTGGTAAATTTTTATTACAAATTATTGATTGTGTATAGCACTAATATAACATAATGTCTGATAACAAAGCAATGTTAAGTCAGTAACATTAAAATTGGTGAGAATTGTCTATACACTAATCTTTCATGAAGTTTTCTTTGAATAGTGATCTTTATTTTAGAAAATATCTTACCATAGATATATTTTTGAATAGAAATATATCAGTAGCGCACCTGCAGCCCAGTTGTAAAAGAGATTGGTTTAAGAAGAATAAATTGCCTGTAGGTGTGCTGAGGGTTTTGTTCATTGTGTCCAATCAAATCATAAGCTTTTTTCCCTTTAATACCTTTACCATAGCCAAGCTGGCAATTTTGTCATGACTAAAGAAGAGCAAGCGCTATAGTTTGTGAAGAGAAAGTAATGAGATTTGCTTTCACTACAATAAAATGGAGTACATAACTGGACGGCATATCATGTGACAATACTAAACAAACTAAACTAAAAGCACTCAGTAGAAAACTGATTAGTTGCAAGGCCTAGTTGTCCAGGAATAGGAAAGAGGAATAGGAAAAGATGTGTGGAGCACATTAGTTTAGTTTGTGTATTTTCATCAAAGCCAACCTATATTAAAACATGTTTATTAACAATATTAACTATGTTTTATTGATACACTTGTGATGCTTCACATAGGGTGATCCAGATGTCCCATTATGTGATTAGTTTATTAAGTAAAATCCATGAACCCCACTCATAAATATAATTGCCCTCATGTCAATAAACATAGTTTCAGAATTCTGTCTCTGATATTTTTACTATTACCGCATTTTAAATGAAGTACAAACCTTCGGATATAAAATATGGATATGATCCCCCGTTCCACAGGCAGCTCAACAATACCATCAGCTATTGCTTTGTTATTTTTGGTTCATTATTATTCCTTGTTATAAGGTCCCTCCTCTCTCATGCAATCATATCCAGCTTCTGCAATTGCTCAATTGCTCGCTCATTCACCTTGCTCTCTAAGGGGTTAAACGGCCCTAAACCATGCCAGGAAAATGCACCCCACACCATAAGAGAGCCGCCTGTCTTTTACTCCAGTGTTTCATGTGTATCCTTCAAGAGCACTAAAGTTTTAATCTGACAATCAGTCTTTTTTTCTCAGGTGGTGGCAGTGGACATTTTCCAGAAGGGAAAGATCCAATCCAAGACCATTTGATCCAATGTGGGAAAAACTAGAAAATGATTTAGTAATACCTTAATCGACAATTGACTTGAATAATGAATGTCTCTCCTATTCTCTAGTTAGTCAACGTCTTGTTCTTAGCTGCAGGCGCAGGATTTTCTCATACTCTCATGGTTTAATGCAGCCTTAAATAGGGTGGAAAATATCATACTGCCATTGCCTCATGAACCTAACCTGTCTGGAATTACTCACCTTGAAATCTAGGACCATCCCTGTCGCATGCTTAAGCCAACTGCTTGAGAATTTTCAAGGTTTCCATTATTTCTCCTGAAAAATATAGGCTGGCCCGAGACATTCCCATAACATTCCTGACAAAAATAATATTTTTCATGCATTTTCATCACCTCTTAGCTTGGCTATTGTAACTCAACTTTTGTCAATACTTCTACCTAATTCATACAGCAATTGCATTACTTTCAAAGCAATAATAATACATTTCTAGTAGTAATAACTTTAGAGGACTGCTGCTGGGGTACTCACACAAAAAAACCAAATACATTACTCCTGTCCTGACTTCCCTCTACTAGCTGCTAGTGGCAATTAAAACAGACCTGATGTTACCTTTCATCGCATTGATTTTATGTAGCGTACCATTCATTTTCTATTGTTACATTTTAGGACATTCTTATACAGAGTGACTTACACAGTTTACATGTCTTTACATACAATTCATGCATACAGCTGGACATTTACCAAAGCAATTCAGGTTAAGTACCTTAAGTACCTTAAGTCCACTGTGGGTTTTTTTTGTTTAGTTTTACTGATTGTCATTGACTGCTTTTAATTTGTAGAATCTTTTACTCCTTCTGTGGTACTGCTTCTGGACACCACTGCATATTTCTATTTAGTCTGTCTGTTTTGCTTATCTATTTCTACCTGTTGAGCACTTGAATATTTAAATCCACTATAATGAAAGCTGATGAATAATTACAATTATGATTATTATTGATATGGATCATAATAAATAAATAATTAATAATTAGTAACTATGCTCTTTATTAATAATAATAAACACATTGACATTAGCTTTGATGATTTATTGCAATACGTGCAGATCTGCACAAACCAAAGACTGTTCCATGTGTTTTATGCAAATTTGACATGTCATGATGTTTAGCAGTTTAAATTGCAATCTGCCAAGCCCATATCATTGTATCACAGCTTTATATGAGACCATCAGCTTTCGAATTTCCAAGAGAGCACAGCACATAAACCACTGACCGTATTAAAGCTCTCAGCTTCAATTCATCAGGTTGCATTTTAATTTTGTCCCTGATTTCCAGAGATGGACTATTTGCTGTTGTGCGTTCATTAGCATATCTGGCCTCGCGCAGGGGCCCGCAAGCAAATTTTATTTAGTTTAATCTGATTTGTGCAGATGCCTACATAAATGAGCCAATATCCATGAGCCCCTAAGTAGAATGTCTCAATTCAGAGTCTAATAAACCCATTTCTCCATGATGGAGTCCCCCACGCTCAGGTCCTCTTGATTGTAAGTAGTTAGTCACTGGCTATGAAACAAGACACAAACAAAATGTGTCCAGATTTGCATCTGCAATTTGATTTCAGCTCGCCACAGATGCACCATCATGTGCCCACGAGCATCGTAGAAGGCCGCTCCACGAACAAAACTAATCATTGTGATTAGGGGACTGTACGCTGTTGACTTCCAGCATTGTGAAGAGCATCTGCTCAATTTCATCTGTCTGTCTTCCTCTTCAGGAGAAGTAATTAGATAATCAACTCTAGGGTAAGATCGCTGGAATATCATAATCAAAGATTTGAGACATTAGTAAGAACATGAGACTACAATTCCCTTAATTGTGGCAGTGGTAAATTAAAAGTTCATCACACAGTCGGAACAGAAGACTGAAAGTTTGAAAGCTATATTAAACCCAGTGTCCCTGAACCAATCATAGAAAATAAACCAGGAGAACCAGTTCCAAATATACTCCGGGCCAAGGCAGTGTTATTAAAACACATCAGCGTAAGGCTATTATAATGACCCCTATGGTATGCAGCGACCTGTTCCCTCAAGTCTACACTAACCTCCGAAACATCTTAACAATGCAGAGGAGTAGTAGGAATAGAAAGCAGGGGCCAGTCTCACACACACACACACACACACTATTTTAACAATCGAAATGCTGCACTTGATCATTATGATATCTAGCAGTAGAAGCACATGAAGGCTTTTTACAATTGCGCTACCTTGCACTGCCATGGTCAGATTCCTCACATTTATTTATTTAATTATTTCATTTATTGCAATGGCAAACCAAAACTGCCCAAATTTCTCTCCAGTTCCAAAAGCTGTGGTCTGTTTTCTTCATCCACAATAGAGGGATCAATGCAAAATGTGTAAAAACCAGATGCCACAAATTAACAGGGAGATTTCAAATCTGCATCTCGCATGTTCATCAATTAAGTGCACGACAAAGATACAAATTCACATGCCACCTGGCCACCACCAGTGTGTGTTCATGTCCACGTATCTGTGACAATGTTAAAACATAAATCTACTACATTTCAGGTTTCAACAATATGATTCACTTTCACTTGCTTTCTTTTGGCAAGCCACCATCATGCTTTATGAATGCAAATTTCTAATGCTGTTCACTCAGATGCAAATAGATACCCAGCCGTAACTCTATTACTATGCCAGTCAGAATGTAACCAAAAATAACAGTTCACAGCTCAATAAACATTTGAAAAGAAACATTAGTTCATTGCTTTATCCCTAAAATGCTGATTTAAAAGTATAATGATGTTCCTTAATTTCATGAAGAGTGTTATATTTCATTAATTTCATTAAAACCACAGGGATTGTACATTTGGGGACAGGCGAACAGCTCCTGCGTCCTGCCCAGGCACCTGAGATTTAAGGCCACACCAGTTTTTTCAGTTTTTTCAGTTTTTTTCCTGTTTCCTGTATTTTCAGTCTTTATGAGCATAAGGCAAATCTTTATGAGCATAAGGTTGGTTTTATTGAAACCAGATTAACTCAAGTCTTTTCAGTTTGTATTGCATATGCCCCTATTTAAGCCTTTATTAAGGCTATTTGGTTGAATTTAGGCCAATGTCTCTGAAACCTCACGTAACAACACTTTTGGACATTCTTATGCCCCTTATGCTCTACATTTTGACCTTTCTGATTAACTTTCTCTATAATCATATCTTGCACAGGTATGATTTAAATGGAATATTTATTGTTTATCACCAATGCTAGCATATTCCACATGAATATAGACACAACCAAACAACTTCTGAAAATCAAACAATACTAATACATAGTTAAAGGAATGTTATGACATTGCATTTAGGTTGAAAGTATATTTTCGGATTTAACTCAATCCTGTAAAATTTATATGAATACCCAATGAAGCTTTCATTAGTACCTTCCCAGCATCAAAATTATTGCATTAATGCAATTGGTAGTATCGGCTCAATTATGCAAGTAGTCCAGTATTACCATTATCACTGAAAATTATTTCCTGTATATATTTCTAAATTTGCCATTTTAAATAGATGCGTATATGCCTGAGGATAAAATTCATTATGGGCATGGACTTGGGTGTTTTTTAACCGATCAAAATGGGAATTGTTCACCTCATTTTAAATTGACGGCATTGCATAAATGTAGAGCAGTGGTTTTCTCATGCTGGAAACATGCGAGGAAGATTTCAAGGACGGCAGGTAAGCCTAGACACGATGAAAAGGCCTGGACTTTTCTGTCAAGCGATTCACAAATTATTTCAGGGTTACCATGGGAAACCATCCGCTGTTGAGGCGAGAATTCTGGCGTGTCATTTCTGCTGTAGCTTTCTGGAGTAGCTTTCATGAAAATTAATCTCCCCCGCCTCCCCCATTGGGGTTTAATTGGTAGGAATACATACTTTACCCTAGATCTGTTCGATGTATTACCTGTTACCTGCCCTATTTAGATATTATTACCTTTGCATGTGTGCCTATTAAAGGAAAGAAAAGTTGTGTTCAAAAATATTTTTTGGAGAAGGGGACTATAATATGAAAATATTTTTCCATTAAAAATGATACTATCATCATCTATCATCATATGATACTATCATATATAATAGCATATGTAAGGCTGCTTGCCTTTTCTTGGGCATCTCACACAATAAAGTGGTCGTTCATCATTAAAATGTTATTAGTATAGTGATATGGAATGAGAACCCATGTTACATAATGCATTTCGGCATGGCTAGGGGGTGTTGTTAGGAACAGAGTGCTGCATCACGAATATTGGCACTGTTTGGAAGGAAGGTTGACAAATTTGCACATGTCAAAACTATCCATTTTATAATAATGAATACAGTGAAATATCAATGTCCCACCTATAATATTAAACTTGTTTTTCTAAGATATGTATTATATGGGGACAAGGCCCTTTAAAATGAAATCCTCCATCAGATGTATCATGTGCTTGCTATGTACTTTAAGGAGACAAAAGGCAAGGCTAAATTCTAAGACATTCAGAGGAGAACCTATGTATGCTTCGGCATGTCTGTTAGCAGTTTTCATTGGATAACTCGCCATATGCCATCAGAAACATTTGTACATTTGGTGGGGCAAATGAAAAGGCTTTCATGTAACTGATTTAATGAACATTGTCTTCCTTTTCAGAAACGTTGACCTTTTTATCACGACCTTTATTTACCAAACTTATCAGACCATCAGACTGTAGGGTTTCCTTTGTAGACGCTCCTGAATAAGCTTGGCTTGGTCTTGTTTGAAGATCTGTGATCATCCTGGGAAATCATTCTGAGCCAATGGTTTAACAGCTCAGAATCTGTTTAGGAATAAAGGCAGTAACCAGTCAATATGAGACCATTTGTTTTGTGGAAATTAAAAGTTCCATCAATAGTGTGAATAAGTAAAGCTGTGTCTGCATGTAAATGGCTCTTCAGTCTGCTTGGTGAAGGAGGGGCTTTTGACGCAGAACCTTTTTTTGTGACAGTGGCATATCAAATTACCTAATATAATTGTGTATATAAGTTCTGCACTTCACAGTGCAATCATGTAAATCCCTATTTATCAGTCAATTCAACTATAACGTATAGGGATATTTCATTTAGTAAGATCTCCATAGTTTACAGACTATAGGTGTGTTTCAAGCTGTGCTACATCAGGTAGAAAAATCACGAAAGTATAGTAACATAGCTATTTCAGTCTTCGTTAGTGTATGATGTACAATGCCCTCAGATAGCTGAAATGTCATCCAATCAAGGCGGACCTCACTGAATCATCATGAGAGGACAGGGGGTTTCAGAATACCGGCACAAAATGGTCACCGAAATGCACAAATGAACACACAGTAACATAAACACGTCCTTTGAAGCGCATTGCCAGCCACAACTTAGTTTCACTCTGCAGTCCACTAGCTCAGTGGTTCTCAAAGTGGGGGTCACGAGATCCGATTGGGGGGGGTTGCGAGATGATTTCAAGTATGAGAAAATAAAATTGTGACAATAAAATGCTATCTTTTTTAACCATAATTACATTTATGTATAACATAAAAAAACAAAACCTACAATTCATGTGTTAGCCAAACATTTTTCTTTTAGCAATCAATGTAGCCTACAATATTTTGGTTCTCAAACTTTTCAGCCCATGACTCCCAGTAGAGATATGACCCCCATGCTCCCCCTTCCCCCGAGGTGCTTACGACAATTTGGATCGAGTTCTCTGCTTGCAAGAGCTCTCTGTGTATTGTACAGTGTGAAATTATCGTGATGTGCTACTTGTAAGACTCTTGCCTTCAGTCCTTTTTTTTACCCAATATTGGCACGCGCCACCCATTTGGTGTCTAGCTTTGTGAAAATGTAATTGCTTGTACAAGTTTTCTCCAGCACAGTGCAAACGCAACGTCTTAGATAACCAGTCTACTGGTTTATCAGCATGAGAGGGATAGATGGCTTTTCTGGATTAAACGTACTAGCCTACAAACTGCCTTTTGTGTGCTTTTTGTTTGTTGCAAGCTAGCTAACGTTAATCTGTTAAATGGAAAGGTGGTTGATCTGTAAAAACGAAGTCACAACAGTTATCGAGATTGACAACAGTCACCCTGAAGCAATTCATGAAATTAATTCAGAAAAGCCATCTACTTCAAATGATGCGGAATGTGACAAACGCATTGGTAAGGCCGTCCACCACCAGTCTGACCAATCGTCCAAATGTTGGAAATATCGAGATGAATTCATCCAGTATCGATCATCAATGAGGTGCAACACTCCCAATGCATTGTGTGTAACGAAGTTCTTCCACACGAAAGCTTAAAGCCCATAAAAATTAAATGACACTATCTACCCAAACATCCCTTCTGGTTACCACAGAATAAGTGACGCAGACAAGGATGTCTGAGCAATCAGATTACGCGATGCATTGTTTACATTTGAGAGGTGTGCACGTTGGCTCCTCTGTGAGCCTCTGCGGGTTACAGTGACCCATAAACGCCTTCTCTGCATAGCTACGCAGAGACGTTTACGTGTATCTTCGCAGAAGCATAATTCCGCCTTGAGGCCAGGGTTTGCCAGATTGGGTGGGATAAAATAGCCTTGGGCTGGTAGATAAAATTTGGCCCGCTTTTGTCAACATTTGGTGGATTTTTTAAATATTAAAACAATATTACCAAACACGCTGTGTTATTTATGATCAAAGACACAGACACAAAATTCGACAGGTAGCCTATTAGTCATTCAGTCCACTTATATTATGCTGCTCCTTCATTTCATTTGAGAAAAATATTTTATATTATGCAATCTTACCCTGTGTGGGCCTTGCAGGCTTTTGTTCCAACTGAACAGTGACACACCTGATTCCACTAATCAAAGCCCTGATTGAAGACTTTGATTAGCTGATTAGTCAAATCAGGTGAGCTACTGCTCGGCTGGAACAAAAGCCTGCACCCACACCGGCCCACACAGGGTAAGATTGCCCACCCCTGGTCTAACGGCTACTAGGACAGTAGCTGACGAAGCTGGAGTTTGGTGGTGAGTGAGACTACCTAGTAGCTAGCATTGTTAACATGCCAAAGTGAGGGAAATATAACAAACTGTACCGAAAACAATGGGAGATCGATCCTTGGATCGCCCCTGTCCCAGAAGATGGATCTAAGGCCCACTGCACATATGGCAGCACAGAGATCAGGGCCATGATCTGATCTGAAAGGCCATGCCACCAGTCCCACTGTGTGCCCAGCATCAAAACTTTTGCTGTACCGATGGCAGCTGGGGCAGGGCAAGGCACAATGAAAGATGACCAGAAACGTTGTGAACAGAGGATTGCAACCTATGTTGCCTGCCACACTTCTATTTAGGCAGTGGAAGACTTGTCGGATATATTACAAGAAGAGATGGGGGCGTTTAGAATGCACAGAACCAAGTGCACGGCAGTTATAGAGTCTGTCCTGGCACTACACTTCAGAGAAGAGTTACAGCAAGATATTGGCGAGTCTCCTTATTCTCTCTATCTAGATGAAGCCACTGTCATATCAGTTCGCAAGCTCCTGTGTCTGTGTGTTAAGTACCAGTCACAGAAACACAACAAGTTTTTCAGGACCTATCCAGGGAGCTTTTCGATACTAAGCCAGAGGTGCGTTTTGCAATTTGTGTTTATTGGTTGTCTGACTGCACTCTTTGTGATCTGTTGGTTGTAATTTCTAACATTTTATCTTTGGTTATTTGTTGCAGATATGAAGCTTTGTAGGCATTATGGTTTGTTTTATATTGCGAATTGAATCATTTTATGGGTTTACATGGTTTTCTGACAAAGTTATTATTTGGGCTGCTTTTTATTGAATTGAGCTGGTTTTAAGCTGTGATTGGGCTGGATATAGTCCATCTGATCTGGCAACCCTGGCTGAGGCAGGCAAGAAACAACACATGGCTAATAGTCGCTACTTGGCAAGTGGTTTTTATCATTTAATAGATATCAACAGGATCCCATCACTTTTACGTTTGGTCACATCATGTTACCGGTTCATTGCATGACATGACATGCCAGTTGAAAACACAACCTCATACCTCAATGTGATGTATTTGTGTTGATACCCATTAAATAATAAAGCGGCATGATTATTTTTCTGCTAAGGCCCTAACTTGCATGAACTCAACAAAATATTGTTTTTGATATCAAGCAATTTTGCAAACCACACGATAAGCATCTGACAATGCAAAATAATTGCATTGGTAAACCAACATACTTTTTAATATCGGGTAGGGCAAACGTTGAGAAAGTATTGCTTTGAGAAAAAGTGATTTCGACAACAAAATAAGAGGTTGTGTTTTCATCCTGTGATGTCATGAAATCAACAAATAATGTCATGTGATTAATTTGTGCTGATTCCATTAAAAGATAAAGTGGCATGGTTCTTTGCCTGCTTACGACCTAATTTGCATACTTCACTGCTTTTAAACAAAGTATGATAAAACCATAATTTATAAAACGGCATGCCATAGCTACTAGCTAGCTAGCTCTGTCCCCTTTTTAAATAGATTTAGCTGAAGTCAGCGATGGCATCTTCATCTTAGACTCAAGCTGACGATGCTGCTTTAAATGGGAAGTGAATAAATTAATTTGATTAGGATGCATAACTTCATTATATTTGTTAATGTAGGCTATAAGTCAGATTTAAATTGTGAATAAATGTTTGCTTATTTGACTAATGCACAGTATTTTGTGTGAGTTCAATACATTTTTAATTACAGCACAACACTTATAAGTAATAGTGCTAAAGTTATCAACTGCTTTTACTGATCAAAAACAGTGGAACAGAATCATCCCTATAGTAACTGTTTAAATACTACATATGTACTAATCAAGCATTCCTTTTATAATGTTACATTTTGGCTCACACAACACATTTAACATGTCAGTAAATCAAGCGCAGTGGTGCAAAATAATAATTTTGCTGCTCACTGCTCAGCAGCACCTGTCACATTCAATGCTTTTAAAAAAGCATTTAAGAGAGGCAAGTTAGTGCATTGCTGCAAGTCATGGCAGGAAAAATAAAATAATTTTCCATGGACAAAAAGCACCGCCTTATTGAATCTTATGACACTACTAAAAACAATTCAAAGAGATGCCGCAGAGAAATGAAACATTCCACAGTCAACACACTGTAAACTTCTCAAATAGAGAGACCTCATCACGAGGAACAAGGGTTAGTTGTATAATTAGAGAGTATTTTGACTTCCCAAATTGCCAAGCCTGTTGGATCAATGTAAGTTATGTTGTGAAAAATGTAAGTCCCCCTAGCTGATGGGAAAGAATGGGATACTCAAATGTGTCAAGCACCAAAAATAAAAAAATAATACATAATGTAAAGGTGAGGCAACAAGGCAAAAGTAATTGGTGACTCTCAGCATCCCCTCTGATGAAGGCTAGTGATGCAGGTTTGGGGCTTTAGACTCTTGTCTCATTGTCCATGTTGATAATGAATGCTTTTATAAAAGATGACTATGGGAAACACTTTTCATATTCACCCTAATTGAATATTGCAGTCCAGTGCTCACTGAATGTACTGTGATTAATTTGGAAGTGCGAAATGCAGAAACTTCTGGAGTCGGATAAAGAAATTCGCACATCTTACTAACAGGTCGTCTCCTATACCACTTACCTTTTTGGAAGGTGTTTCATGTGATAAAAACATAATAATAATCACCTCAGGTTATCTAAAGCTACTGGGATTTCTAATACAGTTTAATTGCTATTCCAGTACCAAAAACCAATGTCCATTAAATATTTTATCATAAAGAATGGACTGCAACCAGAACCTTTTCATGTCCGACATATTTCACAAGACAGTTCTCATGGGTTGAAATGGGATTTGAATAGCAGGAATAATATTCAATTATAGGTCTTTTTTTACACAATCATCAAGCAGCATTTTGCTCCGTATTGGACAGAACTAGATACAGTACTTCTTTGCCATAACATTATGCTCCAATAGCCTGCCAGTGAGGTGGTTGTTTCAAAGACATTTCAAAATAGAAAATAGTCACTTGTTAAGCAGCTTTCAGGCTGGGGTAACAGATGTGTAGCTCACAGTGTGTCCAACGACACTCATGCAGTGATTTTTTTTTTTTATCCTCTGTGAATCCTAAACTGTTTCTGAAATGGTGCAATGGAAATATTTAGTTTTAGTTTCTAGAGCAACCACATGGCCTTATTGTGTAGCATTTAATTATTCATGCTTAATAGCAATGTCTGTTATCTATGTTGGCCACTGAAACCTGGCCTTACTTTGCCCTGGGATTTTTACAACAAAATTCATGACCTCAGGGATAAATTAATCCATAGTAAAAGCAGTAGTTCAAGTGGTGGTTAATATCAGTGGGGATTTAGACTCAGGTTTAAGTTGGGGTTCCTTGGGTTACCATTTCATTACTACAGGAAAACACATTATACCCACGGTCATCAGTGAGATTTACACCTCTTCTTAGATCAACGCTAGCTCTCCTGGAAGACTGTGTGGCCTACAGGGTGAGAAATACTCACTGGCTTTCAAGCAGGTGAATCACAGGAGCGCACCACTTCATTTGAGCTGCTTCTTGCATGGGTGTGCATGCAACAGCGGTGTCTTGAGAGGCACAATTCCAAATTGAAGAGGTAAAGGGAAGACAACGTTCCATATTAATTGTATACATATTTTTGGAGAAAGAGGACCCATGGTAGAATCTGAAGTAATATTCCCCGTTTACAATGGTGATGGGGTGGCTCTATTCATCGCCTCATCTCATGCCCTTTATGAGATACATTTTTTAAGTTATTACATTTTAGGCATGTAGCAGACGCTCTTATCCAGAGTAACTTACAAACAATGCATTTAAACATCGTAAGATTAATCATGGTTAATGCAAGAGATCAGTGTAGTAACACTGCAGTAGACATCATTGCTGGCAGCTGTGCACCGTAGACTATCTGTAACAAGGCAGGTAGAAAGATGCAAGTATTACCTAGAATGAAAATATGTTTGCTGGTAGCCTCCAACTCAAAGATGCACACTTTAGTCCCTAATTCTAACTGCTCAAATAAACAGTAATGCACTCTAGTTCAGTTAAGTGTTCTGGCTGATGTATTAGTTATATAGTTATATTCAATGAGCAAGATATATAATATGTGTATATATACAGAGAAAGAGAGAGAGAGCTCAATTGCCAAGGTTAATATTTTTTGTAATATTAGGCTACATTTTACTCGTTAATAGGTTTTAGAATTAAAGGGGATTTCTTTCCTTTTTTAAACTCCATCACAAACAGAGAAATCTGATACATCCTGAGTTGCACATTCTAGGGCCTGTCAGGCCTTCAAGAATGAATTTCTGCACAAATAACCTCAACAAGTTCAAAATAGTACAAAAGCTAGAGCAGTAGTCCATGGTGCAGTGATATGCGCTACGGTTTGATTGAATCCTAACCATGCCAGTGCAGACTATGGCCAGGAGCTCTTTAGAGCAATACACGATTGGCCATTGTGTCTCCCAGGGAGGGAAGGATTTTTAGTCTGCAGGCTATTCCTCACCATATCTCACACTAGTGTCTCCTCTGTTCAATCTGCTGTCTGTAATCTGCATAATAATAGTGATAATAAAAATAATTTAATTTAATTTATTTGTATAGCAATACATAAATGCAGCTCAAAGAGCTTTACAGGGTGCACCAAAAAAAGCGGGTAAAATAAAAATAAAAAGGGTAGTAAAATAGGAGTGTTAAAATGCCAGAACAGGTAAAACAGTGAATAAAAGAAGACAAACAGAATGAGAAATGCATCTTAAAGTGGTTTACAGAGTGCACCAAAAATACTAAAATAAAACAGGATAGAATAAAATGCAACAGGATAAAATAGAAATACACAAAAGATAATAAAACATATCTTTGGAAAAAAAAAGATAAAATTAGATGAGATAAGATCCTTTTATTTTTATTTTTTTTAATCCCCACAGGGCCTGCCTCTGGTATTCTTAGGTAGAGTGTTCCACATTTTTGGGGCTTAATGAATAAACGCATCCTTGCTGCTGCTCTTATGAGTTATCTTGGGCACATTGAGTAAACCAGCAACAGAGGACCTAAGTACTTGAAGTGGAACATAAATTGACAGGCAATCAGAAATGTAGGAAGGTGCTATACCATTTCAGGCTTTGTAAACAAATAAAAGGATCTTAAAATCAATCCTAAAGTTTTTGTAATGAAGAGCACTGAAGGACAAATGCATTGTTAATGGATATTTCACATGAAGTTTTCTCTCTTTTTTAAGTCCTTGAGGTTGTTTCTGTGGCTTATGTTGGTGCTATTTATTTTCATTAAACACACCACCCAAGGCATGGCCAAAAAATTATTTTTTTCCCAAGTTAGCGCTTTTGCATTTAGATAATGCCTCTTTTCAGCCCAAATACAAAATTAAAATGCATTTGATCCTATTAAGAGGTCTAATACACTGTCAGTTTAGGAACTTCCTCATTTTAATTCACTGAATAGCACAAATCCCCTTAATCCTGGGAAATTGCTTATGAAACTGCATTGCATACAGTTCAAATACACCCTTGGTGTATGGAACTTGAAAACCTACAAAATTCAAGTCAAGCCTTTTTCTACTGCTATCCAAATGTCTATTATGGATGAACTCTCCTGTGTTAGAAGGAATATGGTATACAGTTCTGTACATAGGCATGACTTATATGCCTAATATGAATAAAATGCTTGAATTAGCATTTGACTCAGCCAAGCATAATTCAATTTATACTGTTCCTGATATAATTACCAGCCTAGTCAATTTAGTTTTTTATCTGTGGGCTATGTTGCTCCCTGTGCCATATATAATGGGGATTCTAACTACAAATGGTGTCTTGTTTGAATTCATGCTATATATATGTGATTGTCGGCATATTCATTTTCATAACACCAAACAAAACACATCTAAATTGGTATTATAATGAGGCTCGTTTAAGTTAATGGAACATCCTTGCTACTTAAGAACAACAAATCAAATTTTACTGTAGCCATTAGGCATGATTAATGTGATGCCTTCCAGCGACTGGCAGCAGTAGCACATGCAGACAGGTTGGAGTTTCAATATTTCCCTCTCTGTCGACAATTTACCATAACCCCACCCTCACCACACTCATGCTCCACATGCAGAAACAAGGAAACATTTTAATATATTGTTTTCTTATGGTAGAAATGTATTTTACAGTTCAGAATAAGTGGGTAAAAACATGGTAACAATTAGTAATTATCAGTAACACGAATGATTACTCATCCTTGTTATTACTATCTATGCCATGCGGATAAGAATGTGGTTTGTTATCCAGTATCAGAGATAGTAGTTAAACAGAAATGACCTGGTACCAGGGTGGGAAAATGCAATTTGACCTGTTTCCATTTTGTTGTTTGGTTGTTTCCCATCTGCATAATAAGAGTAAGAATGTAGTTTGTTACCCTGGAACAGAGAAAGCATTGCAGCTGGAAAATTATATCTAATAATGTTTGCATTTTGTTCTTGCCTTGTTACCCATCTATGCCATATGAATGCGAATGTGATGGCTACCCAGTAACAGAGACAGTAGTTGCACTGAAATTAAGTGATATCTGGGCTGCAAAATGTAATATTACCAGTTTCCATCTTGTTCTCGCATTGGGTAACATCTACATCACAGGAGGAAGAATGGGGTTTGTTACAGCGGAACAAAGAAAGTAATTCTTCCTAGCTAGCTTGCTAGCTAAAGATGTTCACAAATCTGTTTGTGGCCTATCTAGCAATCATAGTAAAACTGTAGTTTATATGACACTTTTACATTTTATAAACACATTTGTTGTTCTGTGTGTGCTTTTCTTTTCCTGGTATGCCAAAATAAAGCTGATCAGTTCCCCCACCTGCCAAATGGATGTTGAATGTACAAGGGGCTCAAACATAACCCATGAAGACTTAAGGGGATGTGGTATGCCGTACCATTGCATTTTTTTTACATTTCGGCAATAGGTAATGGCAATTCATATGTGCGTGTGTGTGTGTGTGTGTGTGTGTGTGTGTGTGTGTGCATGCGTCTGATGACAGACTGACCAGATAGATCAATCCATCCATATATTGCATATGTTTCTACACCTTAAAATTACAACCAACATCTATGTATTAACCAAACTGTCACCCCAAAACCTAAAAATATCAATGTTTTGTGTTGCCACACTACCCATCATGAGTGGATAATTTCAGTGATCACCTTGAAAAGATATCTTGTGTTGTTAAGTGACCCAAAATAAAAATATAAGACGGGGTGCAGACCAGGTTCTTCCCTAAATCATAAATTAACCCCATAATTGTCACCGGCCCGCCAGCAGGCTGTCTACATCATATAGCACATTCTTCTTTATATAAATCATGGTTCAATGTACTGAAAATATGGTCATGTATTACAGTATATGAACAGAATGGTTGGGACCTCGTCTTTTCAGCAGTGGAGGCCAATTCAACTGCAATGTAGCAAAAACTATTGTTTGAGGGTTCTAGCCAATGGAATATCCTTCAGATATTATGTAACTGAAAGATTTCCTTTGGTTTGCATTTACTATCATGAATGGGCTTTGTGTACTTACTGATGTTGATTGAAGAGAGTGAAAACTCTTTATACTTTTTTCTTAGTTTATTTGGATTTATTATTTGGTTTGCAATGCCAAAAGCCCCAAAGAAGACCTGGTTTGACAAACAGGATCCCTTTAGGACCGGAGTAGCTAATGGTCAGCTTGTAGCAGGAAGTGTCGGCTCTGCCACCAGAAGGCACCTCTCAAGTTTATATCCTGTGACGTGCCATTATGCTTTGGAACAAAGAGGGACTTCTTCAATGACTAGCACAACCAAAATAAAAGAACCTATAGATTGTGTTGCCTGAGTAAATAACACTAACGGACACTGTAAATAGTTTTGTGCAGTGAGGGCAGACAATTTCCAGAAATGCAATATTGTCTTGGCTAAAAAATATTTGTTATATAATTTATATATTATATATTATTATAATTATATATTATTTGTATTCATGCAATATTTTGACATATTTTATTTATTTTGCTAATGTTGACAGCTGTTTTTTTACTGATAATGGTAAATGCCTGTTGGTTACTTTTTTTACCTTTGGAAAATAAAACTTCTGTTGTTGCAATCCAATTCTTTGGTCTGACTTTGGTGTGTGTCTCAGAGGCAACAACATGTTGTAGTGTGATTCTCAGTGTCACAGAAGTGAATTGAGCCACTTGGAGACATTAGAAGACACTTTGAGCCATCACATTAATATCCATTTTGTGAGCAAAATAATGATCCATAATTGTTTGGGTGACAGAAACAGGGTTTATAGTCATCAAAACGTTTTGGTATGTTTTCCAATGTCACAGAAGTGAATAGAAATCATTGGGCCAATTTGGCCACCTTGGATAGATTTTGGGACACTTGGAGACCACCGGTGACACCACTCACTAAAAGCTCATGACCCCTTGGGTCAGTTTTTTTCACGTACTTAGATAACATATTGTGCAAGGCATGCACTAAACTCCATAGGTAATTTGGGCATGTGGCCATCACAGTTATTGAGCTATTAACTGTTATATCTGAGTATGTCTAAATAGGCAGGAATGTCAAAACTAAGGGGTGGCGGTTAAGGGGTTAATTATGCAGGCTTGAATCCGCATCTGTAGATTTTTAATTGAATATTTTGTCTTTGTCTTCGTGTGTAACTTAATAAACCAGTTTTTAATTTTATTCGTATTGATTGAGCTGTATATTTTGACTAATGTTGATTCACTAGATTGTTCTGCCCATCACAGAATTTGACAATTTAATTGCGCGCAATCTGTTTGTCATGGATTCTTTGTCAGTGGCCTTATTCAGCCGTGTCCAATATTTTTGCATTATTTCTCACAGCATTGCCTGATCTGGCTAAAATATGGCACTTTAATTATTAACAGTGTCCAAATGTGTGTGGAATACATTGCATAACCCCAGGTCAAAAGCAGCGCACATTATGGCCACCAAACCCGTTTGCATTCTAGTATTTACACATTCACTCATGCGGTGCACATGTTTTGTCAAGGCTGTTGATCTCTTGCCAGGCCCTGATCCATCTAATATGGTGAGAAAAATTACAGCTCACAAATTGGCTGAGTGGGTTCAAATTGGACCTGGATTTACATATTTGTCAAAGATGATGCCCAACAAAAAAAAGCATTAAAAAAATAATAATACATTCATGTTTTGGAATGGTACTGGAATATCAGCTAGGCCACAGCATTACCTGCTGCATGGCCTAACTGATATTCCAGTACAATACTGAATGTCACATTAAAAATGTTTCAAATGGAACGCATAACACATTTTATCAGTTAACACACGTGTTCAGGAATGTTTTCATACAACAGTTGAAAAGTAAGGTCCTGTGCACTTCTGGACAGTGTTGTGATTATAAAGGTTTTAGGTAATTCCCATGTACACGACCGGTCAAAAAGGATATAGGGAAAAAATAAGTCTGTTGAAGAGAAGACTTCGAACTGCAGGTTTGACAGGTCAAGTTGCAGTAAGAAAGCCATTGCTAAGATGGCAAAATAAGAAAAAGAGGCTTGCCTGGGCCATGAAGCACTGTCAGTGGACTCCTGAAGACTGGAAGAAGGTCTTATTTGAAATTTTGAAAGGTTTTTGTAGGCCATCGAGTCGGCGAAAGGATGGTTCTTCAGTGTGTGACACCAACTGTCAAACATGGAGGAGGAAGCGTGATGGTCTGGGGCTCTTTTGCTGGATTAACCTGCACAGAATGACTGTTAACCTGTTAACCCATTTCCTTTTTTGAAAAGGTTTTTGATTCTGAAATGTACATTATTTTTCAGTTTTTGGTAGCCTAAACTTTTTTTTTTAACCTCTGGCAGTTTACCGCTTACCTTTGTACCATTTAAGGTTATTCACTGGACTTGAACTGCTTAAATTTCTGTAAAAACTGGAAAATGGGGGTGTTCTAAACCTTTTGACCGCTAGTGTAGTTTCTTACAAAGTGTTACTGTCTCAGTGCTTTTCCCTTAAATTAGAGTTGCTTAAGACTGAGAGTACAAGACTGAGACTGAGTCCTATTTTTCAGACACATAAAATGTTTTCAGATGCATTTTTCATTAATATCAGTAAGGGCCAAATGCATGATGATGTGCAATAATCAAAATATTTGCTTCCTTTAATGCACTACTCAAAGCAAAGTTCAGAACAAATGGCCATATAATTTCCCCCTGCTGTTGTTAATGCATGCACTCCCATGAGTAGACAGTACTTTTTTTCCTATCTTAATATATTTTTTTATTTGTTATATTATGCAGTGCTTGGGATACATTTATATAACATGCAATAGAAATCTACCTACTCTCTATCAGCTAAGATATATTTGAAGTTAAATCACCACACAAATACATATAACAGTTTGATATTAAATCACATATTGCATTCCTTTTGTATGTAGTTAATATATAGCATTTTCTCTGTCATGATGTATTGAGTGCCTTAAAGCTGGAATACTGAGGTAGTGATTTTGCAGCAGATGAAGAATTGATATACTTAATTGAAAATACTGCATTGGACATACCAAATACCCATAAATCAGCCATGAAATTGTCATCTACAAGCTGTGAAGAGACAAAACACTTTCCCTGAGTTTACATTAGTAATATTTATTACATTATTAAAGTACTCAAGGCCCACAGTGATGCATCATGTAAATATAAATTATTATATAATAACAGCAAATAAGTGATCATTTCCCAAATAAATACCCTTGCTGCACTTTTGACCCTGCTGACAATTATTATATTTCCTGCTACAATCATACTGAATATACGGCATATTCATTTGCATGCTTACTTTTTTCATGCTTAAAAACCAAACAGATAAATCAGCTAATACCTACCAGGACTTATCAATATGAAAGTGAACATAAACACACAAAAGAAGCAACTGTGTATATCAGGCCATGCTGCATATCAGAATGTTAGGAATCAATATCACTAATAAAATACATAAGGATTTTCATCATAATGAATTACATGTCTATTGTTAGACTGTGGGAAGGTCATACATGCTTGCTATCTATGGTATATAACTGCTGATGATGTCGCTCATGTGTCTCTGTCATTTGTTCAGACTAGAACATAATACAAAATTATTGTGTTTTATATATATTGTGAACACTGAGGAAAATAAAGTGGCTGCACACTCTCCTGCACTCATATTGACCTTTTATTAAGAATGTAACAACTTATTCTTAATAAAGATAAGCGAAAGAGTTAAAAAGAGTGTGCGACTCTTTATTTTCTTATTATGAATCAACCAGGTACTCCTTTCAGAATTGATGTACAGGTAACTGCCAACACCAACACAGCAGGTGCCCCCTAGCTGATAATGGAAAGTTAATTGCTTAATCAACTCACATCACCTGCTATTAATCCCTCATTTGCCTAGTGCTTTATTTTGACAGTTACTTGTACATTCTGAATCTCTAGTTTTTATTTGATGAATATAAACATGCATTTGTACATTGTACACAGCAGGTGTCCTTTCAGATTAGGTGTTTCAGTGTGCTTTGCCAAGTGCCCCCATTTCTATCACAAACTATTCTTACCCTATATGCTCAAATGTGGGTTTCTCTCTAGAGTCATGTCACACGTATCCTTACCTTATGGAAATCAAATCAAACGAAAAGGCCCGAGAGGATCAGCATAACTGCAAACATTCTTTATCTTACCAGGGCTACAAGACGTTCATGAGCCTTGGGCTTAGAGGAACAATATTACAATAATAATAAATAAAATGTAATATTGCATTGAGAAATTATCATTACACTCACCCTTGAGCAAAAGGTTGTACATTAAGGTGGGAAGCTTTTTTCTCTTGAAGTATTTTCTATGCGAGCGAACCGCCATGCTAATACAATGCCCTCAAGTTGTTTGATCTCCTCTGCAAAGTTTGCTTCACTCTGTCTAAGCACCTTCTAAATTACAGAGCAGAGACCAGGTGGGGAGAGTTGTTGCTTTGGCACTGCCCCCTACGAGTTGTAGAGACATCCTAGTGAATGACAGATCCCTGCATCCTCAACTGATCTATATGAATTCAAACAGTGAAAGAAGAAATAAATTAAAAACCCAGAACTCTCCATGTTATGCCGTGCACATGACAGGGATAGTCAACATGGCACACGTTTCCGTGCCGATACTATAAAGGTTCAAATGAAAAAAAAAAAAAAAACCTTCCCCACAAGACTGAATTATTTAGTGATTAAAGCCATTTTATGCATGTTGTTTCAAATGACCTGGGTCACGCCTCTCATTTGTGTTCTGGCGTGTTCTGCAGTAATCAATTTCATTCCAGTGGGCTGAATGAGCGAGCAAGGGTCTCGGTGGCTCGTGGCTCATGTTTTATTCTATATCACCTCATTGTGTGATTGATTGTTTCTCAACCTCTTTCACTGTTGATGATTAATTCACTGAGCCACCTTTTTTTCTGAGCTACTTATTTGTGCTGTAGAGTCTAAAGACAGCTTACTGATGCAGTGTCACAGTCTATACTTTTGTTTAAGGACCCATATTTCCCCTTAGTGAAGACTTCAGAAGTGTGTAATGGGGTACACTGGGTTATATAAGCTTGTTAGGGGAACCCCTGAATAGAGGAAAGTAGTACTATGAGCATGGAAAAAATCCACTGACTTTAAAGCATAGTACTATTACTGTATACTTATTGTGTTTGATAGTTTAGCTATTCCCTAGAGTATTAGCGCAGCTAATTCTAACTACGGTAGTTGTTTGTCCGTCCCCTTCAAAAGTTGCCCTGAAGGGGTAATTTATATCTGACTGGTGTAATATTTTTGTAACATTAATGTAACAGCTTTTTACTATGAGAGGACTGTGCTATTTTACGGTCTCAGAAAAATTTAAATAGTCCGTCGACATGTCTGGACTGAATGAAATTAGAATTTTAAACGTGGCTTTGAGGGCAATAACCAAACATGGATTTAAGTAATAGAACTCACAATTTATTGAATATCAAATAATTAATGTGAATGTAACATGATTAACAAAATGATGTCATAATTGATTCAATGACCAGCTAGTGAACTTACTAAATTAAGAGCCCCACTGTTAAATTAAGTAGATTTGTTTCTGTTACAGGTGAGTCGCAACTAGCACTACGCTATGCATTAAGCAGTCTCATAGGCAAGTAACACAATAATGACGGAGAGTTATTCCTAATAAAAAACACTCATGTATCATACAGCTTAGGAAAAAGTGCACAACCCACTTAATGAACAAATATATATTCTGTGATCCACCCCTTATTGATATGTGGCTTGACATATGAACATTTGTAATGAATGTGTTGAAATTCAAATTTCACATATTTAATGTTTTCACAAACCAACCAATGGACATTAACCACTGCACTAACAGATGCAACATTTCATTTGCCTGATTTCAATGGAGAGTGTATTATAAACAGTACATTGTTTGGTAACACTTTAATTATGTCATAAAGCCTACATAATGCGGTCATAAGCATGACATAACACTTGTCATAACCAGTCATGACGGTGTATTACATCTTATGACCAATGTCATAACACGATGTACGCAGTGAGTTTTGCAAAACAGATCTGTATATTTGAGATGTGTGAGGTACAATTGTACCACAAGTTAATATGTACGCACAATGGATATAGTGGCCTGGATTCAATAACTATTTGTCCTTAACTTTTAATATTTAAATGTAAGAGTTACTTTTATCTAAAAAGCTTGGTAAGTTCAGAAATCAGATAGATTAACTCAACAAATTTAGCTGGTGAAGAAATAAAACATTGCATTTATTTTTAAATGAAAGTAAAGGACATTGTTGGCTGAATCTAGGCCAGTGGCTGTGAGGATGTATTTGTTGATTGGTGGTAATACTGATGATGCGTGTGTGAGTCTGTGTTTGTGTTCATAATTTGAATAAAGCCAAGGTGGTAGACAGATCTCTGATTGAGTACAGCAGCAGGGCAGTACAATCATAAAATATCCTGAGGGCCCTGTTTAGGAAGCCTTTCAGGGCATGTTTTTTCTTCTTTCTTCTAAATCGTTGTGACAGTGATGAACAAAAAGCACAGGGCATGCCTTAGTGCACCAAGGTGAAGCTAATGGCTTCATCAAGGATCTCTACTGGACTGACTGCCCTGAATTTAAATTTAGAATGCCACGACACTGGAGTGGCATCTCAGAATTTAGGATAGGCCAGTTGATTTACCTTAGCAGAGAGGATGCCATGAATTGAAATGTATAGAGATGTATTTTTTTCTGACCTTAGCTGTAGGTCAGCTGTACCTTGGGAGTGATTTCTGCAGCAAACTTATGCAGACAGAGAGTGGAACAGCTGGTTCAAACCCAGACATAATGGTAGGTTTGGCAGGGTGCCTAAGTGAAAGGAGTTGTGTAAAATGTCATAGCCAGGATGCATTTTCCCATGTGTATACCTAGGTAGATGGCACAGCCTTATTTACATAGCATTGATTCAGTCAAAACAGTATCTACATAAAAGAAAATTATGAAAAAGAGTATGCTGATCCATTGCCTCTCAAATATTAAACCATTTAGTATTCAAAAATCTGTGAATGCATTCATGTCCAAAAGTAGAACAAGAAATTTGCATAAATAAATAACACTGGAGTCATTTTAGCTCCATTGTGGAGAGCTGAAATGCTGCGTTCCTTTATAATGAAGGTGCTCCTCCCTCCCTTCTGTCATGTAAAACATTGTAGCAGACCCTGTCAAGTAGGACACACAGAGCCACACTCTCCTGAAATTCCAGGGTTCTTTTGTTGCGCACACCCTGCAACACTCTCTGCCACTGGTGGCTTTTTTCCATGCAGGCAGGTCATAAATGTTACCAATGGGGACAGGGCCACAGCTGATCACTGTGGGTGCTGGGACATGTTTGATTGTCACCACTGAGAGAATAAATAACAAATAGGCATGATTTATGGCAAAAGTGATTTCACAAGAGTGTTTCCAAACAAAAAGTGGAATGGTTATGAAGTGTGCGCAATCCACAAGACTTCTTGTAAACCAGGCTCTATGCTTGCAATGCAAGCATTTCAATTAAAAGCAAGAAAATGTACAGATAATGTGAGTAAAGATGAGTAAACATATGGGTGCAATGGAATCTATTCTACAATACTATAGACCTAGCACAAGGAGGCAAATGTTTGTAAAGAAGCAGCTATGAATATGTGCATATAGAATGAGCACAATGATAAGAAAATGCATTAACAAGAAATAGCCTACATAATTACAATCAACAATAAATACATAAATAGAACAAATATCTAATAACATAAATGTTCTAACGTTACAATCTAGATGTTATGTACAATAGCCAGCGCTACAGTTTACCGCAGCCAGCTGTTACAGCTAACTAGCATGTAATGCTAAGTTACCTAACTAGCTAGCTTTGCTAGCAAAGCGCATTGCTGAACTTGACTTCATTTTTGTAAGTGGAGAAATGGATATTACTATTAACAAGCATATCTGACATCGAATAGTTCACCTCTTGACTTTTATTGTATGACACATATGAATACCTGGTCAGGGAAGACAGAAACTGAAGGACATGTTCACCATCGGGAATAGCTTTAACGTAACTTATTCCACGAACTATAGTAGCATTCTAACAACAAGCTCGTGTTCGTTATTTATTATTATTTGTTTCTGATTTTCTCCCGTTTTTCTCCCAATTTGGTAGCCAATTACACCCGCTATTTTCAAGTAAACCACCTCCCCCTCTTGTAATGTGAGTTTGCTGCTGTAGCCCTGTGACCGGCAGTAACGAGGGCGAAGTATCGTCTCCTCCGAGACGACAACCGCCATGCCAAAGAGTTTCAAGTTTCAAGTTTCAAGTTTTATTGTCAAATCACAGATTATACAAGTATAACACGGTGAATGAAATTCTTGTGTCAGAAAACGCCCGACAGCAAACAGCAGTAGAGACTATATATTTTAAACTATAAGTAGACATAAATAAAATAGCTAAAAACGGTGCAGAATTTAAACTATAAGTATACATTAAACATAAGTAAAAAATGTAAGCTAAAAAACAGTGCAAGAATTAACCTATGCAAAACAGATTTAAACTGAGCAAGTGAGTACCAATTATAGTATAGACTGTGCAAAATACAAAATAACTGGGAAAAATACAATATACAGAATAGTGCAAGTTGGATATGAATGTGCAAATTACAAAACAATTGCAAATACAATTGAGTGTGTACAACCGCAACCGCAACCGCAACCCGGTACTACAGAAGCACTCCTGTGAGAACGCCCTGTCGGCCTGTCGGCTTCCCTCCCCTCTCCCTGGCATGGACAGCCAATTGCTGCCCCCGGTGGCACTCTCTGGCTCGGCCGGTGGGATCTAACCCCGGTCGCCGTAGCCAGTGCCGGACATTGAAACCACTGGATCACATGGGAGACCACATGTTCGTTATTATTAACGTTATTTGACTTCAGTCTCAAATTGATATCGCTGGTTGTTTACGAACATAAACTGACATCCTGTCAATTCCCATCTTGAGTTTTATTGAGTGACACATCGTGTATAAAACTTAGGGAATTCTTAACAAGATGACAATTTCACTCACCATGCAAACCATGTGAGCTGAGCTCACTGCTCGGTAGGAAGATGGCAACTGAATAGTACAGCGTATAAGTCTTTTTTCCCTCTGAATATCGACTGAACTGAGTTAATTGGAGTGTAAGAGGCAACTAAGGCTTGCGTGCTTATTCACAAAAATCCTCCGAGCCTGCATAGAAATGATTAAGTTAAAATGGTCCTTCTCTTCTCTTTTTCCATTTTTGCACCTTCACTTTACCGGCTTTCTCATTTTTGAGACTCTTACAGATTGTATTCTGTAAGAGCCTCCTCAGAGATTACTTGAATTCAATTTGAACATGAAACTGTTTGCATTGAAACACAAAACAAAGAAGTGCTACTCAAGTGGTACAAAGTGGAATTTGATGAAGCACAATGCCACCAAAGAAAGATAGACCTGATTTTGCGACCGCGGATCGTTTATCTTGCACACCTGAGAGCTGTGGGGCATAAAATGCACATTTTGATTGTCTATAACACTTTTGTTCTTTCGTCTGCCACCTGGCCTGTGCTGTGACCACATCTCAATCTTGAGTCTAGCATTATTGCTGGTGTTCCATTCAAAATGATTCCTGAATGGTTTAATCAAGGGTTGATTAAATCACAGCTCCATGGTGAAAACTACCACACTGTTAAGTAAATAACAAAGGCAAGGCAATATGACCATAAACACCTGGAGAATATCTGATATATATATAATTTGCCCCCCCACCCCCCGACTGCGAGTTTGGGATTTCAGTACAGTTCTTCCCCTTGGTATTTCTAATTTAATAACAACATTTGCTCTCCGGCTTGTAAACTGACTTTTTGTGTCACAGAAAGTGTCCTTGCTGTAAAAGTTTAAAAGAAAGAGCCTAGCCTGTGCTCATGCTGAAGAGAGAGGTACAAACAGTGAGCAGTGCTGTTATACTGGCCAACTAAGTGCTTGTGTCCTATCAGGATAGCTATCCTTACAATTATGCTGTAGTCAAGGAGGTGTTGGCTCTGATATAAGTGGGGGCATAAGAATTTCAAGTTCTATTATTTTCTTCAGGACTTCCTGATTTAGAATCTGAATAGGAGGAGTTGATGTCAAGCAGGCAATAAGTGAGTGTGACTGTGAGTAAGTTAAATCAGTTAATCACTAGCATCCCTCTGATGAATGGTGGCTGATAAATGTATGCAATGATGTATGGATCCATACATTGTCATGTTTAATTGCCTACTTCTGTGGGGTGCTTTGCTGCTTAAAAGCAGATAAAATGCATGTTCTTAGATTGTGTGAGCTGTAGGTCAACTATTTTATTTAACCTTTATTTAAACCGGGTAATCTGCTCATGTCTTTATGTTAAATTACATATGATCACATTTCCCCTCTTAACACTTCACACATAACATGTTCCATTAATAAACTTTATTAGCCTGTATTTTGTATGATTTCATAACCATGTATCACTTGTATAGCAATTAACAAAATGTTCTAAAAAGCTTGTTATTATAATGGCATGATTTAGCATCGGCCCTTATTTAGTGTAACCTCCAATGCATGAGATAAGTAGGAATTTGATGGAGAATTAGTATTCATTAACAAGAAGATGGTTTTGCTACTCAGACAAAAACTATAGTTAAACACATTTCAGTTTTGTTGGATTTTGAAAAATAGGTTTGTGTCAAATGAACAAACATATCAAAACAAACACACACACACACGCACGCACACACACACACACACACACACACACACACACACACACACACACACACACCCTATTGCATCCAGTCTGGCAGCTGCTCGTCGGGAGCTCACCACTCAATGGCTAGGCATGCCGTTTTTCTTTTTTTCTTCCTTTTAACTTCGTTGGCTGGCTGTCACCGGCAGGATTAACTCTAAGGTCCTGCTGCTTAAGACACAGTGGACAAAGGGCAGGTCTGCTTGCCCATGCCTCAGTGACCTGTCCCTCTCATGTTACCGTCTGCCTCCCTGAAGAAAATTATCTCCCTGGCCTATTTGTCCTGACATTGATCCCTGGACCAAACTCAGGATTAGTATCCAGGCAGAGGGCCAATTGCTGGAAAAATGTCAAAAGACTACCGTCATTGTTTAACAATTATGGACATCAAGTTTGTTATCATTCATGAAAACTGGAATGACAATGAGCAAAATCAATGAAAAAAGCAATTTGTTACATAAAATGAAAAAAAATTAAGCCAGTGTGATGAACCAAAACCAAACGTTACATCTTCCTTTCACCAGCGTGGGGAGCGAATTTCCAGTGTGTGACATAATGAAATAAAAACAATGGCACCTACTCGTATACAATAAAACACGTGTTTAATGCATCTTTTGACATTGATGGATGCTTTATTCATTAACAGTGCTAAAAGTCATTTATGCTAAACTGGGTAATTAGAAGCCACATGTTCAGCCCATGTATCCTTCTACCTAGTTAGCACTTCTGTTGGCAAATGGCTTTCAGTTTCTCTGAAATAGATGCACATTCTTTCTTTTTGACATTTCAACTTACAATTTGTAAGATTTTTCTCCATTTCTTTTTCAAAGCACACTCCACATGAAGAGTTATCCAAGTCCATATGTTATTGAGGGGGAAGGGTACATACATTACCTGAATAAACACTGGCAGGCTTACAGAAGGTAATGTATGTATAGCTCCATCTCCAGTGTTCTATGCCTAGCTAACAAATAGCTAGCAGACTGGAAAGTCACCTTGTCCACATAAGAGCATAATTGGGAAAATACTGTGAGATTATTTTGAAAACTTATAGTTGATTTTTTTAAAGATATAACGGATTCCCTAGCTACAGGTAACTATCAAAATAAAGTAAACAGCAACATAAAGTGTATATTAATAGGACATCGGGCATCGGGCCACGACAAGCCATCAGAACAGCTTCAGTGCACCTTGGCATAGATGCTACCAGTGTCTGGAACTCTATTGGATGGATGATACACCACTCTTCCACAAACAAATTCCATCATTTGATGTTTTGCTGATGGTGGTGGAAAATGCCATGTCAGGTGCCGCTCCAGAATCTCTCATAAGCACTCAATTGGGTTGAGATCTGGTGACTGATAGCGCTTTTCCACAGTGCGGTCAGTACAGGCAGGACGGTACGTACTAATCCGTGCTCATCCGTGCTCCCGCGTTTTGGCACTTTTTCCACCGCCAAGTGACCCGTACTGAACCTAAGTACCCGTGCTGAATTTAGCTACTGCTCTGTTTAGGTACTACAGAGCCAAACAGGGACCTAAGGGTGGAGCTAGCAATACTGCAGACCATTGATTTCTCAAGTGCAATTGTCACGAAATCGTCACGCTAAATCTCAGACCAGCTCAGACACAACCGCCATGTTTTTTAGCTTCACTTCGATTATTGGTAGGCTATTATTCGAAGAGTATTATATAGAGTTTTGCATTATTGTCAGGTTTGCGTGATTGTACGAGTTAGGTTTGTGTTATGAAAACTGAAATAAACAAGTATTGTAATTTTCATCCACAAAATTAGAATATATATTTTCATAGTACAATATTTCCATTCCTCACATAAATAGATTTTTTAGAAAGATATAGAAATTGCTTTGATGATGCTCGGATGCTCGAGCTAAGCCCAGGCATTTGAAACCAAATGATCTGAACTGGACAGTGTCAAATGACAAAGTGTTTGAACAATCTTGCGCCTTCATGAATCGACACTCGCATTTAATAATTTTTTAGCTCATAGCTAGGGCTGCACGACATGGGCAAAACCTCATATTGCGATAAACTTGCTACATAATGCGATTGCGATATAGCACCTGATGTAACCAAACACATGGGTGTAAAATTGATCATTAATAAAGCCTATGTGTTGAGACATCATAGAATAGGCATTATAATAAGTGAATTAAGGGAACCCAAACAAAACCATTTTTCCCAATATTAGTTTAGCCTACTGAAATGATTCAACTGTTTCTGTTGAACTTATTAATCACATTACAGAATGAACACAGCTGTTCTACTGTTTCTTTCGTAAGGTGTTCCATTTTCAAACGCATCTGAGATTGATGCTTGCTTGGACTGGATGTCTGGGATGTGATTTTGGTAAATGAATTCTGGGGAGACAAAGCTAGTCTGTGAGTATGTGTGGGAAACAAGTGTAAGACGAAACATGCCCAGCGTCAAAGCGTTGCTATAGACTTACATCGCAAACTTTGTCTGTATGATATTGCTAATGTTGATATCGGAATAGCGATACCAAATATTGTTCACTACTAGTCGTAGCTCATGCTGGACATATTTTTGCAGCGAAAAGCTACATAAAAGCACAGATGTGAACACAAAGACAAATATCGCTAATGTTTTCATTTTTATACGATTGAAAAAAATGTAGACTACAGATGTAAGAAATATGAGGTATTAAATGTGATCTTGGTAAATTGCAATTAATTGGAGGAACAATGCCAAATAATAAATATGAAAGATTATATAGCCTAGTGTGAAGTCATCACGGCGGTGGCATTCTTTATTGTCACTTCAGATAACTCTGAGTGAGTCCTATCTTCACGGTTCTGTTGTGCGGTTGAAGAACGACACAAGGACTCATTCGTGAAGGGGATAGTTACGGGTACGGATGGTTCCCGTGCCGTGCCATCACGTGCTGTTGGTGGGAAAACGACACGAGACGGCATGAAATATGGTTAAAAATTTTAAATGAATACAATTAAAGCGCAAGCGCAATCTGGTGCATCAACCTTCATCAAATTATAAAATTCACAATTAAACCTTAACAAATACTGAATCCTAAACATCCTAACATAAACTAAATCCAACATAAAAATGACATGTAAAATTCACATAAGAGATTAAATGGATGGAAATTATACCAAACCAAGTTTGTCTCTCCAAATGCAAACACACACAGCCAATGTGTGAGCTGGGACCAGATCTCCCAAGAATGCAGGAAAGTGTAAAATCACACTTGAATTGCTACTCCTCTAAAACTGCAAAAAACTGAGTCCAAGCCATCAACAGGTCATACTCTATGTGTTTGGAGGAGGGAGGGAAAGGGCCCCTCCCTGTCTAACCCTTGCATTTATGATTATGGTGGAGGACCAGGGAAAGCCTGGCTCGGACTCCTTTTGATATTTTTATTTTGAGTCACTTACTACCACATGACATCTTTTCAAGGTCATCATTGAAAGTATCCTTTCATGGTAAGCATCATGGTGACACCAAACATCAATACGGCCTGGGGAAGAAAGCTTGGTTTATAAAGAGATGTTGGTTGAACTGATATTTTGGGAAACAATATGCTCAGGCAAAGAATATGGCTTCCATGTGACAAGGCCAATTGTGACACACAGACCACTGCTTTTCTCTAGTGTGGCTGACCCATAATTTCGAGCTCATAGGTATAATCCCAAATTGTGCTGTGTGTGTGTAACAAGTGTCTCGATGAACACCGCTACTAGAATGCTAGTACTCACTTAGTGAATGGACCAGACAAGCAGAAGATAACAGATTCGTCCAAAGAGAGAGATGGTCAAGCACAACAAGAATGAACTCACACGGAGACATAAACTATGGTTTAGAGGTAAGTGAATTGTTCCTCTTTTACCCTTTAATATATTTCTATTTTAAAAAAGTAGAAAAACGATGTACACAACAAGAGACATGTAAGAATGTAGAGTGATTCAACGAGAAGCTTACTGATTTCCAAATGACAATAATCGATACAATTTTCTTTGTTTACAAGACAATCCAAGACTTCACTTCAATTACTAGGTAAGTATGACCTTACTATTTATTTACCCACATAAGTGGTTACTTTTAGAATCAGGAATCGACAGGGATGTAATATTGGTTACTATAATAATAATAATAATTATTATTATTATTATTTTTATTTTGTATTTAAAAAAAAATAATGTTTATTAGTATTATTATTATAATTGGGCGGCACGGTGGTGCAGTGGATAGCACTGTCGCCTCACAGCAAGAAGGTCTCGGGTTCGAATCCAGGCCGGGGGCCTTTCTGTGTGGAGTTTGCATGTTCTCCCCGTGTCCGCGTGGGTTTCCTCCGGGTATTCCGGTTTCCTCCCACAGTCCAAAGACATGCACGTTAGCCTAATTGGAGAGTCTAAATTGCCCGTAGGTATGAGTGTGTGAGTGAATGGTGTGTGTGTGCCCTGCGATGGATTGGCGACCTGTCCAGGGTTTATTCCTGCCTCTCGCACCTATGCATGCTGGGATAGGCTCCAGCCCCCGACCCTGACCAGGAATAAGCGGTTTAGACAATGAGATGAGATTATTATAATTCACGGTTAGATTTTATTCCAGGTTAATATCAGGGAGGATTCACTGTTATGGTATTAATTAAATGTTTAAAGATGGTAAAATACTTTAATCCGTTTTTTCTATATTTTTGCTTGCTGTTATTAATTGGTAGCTTCTAGTCAAGGATGCACGTATTAGATTATTCAACCAGGAATCTTATTTTGAACCCAAAAATACTCTTTTAAAACCAGAACTCTTATTTCAAATGAGTTCAATAACTCTTAAACCAGTTCAACAGTTGTATTACTCAACTCTGGATATGAAAACAAATAAAATTCAAATTCAAATACGAATATCAAAAGCAACTGTCATATCATTACCAATACATCAATACTTTACTATTCAAAATGCATGAACCTGCGCACTCCTGACGAGTGGCGACTTGAATTACTCAGTCCTTTAATAAAGTGAGATCAGATCCCCATCCAATTCGCTCAGCTCAGTCCGTGGTTGTTGAACTACTTCCCGTTGGTTCCGCCGGTGTGTAGGGATGGAAAAATAAAAGAACTGTCCTACCAATTTGTAGAAAGCAAAATTCAAAACCTGGCCTTGCATAAACAAAGACAAAAGTCATCCTATTTCAAATAACTGCATTATTCACATATATGAAGGACATTTTGAATTGTGGTAGTCATTTAAGTTGCACTATGCATTTAAAATATACAATGCACCACGCTTGTTGTAACCTTCTTGATTTGTTCAATAAAATATGTTTAAATCCATGTCAATGATCATGTCTCTTTCTATACTTTTACGGTTTGTATACACTGTTTAAATCAACTTGAGTCAAATGCTTATCTTAGCTAAACCGGAGGTATCATTAGCCTGAGTCAGCTAACTTAGCTGCATATTAACAAGGGATAGTCTACATCATTAGCTGGAGCTCGTTAATTTAGCTTCACATTGCTATTGTCATCACTCCAATCTGCCACGGTTGGTGATATCTTCGAGAAGTGCCAATGTTGCCATTCTTCCTCTTGTAAACCACTGTATTATTGGACATTTTATAGCCTATAGATTGACCGAAATGTTTTACATGTGTGGAACCATAATAAATAAATTTCGTTCAAGGATGTGTCAATTATGCTAATAGGGGTAGTTTTGGAAAACCAATATGTGTTTTTGTTTTGTTTTCCACAAGTAGCCTATCTTATGTTGTTTTAATTTATTTATAACTTTATTGTGCAAACCATTACGTATAGCCTAAGCAATGTGTTCAATCTGGTAATACAGCTACAACAGCATCTACTACTACTACTACTACTACTAATAATAATAATAATAATGAGGAAACAATTAGGCAGCAGACGACATGTTGGCGCTCTTAGATTTCCGAATACCTGCAGTACTCCAACATTGCCACAAGGAAACGTGCGTACGCCAAGTTGAAACCTGACGTGGAGCTGAGTACTTTCCCAAGACCGTTTTTATAAATCTGAACTTTGGCGTGGATTTGAGCGTACGCACTTTCTAAGATCAAATCTGTGCGTAAGTACGTTTTAGAAATGAGGCCCCTGGTTTCTCTTTATTAATTTAAACTAACTATTTAAGTTATTGTTGTTGTTTTTTTTTCAGTGTCTAACATTCTATTTATTGAACTCATTTTAAAACACTGGAATTGCATTATTAATAGGCTCTATTTGTCTGGGTTACATATGTCCAATATGGATCTAGCAGGTATCAAACTTGCATACCTAAGTGCCCTGGTTTCATTCAAGGAGTAATAAAACCTATAAATAACATCAGCTGTTTAAGACACGTCACATACCATCCAGTGACCCCTCTGACGAGTAATAAAACCTGTCAGTGATGACACCAGGGTAGCCTAGGTGTTGAGATAGAGATGGAGATTTAGGTTAGGCCAGCCCACATGCTGTTTGCCTGCACAGGATCATAAAATGGATTGAACTGGTTAGAAATGCTTCACCGTAGGATGAAGGTGATCACTCAGAATGGCTTTGTATTTATTGGCATTTACCTTGCTCTCTACGGGATTGAGTGGACCTAAATCATGCTTGGAAAATGCACCCCAGGCCATACCAGAGCTGCCAGATCCCTTCACCATGGGAAACAAGCAATCAGGCCTGTAGGATTATTTTGGCGTGCGCCACACATCCACTTGTTTAGAACAGGATGAAGGATAACTTATCTGGCCATGATGACTCATCTTTTTTTTCTTTTTCTTTTAATATATTTGAAGTGTTGTATTTTGGCTGTCCTTCCAACTCTATATTACAGGCCGTCTTGAAAAAGAGACTAAGGTCTCAATGGGTACCCTTGGTTAAATTAAGATTATAATAATAATACTGCTAATAATAATAATAATGGCTTTTTTCCACAGCTCAGTAGACCACTGCCTATGGTCTTTGCACCACTTTACCATGTGCATTTCTAGGTGTAATAAGGGTCAGAAGGTGTCATATGTGCTGCAACCCAACCATGGAACTGTTTTGATTAAACTGCCTGCTCATGCCCTAGATTGATATTTGTAGTCAACTAATTACGTTGCTTATCTGTTTTGCCTTGTATCTCAAACAAATGCGTGGGCATCACGTTCGCACATTCTGTGCTTTCAACCACAGTTGCCCCTAGTTGATGTCTTCCCCTGCCAACCACACCTTAGCCACTGTTCCATGAACCATCAGCAAGTTCAGCAGCCTTCATCGCTGAAGGTCCTGCTAAATGTGCCCCAACAATCACCCCTCTTTCAAAATCACTGAGATCCCTCTTTAAGCCATGGTAGCCAAAGTAATGGGCAACCGGGCCTGCCCAGCATTTTTATACACAAGTCTAAGCATGATATGATGTTAATTGCTTAATTAACTCAGAAATCCCACCTACATGGAAGTACCTGCCTTTCAATATACTTTGTATCCCTCATTTACTCAAGTGTTTCCTTTATTTTGGCAGTTACCTGTAGCTAGCTGTTTAAGGGTTGCAACTGTTAGCATGCACTAGTCTGTGTCTTAGCTCAACCTATTCATGTTCAATGGATTCAGAGATATAAAGGAAAGTGTCTAGCTAGTTTGTATGCAAACCAAAGTTGCCTTTACCAAAGTGTTACCAAAGCGCTAGTTATTTGTAGATAGATTAGATTTATACAGCAAGGATTATGTCTTGCAAATAGGGCTGTAGTCACACTGAAATATCCATCAAATATTTTTAAATGACAGCCATTCAACACATACTTGTATTGCTTGGTCATTTATGGAATATCATTCTGAATAATTCAAATTCAGTTGACATGACCCATTTTCTCATGAATCAAATAATTTACTATAACCAGAGACAGGAATATGTGGAAGTTGATTGATTTGCCTGATATGCAGATAGCTGTTAGACAGTTATGTTTAATATATATCTGCAAATACATCAGTGCTCACTGATATATTTTGCTGTCCCATTTAAGAAAAAACTTTAGGCATATCTCAACATTTAGTCTGGAGAGATTTCACAGTTTACTTAACTTAATTCTATTCTGTCATACATCATTAGCTTCAAAACCAAAGCAGCTATTCAGGGATCTAGTTTGAACCATTTTTTTTCACCCATCTTCATCATATTCTACTACTTCTTTCTTGCTCCATTATATGCCTGTTTTCTGCTTAAATGGCCAACATGAAAAATGTTCACCTTTGTTCTTCTGGACTCGTTGAGAGGTAGGTTGTCCAGATTCACTTTTTTAAACTTTTGGCTGAGGGGTTCAAGGTCAGAGTGCTCCTCATTAATTCTATTTGTGCCACAGTGGGCTTCACTCCCTCTGGTTCCATTCATAATTGCTGATCTGGCTGCTCAGTCTGGTTGCTCAGCTCAAGAGATCAGTTTAATGTCACGCTGATTTACTTTGGAGATCACATGGCGGCACTCTTGACTTGTCACCAGCTGGCTGATTAATGAGGGAACTGGCCCCGACGGGGGCACGGTTACCCTCTTCAAATGTAGCACACTGAGCAGTGGACTGACTGCCACAAGTAGCTTGACTAGAGGTCCTTAAACATTATTAACTCAGACATGAATCATAGTGTTGGAAATCTGCAGTCAGCTATTGTATCTTTTCGTTCGTTTTTTAATGGTGCCTCTAGTCACCTGTAGGAATGCTACTAACTATTATTTGGGCAGTACCAAACAAACAGATCCTAGGAATAAGATAAGCAAAATAATTTGCAAAGTCATTTGTGACTAAATTTCATATAATTTACCCAATGTCTCTTGTCTGTAAGCAGTCTAGAGAATATAGAGTAATTAGCATTGATCATATATTCACCATTATAGTTATAAATAAATTATGTTTTCCTCAAGATTCTGTGTCATATATTGTAGCAGGAAATATGGGTGTAGGGTTTCCACACAACCAAGTTCGATAACAAAACAATACACAAGAAGATCAACTGGTATAACTCAGTGTGACTGGGAAGAGAATACCGAATACTTCTAATGCTGACTACGCCACCTTGGGAATTCCACCCAATGATTACCAAGTTTGATCCACAGAGTATTAAATTATCACAGGTCCATTTAATTGTAAAGAGGAGCAGAGACGTGACTCAAGTACAATAATTTATTTAATAAAAAGTTTCCAATAGTAAAACCATTTAAAGAAAACATGGAATCGTAATGACAGACAATTTTCAGTTACTCACAAATACAAATAGTTTATTTAATACAAAATTACTATTAATACCACCATTACATTAAACACAGAGCTGTAATAAACCACTTACAGTACATCTTGATTACAATTTAAAAAAGGGTCCTCAAACCCACACAATGGCAAAAAGAAACTAAAAGAACAAAGAAAAGGATTCCAGGAGCCACTAGGGGCTGCTAGAAGTTAGGAGTGAGGCAGGCTGACCGCAGGGGGTAAGCTAAAGGGGATGCTTACCAACCAGCCACTACTTACCACCACTACGCGTGCTCAAAGGTGCCACTCTCACACACACACACTGCAAAGATATGTGCAAAGGGTTATGTGTCGTCATGTAAACAAATATTCATGCAGTGAATAGGGAGGATGAGACCACGTAAACTACAAAACCCCTCTAGGTCAACCGCTAGCACTCCAATAATGACCAGTCTAAAACACAAGAGAAATACAAATGCTACTAAAAGTTTGAGCAATTGGTTTATCACACGAAACGAAATAAAAAAAGGTAGATGGAAACCAATTATATCGGCATGAATGCAACGATTCCAAATAGGCTACCGTCTATTGCTAAAAACATACAAGAATGAACTATCAGGGCAAAACAGCAGTGGCTGCAGTGTGTAGACACCTTCAAACAGAAAACAAAAAGAGAGAGCGATTAAGTAGGTACATACCCACAAGATACTAAGTTGGGGGAGTAGCCTCATTAGCAACACATTATGTGTTTTTCATTCTTGCACTTGCAAATGGCAATTTAACATGACCGAATGGTGGATATTCGCCCATCGGAGCGCTTATTTCTATTGTGTACTGGAAAGACCACAGGAAACAAACGCAATGAGTTTGCCTCCAGGAAACTATTACCGGCACAACCCAGGGAATCAGCTACCGGAGGTACAAGCTCTAAACCAAGCATAATTGTACGGTAAGTTAAGAATATCATGACCTGGCTAAACAATAAATCAAGAGTAGAACATACCTTAAGCACCATGAAAGCCGATCATGCCAAAACAAAGCAACGGGGAAGAGTCAATGCCTGGCGTTATCTATCTGAGATGCGATTTATAAAGGGGAAGTAAATGGGGAATAGGAGACAGCTTGTATCACCTGACTAACTCGATTAGTGGGTGTATTCTCAAAGGAGACATACCTACCTCTCCCTGCTACATCAGGTTTTATTAGGGTAAACGCTCAAGAGGGGAGAGGGGGAAAAATCAGGTAAACAGTCCAAAACCGTATTCCAAGGTCTTATCCACATCCAGTTTCTCATACAATCCATTACGGCAATAATCCGGTTAGTCAGGCAGTCCAGGTTAAACACCATAATCCAAAACAATAATTCACTTCACTTCTCTCTCACCAACTACCCACGCGTTTCCCTCCTGATACTTTGCAAAGAGGTATTGGTACCACCTCTTTTATCCCCGAATCTTCAGCGGCTAAGGATTTTCCGGTGCGTCTCTTCTCCTTCGGATTTCCAGATAAGGTTTGGGGGTGGAGCCAGCAGATCGAGAGGTACCTCCCCTCGATTGCTACTCCCCACACCTCCCCCAGCTGTCTGCCACAATATATATATACTCCAATATACTATATTTATTCAAGATATTGAATATGTATAAACAGATGCCTAAACCTGTGGAAGGTGACAATAGCATATGTACAGGTAACTGCAAAAATAAAGGCAACACTTGAGTAAATGAGGGATCCTTTAAATGCCACGGTGGATCCACTACCCGCTACCGGGTGGATAAGCCTGTGGTGTGCGCTCCCCCCGGTTACTGAAGTGTTGCCTTTATTTTTGCAGTTACCTATACATAGTTATTTCACATAATTAAATTAAATCATACTATAATTAATTGATGGTATTTAATATGTTTGTTTATTTATTTATTTATGGAAAAATGCATTAATTATATATCACCGGATCAACAGAAACAGAGATCTGGAATAGAACAGTGAGTAACAACAAATTAGGCAAACTAAACAGAGCTAAAATAATGTTAGTAATAGTTTGACACAACATGCCTATGTCATGTCATACATCACACATACACTTAAAGGTAATGATAAATGCTTGACGCATGAACAACACATACCAGGAATATGTTGGGGGTTGGCAATATATCCACGAGGAGCGTGCACAGCTGTGCCATGTGAAACACATAATTCAAGGAACACAAAAATGTGTATGTCCGATCATTTGTTACTATGAAGTAGCATAAGACTAATCTTAAACTTGCTTTGACCTTGAATGCGAGAATCCATAGTATTTATTTTAAATATAGGCCTGTCAGAATAATCAGATGTAGCCTTAATTATAAGAAAATCTTGTCGTCAATTAAAGCATACATTAACAAACCTTGAACAAATTAACTGAACAAATTCCTAGTGAAATGCATGTGGGCATTACTTATGTTGTGGAGTTAGTGTCTAGATTATCTTTATTGTTTTTGTTTTATAAAACCAAAACTGTGGAGAGTTTGGTGAGCTGAACCACTTTCATTAATGATGAATAAACTTTACCGGTTCTATTTCAACAATAGATGTTTATCTTAGCACACACTGAAGACTCTAACATCATGACTGTAGTCGAGAGTAGATAGCATTACAGCCTGCGCAACACAAGTACTACACATAGTATATGAATGTGAGATACCAGCGGCGTCGCTAAGATGTAAACATATTCAAATGAACTGTTCAGCGGGGTGTGTTTTGTTTCATGCTATCTAGAAACGTGTTTGTCGTAAAAGTCCATGCGAGGGATCATTTCATACATTATTTCATCATAAAAATACAGATAATTCAAAGAGATGTCTGGTAATGGAGGTACAGATGTGCAAAATAGCATATTCCAATACAAGGATTTCTGGATTGGTATTAGTAATTTCCTGATTGCAAGATTGGATATGTATCATCGAGTCATATAGGAGTCATAAAGTCTTGAGCTGTATTGTTCCGTTTCTGGAAAATGTTAGTGGTTTGAATTGGTGGCAATCACAGAGGGTTGATGCTTCGCCTGCCAAATTAAAAAGTAACAAGACAATGAGGATACATAAATACATTTGGGAATGCTTATTTTTATCTGTGGGGAGGAAGAGGTCCAGAGAGGAGTACTGCTGCTGAGCATAGCAATGTTCCCTGCAAGTGAACTTTCTGACAAAATATTGGAGAAATCAATTGATCAAAAATACTATTTTATTTCTGTTAGAGCCGGCTCAAGGCTGAAACATGAAATTAGGCAGACAAGTCAAAGTTTATGGAATAACAAATGCATTTATATAAAGTTACAAAAAAAGATGTGGCTCTCTACACTGGTCATGCAAGGGAGGAGAAGCCAGGGACTGGTGAAGCTGCACTCCTTATATAGGCCCGACCCCAGCTGTTCCCAATCTGCCACAATTAGGTGGGTGAGAGTGGACTACTCCACCCCCCACTCCCGTTCGCCACACTGCAGAAACAGAAGAAGGAGAACAAACCGGCGGAAGGACCAGAAAGCCATCCCAGCTTAAAGCACATGAGATGAACCGATTCAAACAAAAAAGTAAATGCAATGTGGTGCAGTGGACAACAGCTCTGGGTCACCCTCCTTGACCTGGGACTCAGCATAAAGTGACTGGAGGACTCTGTTGCACTTGTGGGAAGATGCTGGCAATGCTGAACAGACCCGCTTCATGCATGCTCAGGCTTAGCTTCAACTACAGCCGCCTTCTTGGAAGCTCTCCATTTCCTCAATTTCTCCCTCCTTCTCTCTGACTTCCTCAGACTTGGCTACACTGACATTGCATTTCCTCTCTGCATCTTTTAGCTTCCAGACCTTTGTTCCAATCTGTACCTTCTTCCTCTCTCTTTTTCGGCAGCCATACTGAAGTAATGTTGCGCTCCAAATGAACGTAAAGAATGTCATGTAACCTGATGTCTTTTTGACCACAGCTGGTGATTCATAGATTTTAATTATATTGTTTTGAGTTCATGTAGACCTGCCTGACTTAAAGGCATTGTAGAAATATTAGAGGTGCACTATGACCAAAATCCATAATTTCATGCTGTACTTATTACTATATATCGTATATTGTCAATCCATCAATGTGGTGTTGTTGATACTTATACGTTTATGTCCATTTCCCTGTGAGACATGAGCGTCCATATGGCAAATATGGGATGTCTAATGTCTAATAATTTACACACCAAATAACTACACACCCAAAAAATCCAGACTACTTATGTATTTTCTGGCCACACATTGACATTATGAGGATTATTTTTTACACAATGTTTCCCAAAGTGGAACTACATTTTTCAAGCCAACAATACTCATCACTCACTGTGTGTACTTCCACAGCAAGTGACATCCAATGCATCCCTTTTCCCATTCCAGAAGAAGCCTGTATGCCACCAGCCGACTAAATTTTTTTTATAATATATGTTAGTGTACTCAGCTTGATTTAGCTGTGAAGTAAATGCTAACCTAATTCAGGAGTCCATTCACAATTAATGTAAAAACAATGTCCACAGAGCCATTGCTCTATTTGGTATTGTCCATTCCCCTAAAAATCGCTTCACAGTTTCTATAAATTCAAATTTGCCCACCTCTTCCCCGATATACAGCTTAACACAAACTAGACATATTAGCATATTAGCCTCTGGTGATCCTGTGATTCCAGTCGAAACTTGTCCGGAAAAAGGTTTTTTCTTTACGTTAGAACATTTGACAGCAACCGCTCAATGTCATCACTTTGTTTACCTCTGCAGTGACTGAGATCCAAGGCATGCTTACAGTTGTCAGCAGAACAGTGTGTCTGCTAGTCAAAACAGCAAGTGTTGTTGGCAGCAAGCAAGGAAACAAAAACAAACTGATAGTGAGAGAAAATATTTTTCACCTATAGTTCAGCACCAAACCTACTAACTACTATAATGTCTAGCTAGGTATCTAACTAGTTAAGTTTATGCAATACACATAAACTGTGAGTCAAATAAAAATAGTGATCATAGAACGAGTTAGATAACGTTAGCGTCGTTTGACATTAGATGGCAACATATCCAAACAATATGTGTTCTTATGATTATAAAAAGTGTCTAACTTCACTATTATAGCTAGCCAGATAAATTGTTACCATTAACTTTGTATCATTCATTTTCTCATACCTAGCTGCCTAGCTAGATTGCAAAGCAGATAATACAATTACACAACAGGCTACATTACAAAACATTATAGATATTTTTACTTACTCATTCAAAGGTCTTGCCCACCCAATCAAAAATTTTGGGAAAAAAAAAGATTTTCTGATTTTATTTGACTAATTTTCCATTGGCTAGACTAACATAATTTGACTATCAGGGCAAGATGTTTCCCTTCACATAGATTCTATCATATGTTCGAAAATTGAATTTAAACAATGTATTTGTATTAAAAACAGTAATTTAGATACTTTGTTTTTGAAAAACAAACAATTTACTTGTTTAATTATCTTTATTGGATTTTGTAGCAAACGTTAGCCATTTTCAGTAGCTAGCTAAACTGCCACTAGTGTTAGCTGGCTAGCTAACTTGATCAACTAACATTCATTTACAGGGTCCAAGTAGGTTTTCATGAGTACACCTACTTGACTTTTAGTATGTACAGATGGTGCTGCTCAGAGCTCATCGGCTCCCTCTGGAAGTAACCCACCATAAGCCTCTGCCCAATCAGCCCCTCTGCCCCAGCCCTGCAGAGACGCTGGTAGTGATGCCAGCCCCAGTACTCCTTTTGCCCAACCAACCCTTCCAGCCCAGTCCTCTATACATACACACACTGAGGGCCCTACCTTTAGCTCATCCAGGATTGAAAATATCACAGATGACACAAAATGCAAAGTACACACCCAAAGACATACAGAATAAAATTATTGAAGCCCTTGAAAATTTGCTACTGAAATAAATCTAAACCAAGTATGAACATGCAGATTCAGCTGGATTCTGCATTAAATGTAACAGGTTAGAATAGGTGCAATGATAGGTGCAATGTGGAAAACCTATCTGTTATTCTTGACCTGAAGAGCACTAGATTGGTCTACTTGATTTGCAACAGTGTGATGCAGAATACCTGACCTGCTTAAACATCTGTGTGATTGTAAAAACAGTACATTATCAGCCAGTGCTGTGATTGTGTTGCTGTCATGAGTGGAATAAAAGATGCGGTGCAGGCTCTGTTGCAAAAGAAGCTTGGGAGGGAGATCCCATATATTCATTGCTCCAACCACCAGTTGCACTTAGCAGTAGTTCATGCTATCCAGGGAGAGCTAGAATTCTTTTGAGATGTCTAATTAATTGCATTCCTTCTTCCATTGGCACTACATTGCACAAACAGTACAATACTCCTACACTGAAAAAGTTGTTGGAGATTCGATGGACTTGTCACTTTAATGTGACTAGGGGTATTGTTGAAAGCAAAGATGAGATTCTGAATATTCTTTCAGAAGTGGCAGATGACGGACATGCACCAATGGATATCTGAACAGAGGCCTCTTGGCTTTTAATCCAGCAGAATTTCTTTGAGATAGGGAAATCCATGGCATGTGTACTTGGCTCCTTGCTGCCAGCAAATTCCATTCTACAGTCTCATTCTGTGAATTTGTGCAAGGCTGTGAGGTGATTTGTGCCTCACTGGAGGCATTAAAAGAAACGCAGAAAGATGCTTTCTGGGCAGAGCATTTGCAGGCTCCTGAGAATCAAAATCCTATTGAGCAGGCAATGAGCAGGCAATTGGCTAACAGTGTTGTTCTCTCCACTGTGGGATATACAATTCTTCTGACAATCCCACAATTACTCCCACTCAGTCACTGAAGAGATCTCTGTTCAACAGAGCCATTGCTGAAATGGAAAATAGATTTCCCAAAAATAAATTATATCTAATGAAACCATCATCTTGCCTCCTGCCCAAATCTGATGCAGTTCTTGATGACACCCTTTCGAGTCCCCTACAGTTGCTTGCTGGTAGTGCAATAGAGTGCTGAGCCTGAGAAATTTGTGTTGCAAAACCTGTTGCTGAAGATGTTCCCTGGTGATGTAGACCTCTCTGCTGTAAGCAAACTCTGCAGGAGTATAAGGTGGCATTTCCCGAATTACATAAATTGTATGTGACTGTATTGGTAATTGGTGTGTCGTGAGAATCATCAATCATCCTTCTCCACACTATCAAGAGTCCCAACCCCTTTCTGTCATTCAATGCTACATCACAGATTTTTTTGCATTGTGATTTCAAATGCACAGCCCTATGCCTAACTGATATTTAAAAATGCCCACCCTGGCAATGCATTCTAGAACCGCCCCTGTTTTAGGCCATGTTTTAGTGAAGTGTACATGCAGGTAATACATTTTCAGGGATTATACATACCTGTCACTAAATTGTAAATCTGTTCACTTGCCTATGACAATTATCAGATAAATCAATGGGTAGCATTTATAAAGCACCTTTCACGAGCTCAAAGTGTTTTACAGAAAAGGAGGGAAGCTCACTTCAACCACCATCAAAGTGTAGCACTCACCTGGGTGATGCATGGCAGCTATTTTGTGCCAGAACACTCACTACACATAACCTGAGCTAAAGAGAGAGGGATTGTGAAGCCAGTTATACTGGGAAATGATTAGGTCACTGGGTTGGACACCAGGGAAACCCCTACTCTTAGTTATGACTTTGGTTTAATGGCTCATCCAAAAGATGGCACCACTACAGTACAATGTCCCCATCACTCCTTTGATTTAACTGATTGGTCCAGATGGAATACCGTCCCCCACCAGCACCACTTCCAGCAGCAACTTAGTTTTCCCAAAATATCTGCCATCCAAGTACTAACCAAGCCCAACCCTGCTAAGCATTCAATGTACAGGTAACTGGCAAAATAAAGGAAACACCTGGTGGCTCTGTTATGGTGTGGGGTGCATTTTACTGGAATGGTCTAGGTCCACTCAACCCCTTAGAGGTAAACACAAATAAATAGAAAGCTGTTCTGAGTGATCGCCTTCATCTTCATCTATCCTGATGGGAGTGGTCTCTTCCATGATGAACAACAGAGCATGAGTGATCACTTGATGAGCATGAAATGGATGTAAACCATATGCCATGGCCATCTCTGTCACCAGATCTCAACCCAATTGAACACTTACTTTTGACATTTTTGGTAAGTTAACTGCACTATGTTCACTTTTCCCTAGTGGCTCCACTACCTCTGAGCTACGTCTGTCAGGATTATTGCACAAAACCAGATCCAATAATGATTTCCCTCTCGTAGGCTGAGTAACAGACTGCACCAGAAAACAGTCCTTAACGACATCTAAAAACTCCACATTTACCCTGACCTGACACTACTTCCCAATTAATAGATGGGTAATTGAAGTCGCCCATTATTAATGTCTCTCCTTTTGCACAGGCTTGTTTCATGTTTCCATAGAGTATAGCATTTGTGTTGCTATCTGAAGTTGGTGGTCTGTAGCATACTCCTATATTAAGGCCCTGAGTAGTCTAATCCAGATGACCTCACAAGGAATGACAGAGTTAATTCCTGGAATTTCCTGCACATTAAGATTTTCTTTCACATAAAGGGCCATATCCCCACCTCTTTTATTTGTTATATTTTTCCTGAACAATTTGTAGCCCTCCACATTATATTCATCCTCATCCACTGCACCAAGCCATGTCTCTGTAATCCCACCAATGTCATAACCCCCATTGAACATGACAGTCTGCAGTTCTAAAAATATATTTTTTATGCTTCTAGCATTCAAACAAAGGAACATCAGAGTATTACACATACCTTTATTCTCATTCACTTCTACACCTAATTGTGCCAAACCACCTCTATTAACATTATGCTCTAAAATATATTTATTAATTATTTATCACACTTTGCCCTGGTATCTTCCATCTGGACAGTCTGTGCCTTCTTATTCTTAATACTACTACTATTTCCCTCCCTGCCCCCCCAGTCCCTAGTTTAAATTATCCTCTGCTACTTTTAGCATATGCTGTCCCAATGCAGCTGTACCCCTCTGGTTCAGGTGTACCCTGCCATGCTTGTAGAGGAAACCCCTGAATACCAATGCAAAGTATGCACCAGTTTTTTTCTAAAAGGAATAGATACAATTTAGCATATTTAGCATGTAGGAGGAAAATATCTGTCAGTATGCTAAGAAATGTTTAAATCACTAGGCAAAAATCTGAAAGATTTGGTTGTCTGGAGAAAAACAAAGAAGGGTGCCATAGTGTAATGGGTGAATACAAAACTGGGCTTACTTCACTGAAGTTCAAGGCACTTTCATAGCAGGAAGAAGTACATTAACTTTGTAACCTTTTGTTCAACGAGCACTTTGATTTTCCTGGTCTCCTGAGCTTGAAAATCCTTTTTTGCACAAGCTGTTGGTGGACCTGATATACCAATCAAATCAATGCTACAGATCTGAGAACAAAGTAAAGGTTACTAGGGAGATTGTTGTATGATCCATTATGTTTGGAGCATAAAGGTTGATTATGCTGTATCGCTGAAATTTTGGAATGTGTGCTATTCTGGCTATGTTTTGTAGAATAAATTATAGGCATAACATCAACTTAAATTAGGCAGGTCAAAGTTTTCTCTCAGCAAATTTCAGCAAAAAATAGAATTCAATTTAACCGGCAGGGCACCAAAAAACGACATCACTACCCATTTTGTAACTTCATTTTTCCCAGTGGGTTTTCAATTTTACAGTATGAATTAACATTTTTATGAACTACAAGACGTATGGATATATGGAGTGAAGCTGGTGGATTTTTAACTTAAAAGTTAACAGAAATGGGGAAGAATTTCAAGACCTAAACTAATCAGCATAACCCAATGTCTATATTGGTTGGCTAGAGAAATCTGTAAAGATGACAAAAATAAACATATTTTAAACCAATCACGTAGGTCTATTTTGCTATGAGGCAGAATTCACAATGAATACTGCCCGCCCTCCACAGGTGACAGTATTAAATTAATATTATTCACATGTTAATTTGCTGCCACAACTGTCAAACGCTGCTGTCCACCACTTTTGTTTACAGTGCTTGTCAATGGGACAGATTTGTGCATGAGACAACACTATTTGTTTTAAATATAGAGTATTATTATTTTTATTTTTTCCTAGAAAACATTTCTTTGATATTAAACCAATATTTAATTTACCATTTCAAGTTTGTGGATGAATGTTTGTAATATTGTAGAATAATAAAAAATATATATTTTGTATTTTCCCTTATTATTTACACAGGATTTCTTTCATTCAGCGGTTTAAAGAACTCAAACCTGAGGAGAAGGGGGCGTTGGAAGGGGGGCCACATCAGAAGTGATGTTGGATGTTGAGACGGATCCTGAGGACCCCAGGGACTGACTGTTTTCTCCCCGCCCTGGCAGTCCAGTGAATTTGAGGACTTGATAAAGATGGCAGAGGAGTGAAGGCAGGTGTGCGGGCGGTCCTATGGGGGGTGGAGGAGAAGAGGCGGCGCCAAATGCAAACTGCAAGCAATCAGCCTGCACCGCAGTGGTCATAACTTCACCACCTGTAAATTGTTTTTTGATGAAGTCAATTTAATATAACTTAAATCTCTCTTCTCTATTCTTTCACCCTTTTTCTCTATTAATTTGGGCTGTATAAGAGGATAAGCCTAAGAGATCGAGTAATATGTATTGATCAGCAATGGAAAATACTTTAACAGTCGAGGCCAAAATTATTGGCACACTTGCATTTCATGAAATTGAAACAACTTTCGGTCTTCACACGTTCATCTGTTTGATTTACAACAGCACACGATCAATCAATAATAATACAAAGAAAAAAAAGCTTTATGGCTTTTATTTTCACCCTTTAGAACAATTTAAATAAATTTGGTTGCAGGAAATAGATTCTTGTTTGCAATGTAATTCAACTCACCTTTTGTATTTATTTAACCTTTATTTAAACAGGCAGGTCACTTATTCTTATTTAGAAGGATGGCCTGGCAAGAGGTAATTAGCCTCTTGAGGGGAAAGGGGAGGGAATAAAAAAAAAAAAAATATATATATATATATATATTTTTTTTTAAATTAGACAGAACATTCAATGCTGAATTAGACAAGCAGAACATTCAGCGCTGAGGGACAGGTCAGACAATAACAAAGAGTTACATACAGCAAATATCAAAAGACAGACAAGACAGCAATTAAGACAAGAGTTGGGGCAGGCATGAGACAAACATCAAAGTGTTGATATTATTGTGAGGATGAAAAGCAGTTTCATGTGTCTGTGAGAATGTCCATGATAGAGTCCTTGCAAGCTGTTAGATATAAGATTATTCAGTTTTAGAGATTTTTGTAACTCATTCCAATCATTGGCTGCAGCAAATTTGAATGTACAGCAATTAAATGAGGTATTCGTTTTGGGAACATTTAAGAGAATGTGGTTAGAAGATAGGTTATTATATGTAGAGGAGGGGTATAGTAAGATGTTTTGCAGATAAGGTGGGGTCAGACCAAGGAGGTAGCTCACAGTATTTTGATTGTTCTGCTCTTGAGATGCGAGGTAACTTTAGTTCAGTCTCACAGTTCTGTCATGTCATCATAATTGCCAAGGGCAAATCTCTAGTGGAGTGAAGCTAAAATGATGAACCATTATTTTATGACATGATCATTTAGCCTGTGAAAACTGCAGAAAGCATGAATGACTTTTAGTGCTTTTATAACTGTCTGCTCTACCCACTGAAAAGCTTGAGAGAAAATAGCATTTCTGAACCAATATAACTTTATTAATATATTTTTTATTTAAGAATATATATAAATACATGCTAAGCATCCATACCACGCACGTAGCTTTCTCCTGACATACGGCTGAAGGAAAGTGCAGCTAGGCTCGGTTAGTATTTTTATGGGAGTCCTGTTGGTAGAATCAGAAATAAGAGTATACAAGTGAACAGGAAAGACAGGGAATAGAAATTCAGACAGGGGGTAACAGGGCCTACCTGGACATGCAACATGTTAGTAGTTTTTTTGAAGGTGGTTATGGAGTCAGAGTCTCGTCCTGGTTTAATTCCCAAAATGGTGCTCCACATCATCCTCATACAGTTGATACACAATACTGTGAGTTCGTCAACTGCCTTGTTTACTCAAGTTATCACTATAAATGAGTAGTTCTCAATTGACCCCTTTTATACCAACCCCCATAGTGGTTTGACCGGTACTGGTCAAAGAAACATGACTCATCATAAATCCATGATCCATAAAATCATATTCGACAAACCCGCCGCAATTCTGCACTCCCAGCCTTCACTTGACTATGCTACAGCTAACAACACAGTTTTGAGCCTGATTGGCTCTTCCTCCACATCTCATTTATAATTCGGTCCAAAAATCTAAAGCTTCTAGCCTCCCGGGTGGCATAACGGTAAAGGCATTCGACTGGAATGCAGGTTGCCCACTGCGGCCAAGGTTCGATCCCCAGGCTGCGCCATTCCGGCTCTGGCCAGTAGTGTCGCTAGGGAGCGGAAATGAACTGTCCGCCCCAGGGAGTTGTGGAGGGAAGCCGATATGAGCTCACTGCATATAAGAGGCTCTATATGTACCGGAGTTACAGTTGACAGCTTGGCGAGTTGTGGCTCAGAGGCAACGGTACATCGCCTTTGTCACTGCTGGTCTCAGGACTTCAGTAGTGACAGGATAGTTGACATGATTGGCTACGAAATTGGGAGAAAGTGGGGAGAAAAACCTGAAACAAAATCTTCTTTAAAAATCTAAAGTTTCAGAGGGTCCAATAAAGCACTTTATAATAATGAACTTCAATGTGCTCACTTTTCAGCCACACCCGGTATGTCAACAACATCAAGTTTCATATGGTTGCTGTATTTAGAAATATGATTATTGTCCACATGAAACTGCTTGTATAATCAAACATTGAAATTCAAATTTACTTCCGCGTTTTCAAACAAAAACTTCTTACAGATTGATGTCCAATTATGTTGCTATATACAGTGCAGGGGGAATATATGTGCTCAATTGTTTCAATTTCATATCAATTCAGTTTGCTGGGTGAATCTAACACTCTTGCGGGTTCAAAAAGACACCTCATGTTTGCTCAAATATGTCAGATTTGAAACGTGGGTCTTGTTGGTTAATACCCTAAATAATAATACATATGTATTAAAAAACTAAAAACTAGGAAAAGCATTACATGGATGGGGCTTGCTTGGTGTTGGTCTTGTGTCTGATCATGCTGCCAAAATTACTTACACACTTTCAGTGTGAGAAGATATAAAGTGCTCTTTTACTTAAATCATCATCAGGTCTCACTCAAATGTCCCTCACACAAATAAGGCCACAAGTCAATATCATTGACTATGGTTATCAACCACATTGCTGTAGCTTCTACACAGGCATTATATTGTCATTGATTCAGATTCTGTGCAAAAAGTGCTGGTGTGAATATCATATCATATGAAGTATCAATCAGAAATTAGAGCATGTTGTTTTTGAGAGAAAAGCAATAAATACATTTTGTTTTGCATATGATTAGAAAGCAATAACAGTGACTGATTAATTTGAAGTTTATTTTGGCGGGGGTGGGGGAGGGTGGTACACAAGGGACTGGGGATAGATGTGACAATTAACTATCAAGGACCTGGGGGCAAAAGGGTAGGTGTAACAGCATTGCTAATGTCGGTTTTGAACCGTCTCTTTGTTATACATTTTAAATGAGACTGAGTTTAGATCTTATTACATTTGCATTCGTTTAGCCAGTTCCAGCTTTTTATCACGCAAACACTACATCTGCACGGCGATATACATAATTTAGGAAAGTCAAATCCATGTGTGAGGCATGGTACTGATCCGTGAGTCACACACTGGGCACCTTTTACTGAAGGTATTCGGAAATGTATTTCTGGAAGCGACTGGCAAGCACATGTGCATATACAGAATAATTTTCTCCAATAATAATAATAATCTGTGGTCTTGATCACACTTTTAAAGTGACATGCAATTCACCATACAATAAGTGGTCTGCTGGGAGTGTTTTCAAATTTGAACGTGAACCTCTCTCATCTGTGGCCTTTGCGAAACCATCCGTTGTGAAGACGGTGAAATTGCCGAAGCCAAATGGATCTCACAGAATTTTGAACATGCAGAGATTTCAGAGCCTTCTAGCCCTATGATTTTAAATGGAAAGCAACACGGTAGGGGAGCGCTTCTGTTGTTCCTCGACGTCAGTCATGTGTCAGGCCTATTGATTCTGCCAGCCAAGCGGTCAGTGGCATGTGATTATCATCAAACATGTCCACACACCATACAGGGGGTCTGTCGCTGATGTCAAAACTGTTGACAGCCAGAGCAAATGGTTGTTGTTTCGCATCTATATATTTTTCATGCTCGCATTCCAAAGAATTCCATCTGCTACCTCAACAAAAAAAATAAAACTGAAAAACAAACAATCACCAGGATTACCACCTGTGATGGATGATGAAATTCATGCTTTTTAAGTTAAGTTAATTCCTCTTTTTTCAGCATTCAGCCCTATAAAAATGTAATAACCCAATGAATCTCTCATTCAGTCTCATTAGCATACAGTAGCTCACTTTTCAATTTTCTTCTTGTGATATGGTATTGTTGGTAATAAGAACCAAAGTACAATCTCTTTTCTCACATTGTTTAATTATATCACAAGGTTATCATGATGGCATGTGCATCATGCATGTAAGCAATTTACCAATGTATTTACACTGCCTCATATGCAATGTAAGTGAAAACTGAAATCTATTTTACTTCACTCCTGATCTCCTATTAATATCAGCTTGTACATTCAGGCCATGGTGCAAATAAAGAGGTCACTGAGGAATTTGAATGACAAAAAAACATACTATAACATGCCCAAGCCTAAAACTATTGAAGAAGCAAACAGAATCATCCCTCATTATGCCCAACCATTTTACACATTACTAGGCATGTCACAAGATAAACACCAATTTGAAGAGTTCACAGGAGTTCCACTCATACCATAATTGATGGGGAAAAAACAACAAATTAGAACAGTGTCCAGGACGTTGAAAATGTCTCCTTACAGGATGAGGGAAATAAATTAAAAGTGTTAAATGCATGGGGTCTTTAAATAAGTACCCCCAAATAAAATCTGTTGCTCCCTCCCTGTGTTCTGCTTGGGCCCAAATCTCTATATCTCCTGGGTCTTCTTTAGTCTAGCAGCCAGCTGGCTTAGCTTGGCTCCCTCTCCAACAGAGCACACCTGTCTCACCTATGTAAAAACTGGGAGGTTATGCCCGTGGCCTCCGTTCCTCTGCACAGGAACTGTGGGATCAGTTGTCGTGATAGTGCCAGTCAAGGCTTTACTATCTTATCATGGATATTGCTCAAACATACCCCCACTACTCATCTTCTTTGCCTATTTTCCTGTCTGTTGTTTTTCTTGTGTTTTTGCTGTTGTTGTGGCCTGTGGAGTAACTTTTGCTGTATTGCCACAGCTTATGTCCTGGAATGTGTGGCAAAAAAGAATCGAGAGAATTACATTCTAGTTGCTTATGCTGTGGCAAAGGCATCAAGACATGATAAACATCTGCGAAGATGAGCAGTGCACTGTAAAGCTGTGGAATTGAAAGAAGTCATCCTGGGCCAAGTTTGGAGAGCTCATGCGCATATTTCCTTGAATGAACAAGAATGTGATCAATGGCTCCTATAAATTCACAGCGGGAGGCACTTCTGCCTCTACCTGCATTCTTATAAGACCTGAAATATCCACGGCTCTACTGGGTCATGAGCATGCCATGCCTCCTCACTCCCTCCTCACAAACGCATTTATAAATGTACGTTTCTGAAGACCAGAGAGGTTTTCCCAGTGCCTTTTTCCGAGCGAGTCCGCCGCTGTTTGGTAATCTTCGCACGTATGCTTGCTTTCACCTCAGCCTTGTTAAGAGGTACATCAATATCTGCAACTGCCCTTTTTAGTGAGGCTTTGGCAGGGGAACACCAGATTGGCACCCACGGTAATGGAACCAGATTCTAAGCTGCCTCGTCCAAGTCGAAGGGCTCCAGGCCACGTGACCTTATGTCGCGTCCACCCCAGCACTAAGTCCTAACACCACGCATGGTGGGAGAGGAGTGTGAGCGTGCCTCTGCTCTGTCAGGTCACAGCTCCTCTGCCTGTTCCAGGAGCCTGCCTTTCCTCTGGGAATGCAGGTGGGGGATGACTACCTAACATCAATCTAATGTCATTTTCCGGACTATCCTGGGAAGGGAGATACACTCACATAGGAAACACCACTGAAAAGGCCATGGCAAGACTAGAATTTTACCTAGGGAGAGAGTGAGGCTTCATGAACCCCACAATAGGTGGAGCTACCGTCTGCTGTAAATCATCGACTTGAACGAACCGGTCAAAGAACTGCCTCCATATAAAAATGTATCTATAATTTGCTCAGATCGGCTCAAATTGACACAGAGTGAGTCACCTGTTTTGGGGCTTGTGACGCCTCATTCTACCATCATTCATTTAAACCTGAATTTAATTCATATTAATAATATTCATATTCATATTAGAAAAAATAGGCTTTCATACATAGCCATTGCATTCTAAAGATGTTATACACTACCGGTCAAAAGTTTTAGAACACCCCTATTTTCCAGTTTTTACTGAAATTTAAGCAGTCCAAGTCCAGTGAATAACCTGAAATGGTACAAAGGTAAGCGGTAAACTGCCAGAGGTAAAAAAAAAAAAAAGAGTCATCACCTTCAGCCCATTGTTACAGCATTTACTTCCTGCAGAGAGAGGCGGGTTTCAAGATGTCAATACCCCATCCACCCCATCCAGTAGTTACCCAACGATTTGAGGAGTATGACACTGACGTTATCCATATATCATGTCCTTCTCAGTCACCAGATGTGGATCCGATCGGCCAGTTATGGAATATTCTGGAATGAGGTATGAGGCCATGTCCATAATGACTATTTCCAAGTCCAAATCTGAATGTGAGTTGATTGACTTGAAGAGCAGTGTTCCTCCTGCAGAATTCCAGATGTTGGTGGATTCTATTCCATGGGTCATACAAGCTGTATTGACCACTTGTGGTGGCTCAACACCCTAATAAGTGACTTTACATTGGTGCTTACATTTTTAGAACGTATACAATGCATTATATATAACTTCATACAATGTATTCAAAGTAGAATATGTCTCCTGTGGCAAAACAACTCAATACAAAAGTTGTTTGAACCCACATATAAGCATACACATACACAAAATAAGTTACAAAATAAAGTAATGACACCAAAGTCTTGAACATGAAAATAAGTTTGTATAACTGGAGCACAATTCCAGTATTTCAATAAGCTCTCGCTATTGTGTGGCAAATGCAGGAACACCTTTGTTATAGTTGATGTAGATTTTTTTTCCTCTTGAAAATGGACACCGGACTAATCATCCATTCTTTGTCTGATGCCAATTTGCATCAGCAGCAGCTGCATGACTTTCATCCCACCTTGGTGATCAAAGCCACAATGGAATGGGCATTAGTCATGTGCTCTGTGGAGGGGATCTTCACAAAAGCTGCAAGAGGCATAAAACGTGTTTGTCGAACTTCAAAGTGAAAATGATGGTTCAAACCGAACACATTTTTTAATAGCACGCTTCGGTTAAGGAGGCGTTCGAGGCACTGTAGGTATCGATTTGTTAGGAATACGTGGCTGTCATGGTGTTCATTCTTTTCAACTGAAAAAATTAATAATACATATATATTCGTTTCCACGCTGAATTAGGTATACTTTGAGATGAAAGTCCCTTTTTCCAAAGACTTAAATGGAAAGATGATTGTAAGCGTAGCACAGAATGTCTGCGGATTTTCCTGTGCACATGCCAAATCCTTTTAGAAAAAGTACAGTCTGTTCCCCTGATATCCGTCCTTGAGAATTCTGTCCTGAATTCCCTGGATGCTCTTTGTTCTCATCAGCCTGATCCTGATCCTATATACCTGGGCTTAGTTGGCAGCAGGTAAACATTTCCTATGCGCACAGTAGATTTTTGGAAATGCAAGCTCTGCGGGCTTCCCTCTTTTCAGATTTTACATCGCTCACTGAGATTTTGATTTTCTGTGAGAACAGAAGACATGACTGAACCCTCCATTTCAATAGGTGCATTGAAACCATGCAACCTGTCAGATCACATCACAAGACTAGAGAGTTCCCTCAGAAGAGCTCCCCCAATGCCTTATTCAACACGAGTCTTTTGGCCCTGGTTATCCTCGCCCACCACGGAATGGGATACACCAAGGTCTAGAAAAAAAAAGCTGTGTATGCCTCTTCACTGCTCAAAATACTTCAACACTAAAAGACCTGAGGGATGAGTCTATGGGAAAATAGAGTCTCTTGGAAAAAAACATGTTAGTTTGGTTTGATTGGACATGTGGGACCTTTATAGACTATCCTTGTAAAACCTGACTTGGGCCTGGATTCAATTAACGTGTCCTTAACTTTGAGTTACAAATAAATGCAAGTACAGCAATCACCAGAATTAACTCGCCAAACTGTGTCTGTGACGAAAGTGAAGTTAAAAATAAATTCTGATTGTATCCGGCTTTGGTCTGCGGTTGGTATGCCCAACCAAGCACTTTCCTGGGCTTTAACTTCCATTATAATTCTAGAAAAAAATATCCTCTATGGTTATTCATCATCGAACAGTCCCATTTTCCATATTTTTTTGTAATGATATTTTCTGTTGCATAAACATCTAGAAACCCATTCGCATACACAGCATGTGCCATCTGACCTCTGTAAAGCCATGGCTTCTTTATGATCAGCACTGACCTTTCCATCTACTGCAAATTCTGTGCGATTTTAGCGGCTTTCCTGGTCGGCTGGATAACATGGTCTGGGGTTTGCTGTTTGAAGAGTCCTAATTAGGGGCCTGGCTCAGAGGCTGAGTCTTAGTGACCTTATGCCAATCACTTGACTGCTTTCCTCCTCGATCTGCGAAAACCAACCGAACAAAGATGCCGAGTATTCATGACAAAAGGCCATTTACACCAGCCATTCACCAGACTTCAGCCGTACTATAATGTGGTTGGGTCTGACTTATTATATTTATATTACCTCCATGTATGTCTGTGTTTGTTGAGCACAATTTTTGGCTTTGACGTTTGTGATGTTTTTTAAAAAGGAATCAGTGGTAAACTCTTTCAATAAGTAATCAATGCACCAAGAACAGCCTTTGCCTTTTATTCTGTTATTTTAAGATGCATTACAAAAAGAGGTGGAAAGGGAAATAAAATTTATTTGATAACCTGATTTTTTTATTATGAACAGCTCATCAACTGAATAGCTGGATTGTCTTGTATTATTTCATTTGTATGTCCAATCCAGTTCAGCAGTATTAACACATAGCTTACGCTGAGGTGGTTCCTCTGGGAAAGGGGGTGAGTCATTTCCCCCCATGTATGGATGAAATGGCAACAGTACACATAAGTCACATCTTCACTGGCCTGCCTTAGCTGTAGGGCAACTATACTTTAGGCTTATCCAGTGGCGTTTCCAAATCTAATAACACAGTGTGCTGACCAAACACGTACTGCCTAGTAAGCTTTGCTCAAGCCCAGGCAGTTCAAGAGGAAGTAGGTATGTTTTATCATGCAACACTTTATCCAGAAAGTGAACTGTAAAATGCTGTGTTTATGCAAAGTCTTGTTCTGTTATCAGGGCAGTTTGCCCTGTACAATGCACACATATTAGCATTCTCATTACCATTCACTCTGTTGGGGCCTGGTCTCCTCTTCCTCAACAAACAGAAACAGCACAGCAAAGCACAGGAATGCAGATCCTCATTCCTCTGTAAGAAAACCAGTAAACACAAAAATATGGCAAGTCATTGTGTTTATTTACAAAGGAATGTGACATTCAAGGGTGTAGGTGATTGCTATTTTTGCACTCTACAGATGCTCCTATGAAGATGCAGTGTTTCAGCAGCTGATTAAACTGTTACTATTCAAACCATTATATTGTGATCAGTGAAAATCACTCCTCTGGTGATTAACTTCTCACTGGTTTCTCAGAAAGTGTTCCAAAATCAATAAATTACTTAGATCCAAATGGAAGATATCACTGAATCGATTTACAAATAACCAGGTGGCCAACATGCCAGGTGGTGAGTGGATAGAAAAAAAACAATGAAATGTTTCAACAGGGCAACCACTGTTTTGTCAAACAAAACTATACGGACAAGGGTAATCTGAAAGAACCAGCACCGATTCCTTCATGCCTCAAAAAAGTCTTCCTTTAGGCATGGCAGTCTGTGCTTTAATAGAAGGCCTAATGAAGGGAATAGGCAACACCTGAGCTGATTACTGATCACCCTCAGGTGAGCATGCCTGTGTGTGAGGCTGCCACATTCCAAGGCCCTATAGGCTCCCAGACTGAATACGAAGACTGAATTCAGATTTAGTAATCATTTACTATGGAATTAATACATGCATGCTTATATATTCTGCTCTGCACCTGAATATGACCATGATTTTCTTGTTAATCGAACACTCCTGTCGTTGAACCGAACGTTGTGCATATTTACACTAGCTAATTGGAGGTCAAATGTATAAATATTCACTTTTTGGAATCCATGGTTAAATGTTTTCCTTTTTTCTTAACTGGTAATTTGATTAACTGGTGAAGTGCAGTTGGTTGCCTAATTCTCTGAAACAAAATGAACTGTTATCTTAATGTCACTCAATTCAATTCAGAAGTTAATGGCACGCAAGTGCAGTGGTCACCAGCTCAATTAACCCGGCCACTGAAACATTATCTTTAGCAACCTTAGTCTTCACTCAATTTGCTCAATACATTACCTGATAATAGGATTTAAGTTTGCTAAAGGAAGGGAGAGGGAACAATAGATAATGTTGGTGAAAAGTGGATATATAAAACCAGTGAAGGGTATATTTTCCAAGGCATTTTGTAGGGTATAGCATAATAACATAACATATGCCATTTAGCAGACACTTTTATCCAAAGCGACGTACAGTAGTGAATGCATACATTTTTCAGTATATGTGGCCCCAATGGGAATCAAACCCACAACCTAAGTGTTATCAGCGCCATGCTCTACCTACTGAACCACCAGGATATGAAAAATAATGTTTAATTTAAGTTATTGTCAAACACACTTTTTATCTGTGATATTGATTCAGACATAGAGCATACCTAAAGTATTCTCAACTATTATTTTATATCAAACTGCAATACAAAGAATATTCAAATGAGTGTGTTAGGGGTTTTTAAAGGTGAATGCTGAAGGAAGACTCAGGAAAGTTTGCTTTTCTATGATCATGCTACCAGCCTTACTACAACAAAGCTTATAGACTCAGGGCAGAACCAAGAACACGAGAAACTCATGGGGCCACTTCTTAGATGTACAAACACAGCCACGGTTACAACACTAACCACTCAATGACACAAGGGGTGATGGGGAACTGGCACACAAGGAATCATGGGAGACTGAACACATAACAATAACAATGGCAGCCCCCAAGCTTACTTAGAAAAAGATGTGGCTACGCTAACATTCATTACAACTTAACTTATTTACACCATTACAATATGATGGGATTCTATTTTTATGTCTGACTGGTATTTTGTTATACAGGACAAGGAACATCCCAAACAAGCCAAAAAGGACTATAGCCCCCAGCAGCCTGCAGTCCCACACCTGATTACCAGCTAAAACAAGTGAAACAATGGGACTACTAGCAGCTGAAGCTAATTTGGCGGAAATAAAGACACACCATTTCCCCAAACAAATCGTTGAGTACCGGAAGGGAAATGCATGTTGAGTGAGTGAGAAAAGTTATTGGATAGTTTTGGATTGTTTTGAGGACCTAGGTTTGTGTACCGACTATTGCTTGTTTGAGGAATTGAACTGGATTTGTGACATTGGATTATGGATTAAGACAAAGAGAAGGATTGTGGACTATATGTGTTTGGTTTCCCTAATTCCCCATCATTTTTGTTTTGTAAAGTATTTAGGTTAATAAAATTATTGTTTTGTTTGAAATACAGCCTCCTCCTTTTCAATTGCCTACACCCTCTAAAAAGATCCTTGAGTGTCACCCCACACCAAGGGGCACTACAATATATATATATATATATATATATATGTTAACTGGAATCTTTCTAACACAATACAACAGCTCTCATTGTTATTATAAATATTATTTATTTGTATTATTATTATTATTATTATTATTAATAACATTATTAGTAGTAGTAGGAATAGCAGTTAGAGCAGGAGTCATAGTAGTGGTGCCCAAAAAAAACTTTTAAAATGTGATATTATGATACTACTACTCTTACTAGTTATAGTTGAAGAAACCACAGTATTAGTGGTAGGCAAAGAAAAGAAATGCTTTCATACAATGTGGTTTGAATAGCTATATCTCACTTTTAGCCCCTTGCGAAGTGGCTGTCCAGTGGCTATACTGTATATTTCATTGCAGAGTGAATGATTTAGCCTCTTGCATATTGTGTCACCAGCACAGGATTTGCTCGGCATTTAGAGGAACCCATGCATAGGCTTAACCCCTTTCACACATTTCTCAAACCCAGAGCTCCTCGTGATACGAACCATTAAGAGGAGATGAACCTTGACAGAGAGTACAGAGAACACTATACTTCTATGCCCTGCAGAATTCATGTGAGAAATCCGCCATAATAACAGTTTAAACAACTGTATTACACCACAGAGATGGCTAGCACACTCAGGTAAACCATGAATTCAATTGACGATTATACAGTCTGTCAAATGTTATGAGCCATAAAAATAAACCCATGGCTGTTTCCTGAATGACTCTTTCCCCCCACTTTACTGCAATGCATTCTTCATTATGACCCGTGAGAGCTTTCCTTTGAATGGCAGAGCCAGAGTGTTCCGCAACATATTTCCATTTATTACAATGCATAAAATGTTTTTTATTCACACACACTTTTGGACAATAACAATATCAAACAATATTGTTCAAATATTCATGGAAATAGATGCATAATGCATATACCGTCATCACCATTGTCTTCCTGAATCTTTACCTGAATCTCCCTCTCTCCCTCTCTCTCTCTCTCTCACACGCAACACACACACACACACACACACACACACACATACACACACACACACACACACATCTTGTTAATGACTGTCACATTTCACTTTTTAGGAAGCTGTTGTACTGTACTGTGAGTTTTTCCACATTGTCTGAGAACCTTGGAAACAGAATAAAAGTTGAACTCCTATGATAGTAAGGTCCTTCCATCGCAATGACACAGAGGTGTTTCTAACTGCTCATTATATATAATGGCTCATTTGAACAGGTGAGGTTTCCAAACATACTTAATGTTCTGTGACAAGTATTGTGAAGATGTAAAATATCTGATCACCATATAACACCCATTTAGAAAATTGTTTTATTTATCAAGGTGCAAGAAAAATGTATCATATTTATCAAATGTTTAATATATACATCACATTTAAAATATGTATTAAATGTCAAAAGAAAATCTAATTTAAGCAATTATACCACAGCAATATCATTAAAATAATATGTCAGGCATGTTTTTAAGTCACTTTTTTCAATATGTATATTTTAATTGTTCCAAGACCTCAGGAGTACTCCTGGAGTCAAAATCCTGACTTTTCTATTGAGTGGGTAAGATCATTTCACCACTGAGGGGTCAGGGCAGAGAAGAGGCAAGACCGCGAGGAGCGGCTGCTGGGCATCCGGAGGGATGGGACAGTCAGTCTGCCAGAGGGGTTTGGCTGGGGTGTAGGGTGTGATGAGTGTCTGGAGGTAAGGGGGAACAGTTCCTCTAGCTGTGGCTATATACTACTATCTCATACTTTTGTGAAAATACATGTATTTGAATTTTTACCATATAAAAAAAGTTGCATTGACTTTGTTGTTGACTAGGTAAAGTTAGTGTACTAGTGAACCGCAACTATGCTTACTTCAAACCAACAAGGCATACCTACGCATCAACTTGATGTATACCCTATTGTCAGTGTGAACACAGCCTAAGGTAGCTGTATTAATTTGAAATTCTGTAACGGTGGATGATGCTATATTAAGAAAGCTATTGTTTTCCCATTTATATGAGTACAATTGTATATATTTAAACGTATGTAGTTGGAGCTGGTAAGGAAAGCAAAGGTGTGAAAAGCCATGTAAATAACTTTCTCTAAGAGTTACCATTCATTTGAAAAACATATCTGAGCTATATTTCAATAGAATGTGATGTAGTGGAATAAAAAAGCTATGCGTTTCTGTTCAATATTTCCGCTTGTCAATTCAGTGTTTATAGTGGTGATCTCATGCGTGGACTATTGCAATTCCTTGCTGGCCACTGCAACTGGTCAAGCCACTGCAACTGGTCCAGAATACTGCCGCACGTCTGGTGTTCAACCAACCCAAGTTCACACTTGTCACCCCTCTACTCACCTCTCTGCACTGGCTCCCTATCGCAGCACACATCAAATTTAAATGACTGGTGCTGGCTTATCAAGTTGCTAGAGGAACTGCTCCCTCCTACCTCCAGTCACTCATCATACCCAGCCAGACCCCTACACTCCGCCTCCTCTGGCAGACTGACTGTCCCTTCCCTTCGGGCTCCAGGCAGCCACTCCTTGCGGTCTTGCCTCTTCTCTGCCCTGACCCCTCAGTGGTGGAATGATCTTCCCCACTCGGTCAGGACCGCAGAATCACTAGCCATCTTCCACAAGAGACTCAAAACCCACCTCTTCAGACTCCACTACCACTGACTCTGTACATTTTTACTAATATATTAATTCACATCTTGTAAGTCGCTCTGGATAAGAGCGTTTGCTAAATGCCAAAATGTAAATGTAAATGTTATAGGCTATTTTGCACTTATCAAAGGTTCTGTAACCTTTTAAAAAACAGTGATACCTAGCATTACAATGTAAGCCAGTTTTTTACCATCTTTTTGGGCCGATATTGATGGAAATTACTTCACTTTTCAATGGATATGTATGCCAAGTACTAACCAGTGGTAGCCACCTTGGTATGAGTTGGGGGACTGTCTGTCAATCTAGACATAATTTATTCAAAAATATCATTACCATTCCCATTCATTAGGATGCTGTATTTCCCAGGTGAAAATAGGCTTAAAGGACAGCTGTTTTAATTACACTCTCTATTTATTTTGATTTACCCTCCCCACACAAGTCCGCTGCTCGTCTCTACAAGGCAAGTTAATTCTCCGAGGGCAGAAAACTCCTTCGAGATGGAATTCACCCATCCATGTTCTGGAGACTCCTTACATGCTTCACAACGGACTCAAGCCGGATAACCCTCCCCCTGGGGTGGCCAGTCAAATGCTGCCCCCGATCGGGGCTGATGACCAGGGCCGATCTGGTAGAGACTCGGATTTCCAACCGCGTCCCTGGCAGGCAGCGCACATCGTATCGGACCAGCCAAGACCGCTACGCTGTCCGCCGCCCACAGGACAGCTGTTTTTGAATGTTATATGGTGGATTTGGTGGAAAAAAGACACAAACAGTATTTACAAGAGAAATCAGCTGAATTTTAAATCATTGGAGCACTCCTTTAAACATACAATGAATGTTTAAAGGAGTTTAAAGGCTTATTGCACACACTTTTTGCTAAATGCATAGATTATTGATGTAGCACTTTGCTTATAAATGATTGTCATTGTTTCTAAATGTAGAGCATGGTATCAGCTGGAATAAGAGCAGTGTCAGGTCATTTATTGCCAAGGTAGAGCAGCACAAACTCCAAAGCAGCCAGAGTGCAGTGCATCCATGCAGCATGGTCTGCGTCATGTACTGTTTCTGCTGAATTTAAACTTCCATTTATCTCTCCTGACATTCAATCCATACAGATAAATCATTTTAAGAGCTTGTGTCCTGTCTGTTCACCTTTGACCAATACTGTTTCCTTTTGTAAAAGAAAAAAAAAGAATCCTGGTGAGAGAAACTATATTGTGGTAAAAAAAATTATATAAAAGATAGTAAATAAATTATTAAATAATCCTCTTTCACGTAGAGTCCATGAATTGTAAATCTTGGCCTGCATTTCTTTTTTACCATCACTTCTTCAAAGGTAGGTACAAACAAAATGACTTCTGATGTTTCTTACAGATCAAACATGGCTTTGCTTTTATACTTGATATTTTGGTACCATGAAAGTGCCTGTGAAAATGAAGCAGAACTTTAGTTGGAGGGAATTGCGTCTTGTTATAGTCTAGTGGATCATAACAGACTGGAGATATTTCCGCTCTGGTTTTACTCTGTACTGTCAGGATTTTACAATGTACAGGCTTGTGCATTTATCGGTGTAGGTCATATTCACCCCCACCCCCAAAAAATAAAATAAAAACTGAGAAGCATAAAAGTGTCAAATTTGACGGCAGACATCAGCGGGGTTATTATCGGCCTCAAAGCCAACTCTGTGAGTGGCAGGCGGAGCGGTCCTTTCCGCGAGCAGGTGAAGTATAAAATAAAGGATATTGATCTTTTTCGTGTTTTGTAACGTGACTGGTGGAATTCTGATTTCCGATCCCGAATGGAATCAAACAACTAAAGAGTACGGGGGGGGTTGTGGGGCACTCTAGTTCAGGGCAAAAGGTCTGTGCGCGATGGAAGACAGGCATCACCAGGTGCACCGCCAATGCGCATTTTGAGGACCTCTCCCATGGCAACGTGTGTCATCCTTTAATCGTCTGCGGTGCCTCATCCAGACGCTTTTTATCCCTGTTGTTCCGATCCTGGTGTGAGGAGCTCTCGCTACTGCTATGAATTTTTAACCAGTGGTACAGTTAGAAATATGTCCGAATGAATAAAACAGGAGTTGCGCCGGTGAGTTGTCTGCTCGAGTATGAAACTGTCTCTCACCCTCCAACTGATTGCTTGCTTTCGCATGAGTCTCCTTTGCTCTTTGTCAATGCAGAGTTCCCACAGAACTAACACATCTCCTGGAATGTCTAGGCACTGTATAATTCAAACACGCCCAGAGACTCAGCTATAGTCTCTTATAGTTTCTTCAGCAAATAACATCGCCACTCTCCTGCGTCTTATATCTCCCCCTTAATTAGATCCATACTAATCCAGATAATCAAAACTTTTTCCAAAAGAGTGCTAACAGTGAGGACCCACAATTCTCATGTCTAAACGTACCGTCATTCACCGTGGTCTCAACCCTCTCTCCATCCTCTCCATAATGAGTCTGAGGCTTTCTGAAAGCACAACCTCACATAGACAATGACTGGATTCAATCAACGTTTGTCCACATCTTTGACTCACATTTCGGCAGGTTAAGCAATTACCAAAATGACCTCGCCAAACCGTGTTTGTGAAGAATAATGTGAGTCTTTGTTTTACTGCAAGACAAAATTAGGGACAAATATTGATTGAATACAACCTACTCTAATACATGCTTGTCTGTCCAAATATCTTTCTTTTGCTATTCTTTATATAATAGTAAAGGTTAGAGAGCTTGAAACAAGCTCATTGACACCATATGATTTAATGACTCCACCACATGTTCAGGTCCCTAACTGCATTGTTAACCCTAGTTTAAAACCTAAAACTTGGTATTTATTTATATAATAATATTAAATAATATAAATATATATACAGTATATATACACACACATATATACTGTATATATATATATATATTGTGGCAACCGGTTGAGGTATATAAGTCCAGGGAATGGTGATTGAGGGACGTATGTGGCAGCACGCTGGCTCCACCCCCATTTGGGATCCAACAAATTAGATTTATAGTGAGCTCGCTTCCTCAAATATGCTATTTCCAAAGTAATAAGGCATGAGGCACCTGGTATGCTGCCTGGTAATAGCCACACTTATTGGTGGTTTGTGTGCCGATCAATACAGTGAACCTGCCTGGCGGTTTAGCGTGCAGGCAGCAGGGTTTTTCATTTGGAACCCAGCCAAAGCCATAAAGTCATTACACACCCCACACCCCACCAATCAGTCAGGGTTTGTTTTTTTCACAGCCACATTTTGCAAGAGAAGGCAAATTACAGCATATATTATGTCCTGCCATCACAGAATTCTGAAGATATCACTTGTACAATATATTAGTTTTTAAATAATGTAAAGCAGGAGGACTTATGAGAAAGATTAGCTAATAATTGCATTCTAATCTATGACAGTATAACATTGCCTGGTCATGTACCAGCTGCATCCAGTTTCCCAGTCCTAGTGTTCTCAGCAGTGCTCCTTTTTGTGTGTCAACATAAGTTGTATTCACCAGATGCACTTAAATGGAGAGAATTGAGGAGTTTAGATGCAAATGGCGCATCAAGGTGAGTGATATACGGTGCCCGTAAATTTTAAATCATAACAAAGATGTCAAGTGAAGCCATTAAGTGCCATTAGATTAGTGTAGTTTATGGAGATCCTGACAAACACATCAGTAGTCATATCCATCTTTTTTTACAGTGTTGTCACTGCAGACACCTCTGAAGTGATTCAGACGGCAGAGCTGGGTTTGATTAATGCACATGACCTTTCATAATAGCTGGGAAATTGATTGGGACATCATTTATGCACACCCCTTTAACTTTACTGAAAGAGATGTGTTGTTGGTGTTGATTTGACTTCATCAAAGGGATTTTGGTTTATGGCCTTTGATAGCGGCGGAGTGTTTTCTCGCTTTGGCTTTTAGAATTCATTAACCAGCTTGGTTCAATGTCAGCACTAAGCCCAAGTGATTAAGACCCCTATTCATGAGGACCACTTGAAGACAAAGACCCCAAGACTCTGGCTGCAGGACTCCTCCATGGGATGGGGCTCCACTCTGCATGTCTATATTTTTGATTGATATAATTGTATGACATGTATGTTATATACGTAGTACTAATTGTGATGTAATAATTATGCCATGACGATGTTTGTTCATATTGACTTGTGAATATACAGCTCTGTTGCATGTACGAACATACAGTAATATATTATTGTCATGCATTTATTTGATCATGTATACCTGAAACCCTAGTGCCCACCCTGTCACGGAAATGCCACTTCATTAAATCCTCTGACATAGTTATAACCACAAAAGCTTGATAACTCCGCATGCATGTTTCACAGGGGTGTGGAGCTGAATCCAGAGGCATCACATCTTAAAAGAATGAGTCATTTTCTTCGGTGACTGAGGATTTCTATTTAAGGAAGTTGGCAAAAATAAGAGAAACAACAAAGAAACAACAGAGCTGCAGTATTCCCTGCCTTCAAGCTCTCCACCTCAAATTGAGATGAGTACTTGCTCCTTCCTATCTGCTGAGGAATACTACAGCACTGTCTTAAAAGCAAAGTTGACACAGCAAGCAGTATAAAGCAAACTTTCCTCCACATGTATAAATAATGGTGAATATCCAGCAGGCACACAGCAGTCTCTTTGTTTAAAGGTCTTGCACAGTCATTGTATTTCACATGTAAATTGCCTTAGAGTGTACCAAACAATCATCCATAATATCCTTATCTCTCATCTTTGACTATGAGCAAGGCTGGAAAGCAGGTTAAGTGGACAGGGAGCTAATATTCATGAGCTTGCCTCATTTGACATGCCTATTGACCTACACGTCAGCAATGTTTCCTGTTTTTGAAATAGAAGGCATGAGAGTACGCCGATCTTTAATATATTACAGCCATTTCTCTCACTCCCTTTTTTTTTGGGGTAATATGTTGAAGGACAAATTCGTTTTTTGATATCCAGGCATGACACAGTGAGGTTTTATCATGCTAGCTAACACCTGCTGCTGTCCATCACGTTAGAATTTTTGTAGGTTGCTACGTTTGCTGGCCAGTAAACAACACAACAGTCTCCTTTATGTGAGTGATGACACTTATAAGCATTTTCACATGCTGACAGGTGATTTTTGGTTAGCTGTCATTGGTGTATTAACATGAGCTGGGCTTACTGATGTCACAAATACTCCCATGTCAGCCAATTGTATTGGAACACCAAAAAATATTTTACACAAAGGAGGAGCCTGACCCAGCTTTATCGACACACCCGCAAAGATCAGTTTTCAAGCTTTCAACATCCCACTTTCATCTGGTTTCACCCAAATATCATCCTATTTGATGAAAAGCATGATTTTGACTGTTCAAGACCTTTAAGTTTGAAATCATGTGAAAAATGTGTCACCTGAGACTCATGAGGCAATTTATAAATACATAAAATGTCAAATAAAGACAGAATGATTTACACCCTACTTACATGATTTTCCCTCTAAAGCCAAAGCAGATTCCAGATGAATAATTGTTGTATGTGCTACCCCAAAGGGGTTGTACATTACCCCTAAAATGGAGTCAAATATCTCAAAGTAATCTAATTCTACAGCATTGCTTCTAAAAAAATAAAACAGGTGTCCTTTGGTGTCCCAAAATCTATCCAAAGTGGTTGCATGTTTTTAGCCAATCACATGCCATACTGTATGGGTTTTTAAATTATAAAATGAAACGTCTTGTACAGATATGAGAGGAAAATGAATGCTAAGATTATTAAAAATGTTTTTTTGTGATTCATGCATCAGATAATTGTGATATCCAAGGGTCCAGAAACCTATCCAAAACGTACTGTAAATCAATTGTTATACAAATCTATTCAGCCAGAGCTCTGTTAGTCAGAATGGTAATAATAACAACATGGGTAGCGTTGTCATATGCGCCATCCGAGACGACACTCAAGGCAGACAAATCATCTTCTTAAAACAAGTCAGCATATCTGACTTTAAAAAATTGAAGACATCATGAAGTATAAACGACTACTAATTCTATTTTATTATTTAACCCAGAAGTGGCGTTTTCATTGGAACTGGACAGGACAGATTTGCGTAGGCCTAGCTCAGCCCAACAGTGACTGTGAGAAACCAGTGAGAGCTCATTTGAAAGCTTAGAACTTTCATGTACAACCAGCCAGTAGCTACTCTGATGATAACCCACAGTTCAACTGACGAACTGGTGCTTCAGTTCGTCAGTCGAAATCTCATGAAATATAGACTATGCAGAAGAAACTTTTTTTCTATGAGCAAAACAACCATGGCTCTCATTCACTAGGTGAAATGAGTTGATACACACACCTCTCCCCTGAGGAAATTGCCTCAAACACACAGTGAGGAAGTGAGTTGAACATAAACCAGGTGAAAAAGTATGACAAAAATAATTTATATAAATTATTGAACACATCCGAGACATTTCAATGTGATTTTCTTTTAGCTGAAATGGAACATGATTTTTCGAAGCAAATATTTACAACTTTTAGTGACAGGGCATTATATGAGAGAGGTTTAGTGTGTGCCTTTGGATGTAATAAGTAATAAAGGGGGGGTAAATCCCCATAGTTTTATGATCATAAAAATTATGGAACGACATAACAATGACTTTCCAAAACTCATTAAACTTATTTTAAGGCAATGATTGAAAATAAAGTTTAATATTTATGAATTGTGAATTATGCTAACTATCATGACATACCGCTAGGCGGCTGACAGGAAGAAGTTAATTAGTTATTGTAATTAATTACAAAATTGTGATTCATATGCATGCATACATATCGTGCTAAAATTTGGAATCCATTATTATAACTTATATCTTGCAAACTGATAGCCAACCCTCACTGCCAAAGGTATTCCATATGCATAGTTTGATCTGGCCCACAAACAAATAAATATGCAAACACACGCACAAAACTCAAGCAAAAAGAGTGCAAGTTCATATGGGATTAATGCACATTCTTTTTGGAACCTATAACAACTATGGTTCCTACATTTTTTCTTTTATTTGTACACTATATTTGCACACACATTACATCAATTGCACACACACAGAGACACATGCACATGCATAATATATATATATTGGTAACCTAAACTTTATTTTTTAACCTCTGGCAGTTTACCTTTGTACCATTTCAGGTTATTCAGTGTACTTGAACTGCTTAAATTTCAGTTAAAACTGGAACATTTCTGTATTTCTATCATTTACAGTATTTTACAGGCATTTTGTTGCCAGTAGGTTACTGGAAATTCAACATGCTCTTACTGTAATTGTTTACAGAATACTACATTAGGCAGTAGGCTAATGTCTTTCTAAAAACTTGTTTAAATTGTTCTGTCAGCAGTTGATAGCACATTGCTAAAGATCCCCCAACCTGTGCCACAAATTCACTGTGAACTATTTAAAGCAGATCAATGAGAATAAGTGTGTGGAAACAAATTTGAATGTCAAAGGCAAGTTTATTTCACACAGACAGAAACTTGTTGTACATTGCTCTAAAGCAAATAAACTTAAAGGACCATACCACCGTTTTTGAGTTTTTTGCTCATTTAATACATTGTTCATCTATTTTACACACATCTTGACTGTTTTTATATAGTGGCAATAAATATAGTTAATCGGTTTTGCCGTACCTATCAGGCTCATTCGTTCCCATTCAACTCCAAAATGAAAACCAACTTCCTGACACGTCAAATTTGGTTAATGAAGGTAATCGATCACCATGAATAGCAAGTTCGCACTCATGTTTTGCAAAGTTGCTCCAGAATGCCAATATTCAGACTACAACTTTATCGCAAAGCCTAACAACAACAAATCAAGCTAAGATGGCACTGCCTGAAAGAAGCTCGGTAAGTTTGCCTTTTGGTATTAATGCTCGCAATACAGTCCATAAAAATAAACAAACGTTAAAAGCTATATTTACACCATTATTGCTTCAAAGTGCGATCTTGCTCTTTAGTCGGAGTAACCTAAAATATTTAGCCAGGGTTTGTTTCAAAATATTCAATTCAAATTATGATTAAAATAAAGGAAATTATCTCAAAAATTATTTAAAAACTTCAATTGGAATTCAAATGACATTGGGGGTGAGTAAACAACGCAGTAAAATTAGTTTTAAAAGTGAACTGTTCCTTTAAGTAAACTTAATTTATGGGTATTTCCACATAAAAACAGGATATGATGACCCAAAATTAAAAATCATAATACCATATCAAATGAGGTATCAAGTGAAAGCTAAAGTCAATATTATCAAGTCAAAAGTGTAAGTAGAAAAGTAAAGTACATTTTAACGGTTAACCGCTAAACAATCTGTAAAACAACAAGCAAAATGATTTAAATGAAAAACAATAAGAGTTGCATTCTGCCTCTATTAGGGCTCCAACAAATGATTATTATGCTAATCGATTAATTTGCCGATTATTATGGTTTATGCACAAATTGTGGATTGCAACTGAGAAGGGCTACAACAAATGATTATTTTTATAGTTCAATAGGCCTGCACTTTGAAAGTATTAAAAAAAGTATTGACAGCCTGAAAATGCAGTGGAAATCCGGCGTAGCGCCAGAGAACTTTAAGCCCCCGTTAAAAACATTGTGAAATGGACACAAATTGTTACCTGAAAATAAAATATCAAGAGTCTGGTGATGTCTATGGGTTGCAGACTTTAATACAGTCAATAAATCTAACCATAATTTTTTCCACAGGGCTTCGTACAGGTAAGTACTAGGATTCGCTTCAATTTCTCTCTACAGGTATAACAGGTAAGTATAGGAGTTGGGTCTATCGAGAATAGGCATTTCTTAAGGTTTTATAGACCAACAACTTTTTGATTCTACAACAGAAGAACTTGATGAATTCTGACCAAAAGAAATAAATGAATTAATTAATAAAATCAGACTAAATGTTTATGTTGAAATTAAGACCTCATGAATTAAAATTTCACACAATTTAATGACTTTTAAGACCTAATATTTGCAAAATAGAATTTAAGACATTTTAAGACGGTACTGTATATATATTTTTATTTGTAGCAAAGCCGCTTATTGGATTTTTATCAATGTTTGGGTCTTTTTCTAGTAGAAAAAGGTGGTCAGTAGGAAAGCCATGTTTATTTTAAAAGATGTTTGCTTATCTCAGTTTGAAGGATGAGGGCGTCAGTCTTCTCCTTGAAGTGTGCCATCAACAGCTGAATGATGTGAGGCCTTGACCTCCTCACTGGTTGCCTTCCTCTTGAAAAACTCCACAAGTAGTTTGCCTCGTTCTTCAATGGCATGTTCCATCCGTCTCAGGATCTGGACGTCGGTGAGAAGCTCAAAGTGTGAGTATAGGCACTTCTGGACATAGAGCAATAGCTATTTGTTTTTCAGGTCCTCTATGGAAAGAGCTTGTGTGGCATTGATAGTCTTGCGTTGAAGGCAGTAAATGGTCTCCATTAACATCTTGAGCTCTCCTCTTTCAGCCCGAGGCACCCAGTTGTGAATACAACTCTACCATCCTTTGCCGTTTCTCTTCCATACTATTTTCTGTTTCATCTGGAGGAATGGCTAGCTGCCATCTGGTGCACCCATAACTATCAGAAAGTCCTTTGCTTGGTTTGCTGACTTTTGTTGAGCCCCGCTGTGCTCTGCGCCTTGCTAGGGTATTGTTTCTATTTACATGTTCTACTCTAGTCTTTGGCTGCATCAAGAAGGATTCGTATCCACTTCCCATCATTGTCTTTCTGTCATCAAGGTAATCTGCAAAACTCTTGGGATACTTACTCACAATACTCTGTGCAATGATCTGACATTGGGCCTTGTTCGGATTGGCTTCAAACATTGTCATTCTGTCTACAACAACTCTCACCATCTAATGCCGGGCTGCATCTGTAGGTCTTTTGCCATTTGAAACTGCAGACTTTAAATCAGTTGACATTTCCTCCCATGGCACATGAAATGTGTCTTGCCAGGTGAAGAACGAGGATCTAGCTGGGCAACTTGTTGGGCTGCTTGATCTTGATCGGGAGGAGCTTGATAAAGATGAAGCTAGAGGTGAACCGAGTTTAGGTGAACTGGGTTGCAGGGATCGGTGAACAGGGGTGCTGGAAATACAAACACCTCATCCCACAACACCCAACTTTAAAAAGCACAGTAGATAGTCAATGCAGCACTTTAAAATGGTGGGCTTTTCACTGAGGTACTCATTCATGGATCCCTCTCGATTTATCATTATTTATCATTTATTATCAGATATTTAATTGTGTAAACTCTTATATACTGTATCTTTAATGCCCCCTCAGACATTAACAATCAAAACACAAAGAGAACAATCACAGCTATTTAAAAGCCACAACTAATTTCTAAAACAAGGCATGTTGCACTGAAGCCAATATTACCTTGTTTCCAGGCTGTGAGAAGCTTTCGACATTGAATTGGCTGTAGAAATTCCAAGATGTCTTCTTCTCTGACATAAATCAGATCTTCTGTGGTTTCAACTCCCTGGCTGAAAAGCTTCTCCACGATCAAATCAAGCGGCTCCTCGGGAACACTTGGCAGTACAGTGAGGATGGCCTCTCGAATGACAACAGCTGATTCCGAAATCACTGTAGAGAAGGGAAAGAGTGATGCAGGGCAAGTACAGATAAGCCACACATGTGATACTCGGGCAGGGGGTAATAGTCAAGCAGACTGACTTGATTTACACACATGTAAGTTTTCTGTTGTGGTGTACCATTAAGGCAATTACCTCCTTGGTCAATAAGTAGAGTGGACTGGTGCTTGTCTACCACAAAATGCACATCGGTGTTCCCAATAACGAGTATCAACTTTATTTGACCAAATACCACTCCCTCATGATTTTTCTTGATCACAACATACATGTTCTTCTTGTAAATGGTACCCTTGGCAGACACTTTGTGAGCAGCAACAGTGTTCCCTGGCTGGAAATGATGATTGGCTAGAGATTTCAACATTGTAGTCCTTTGAGAAAAAATCTGTCCCCCTTTCTACGACAACATGTTGTGGGAAGAAATTGCCAGCACTTAAATAAACTTGGAGAAGCTGATGTCTTTCAGCTAGCGTGGGACACAAGTTCTTAAAATTTTGAATTTTCCTCGCACACTGTTTAAAATATGTGTGCTTGCTCTCAAATCTGAGCGTCCATAGGAGAATAAGTGGCCCAAAACATATAATAAGCCCTGGATAATGACAAAGGAAGTGATGCTTTGGCTTTAGTGGCCAATCTGGAAATGTCACCATTCGAGACTGTAAATACTCATCTATTAGGACTGATAGATACGCTATCTGGCCCATTGAGATGTCAGGTGCACAGATAAGTTCCACAATTTGTCTGAGTTGGAGAACCAACTGCCACACTTCATTATCACATGGATTCTTAATATTATCACCCACCAATATAGGCAACAGCCTAAGCAGGCACCAGTTCTGAACAGCGTGACCACCTAATTTATCACCTCCTGGATGGACTGGACATGGTTTATCATTTGCATCATTGCCAAGATATTTTAGCTGATCAATGCGGCGATTCAATTCTAAATATGTGAAATGTTTCTCTTTTGACACAAGATGTTTGATAAACAACGCATGGTCAGAGGACACAATAGGTGGACACAGAGGTGGTTCTCTGTGGCTCAGTTGGTAGAGCACAGCGTTGGCAACAATTAGGTTGTGGGTTCAATTCCCACTGGGGCCACATATACTGAAAATGTATGCATTCACTACTGTAAGTCACTTTGGATAAAAGCGTCTGCTAAATGGCGTATATTATTATTATTATATTATTATTATTATTATTATTATTACAATACCCTCAGAAATGTCATGGCCCAAGCATGGAGGTAACCCTGGCTGGCAAACGTGGAAGTGCTTGAGCTCACTGAACAATGAATCAAACTTGACACCAACTGCAAGATCCGAACCAGACGTTCTTAAGTTCTGAACATGCTGCTTTTAAGACTCAACTGTTCTGAGTGAGTCCCTTGAATGGGGTGCTGAATGAAGTTTTTCGGTCATTTTCACAAAATCTACAGAAGTTATTGCTCTTGCTAAACTTTTTGACAAAGCCACCAATATTGTGTGACCCTAAATGATCACCTACAATGGCACATAAAGTACCCTTGCAGATTCGTCCATCAGGCAGAGTAATGCCATTTTCCTCAAAATCTTTCATGTCTTTCAGTAATGGACCAAATACCAAGTCTTGACCAAAGTGCTTGAAGTCCTGCTCCCTACACAGTAACATAAGTTGCATGTGGTCAATGCTTGACCTATTATGTAGCAGAATGTCTCCAAGAGTGAGATAGACAGCAAGAATGTTGTGCTTTTTTCCCCCTGATCCAAGCGGATTGACTACTTCAAATCCGTCCTGATATAAAATCAATGCTAAAGATTCATCTTTGAGTAAAGCATTTTCTGCAATGTTCCTACCATCCCAAATGTATTCTAAAATATCTTTATTCGGAATGCGAGCTGAATGTGTCTGCTCATGTTGCTCCCGAACTGATTCACTATTAAATAGTGACTCTAGTGTTTGTTTGATGGGAACATACTGAGCAAAGCACTTTTTTCCTAAATCATTTTGCCCTAGGAATATGGGCACTGGTGCCACATATCTAAATCTCTCCTTAAAGATGGTTTTTCTTCTCTGATCTGTCTTTAATGCATTTGTATTGCAATGCTTGAGAAGATCTTCTGTTTTCAGCACCTCTATAACTCTCCTAATGTCACTTTCTGGAATTCCAAGAGTAGTTAATTTTTCGTTCAGTTTGTAAAACAAGTGATTTGCTGATGTCATGTATGTCTTGGAAACCTTCAATTATAGCTTGAATAGTAGTAGCTGGAAGCAGCAACTTAGATTGCAATTTCAGGTAAAACAGAGCAAGATTGTCTAAAAAAACTGATTCATATACATTATCTGGCAAAACACCTGATTGTTCCCCACCCAATGAGCCACAGTCTGTAAAATCCTCAAGACTACTCAACCCCTACATTTACCTCAGATGAAGTACTTGGGTTTGAAACAGGCTGTTCCAGAATTGTGTCAATTAGTCTTTCCACTGACCATTTGTTATGTTTCCTGGACAAATGTGATGTAAATGTAGAAATTACTGAAAATCTATTTTTACAATGTCTAAAAGGACAAGATATTGCTGTACCTTCCTTAATATGAGCCTTCAAGTGAGAAAAAAAGCTGCTTATATTTTCACACCTAACTTGGCAGAAGTCAACGTGACAAACTAAGCTGTTGTCACACACAAATCTATACTGATCTACAGACCTCCTTTTAGTATGTTTTTTTGTGGTATCTATATAGGTGTGTTTTGAAAGCTATGAATTTTTTGAAGGAACGGCTACAATCTGGGTATCCACACTTAAAATGAAAATTGGGAATATGACAATGAATTTTACTATGCTGAATGAAGGACAATGTGGTATCGCAGTAATGTGAACAAAACTGACAATGAAGCATTGTTAATAGCCTGATGGAAAATACAAGCAAGCATGCAGTAACTTGTGACTAGAGAGAAAGCGAGAGTGTGTGTGTGTACACCTTTGTTGAGCACGAATAAGGGTCTGGGCTGGCTCTCAAGGTTCTCCAGAATATCCAGAATATGCTCCTTAACTGAAATGAGGAAATAACATTAAAGTTTGAAACTACACAGCATGCATGAAACACAATATTCAGAATCCCATTAATGTTATGATTGCAAAGCCTAGGTTACGTTAACTAACTTTAAGATTAAACTGTATACAGCACCTGATACACAACGTTACTAGGATTTACTAACATTATATTTTTTAAATGTAACAAGTAAATCGTCAGTAGACAAAGACGTCAACGTTAGTTATTGAAAGGAAAAAAATGCGTGGAAAAAACCATGCATGTTTGAATCACGTGAAGTATAGCTAATGATTTTCCACGAGGCACGAGGCTGAAGTTAGCATCAGATTTGCAGCACCATTCTACTTAAGCCTCGATTAGTCTAGCTAGCTAAATTACGTTATTGAAAAAATTAACAACTGTTATTAATACAGCCAGTAAAAACGCTCCTCAAATGGTTAGAATCCATCAAGGTTAGCTATAAAACTACCGGGAAAGACAAGTTAACGGGTAAACAATGCTGGTGTGTGGAAAGTGAAGAAATTAGATTTTGGGCTGCACGCAACCATACTAGCACATTAAACAATTGGAAATGGGAGACGTTATAATATATTCAGCAAGTCGTATAAAAAAGCCCCCTATTTATTCATGAAATCTGGTCACCATAAAGCATGCACTTGTGACAATGTGAACTGACTTGAACTGAACGTTAGCGACAGCTGCACGCAACCATACTAGCAGATTAAACAATTGGTAGCTATCTAATTTATGAAATCTGGTCACCTTAAAGCATGCACTTGTGACAATGTAAACATTTTAACGTTAGCTAGTACTAGTGAGCTAACGTCAGCAAAAAACAAAAAGCGAACTTAGCTATAGTTAACGATAACTGACGGCACCCGATAAATGCTAAACTAACTGTCAAAATGTACACAATCATGGAAGATTTGTAATCTTAAAGAGTTAATGGCTACTAACCATGGTTTCCTGCGTGATGGCCCCTTCCGTTGGTGATTGTGGCAGATCTGGCGACGGTCTCAGCAGCAGTTTGCACTGGCAAAAAAAACTCCCGCGTGTGTTGTGCTGCTTGATGGCCGGTCGAGACAGATTGATCTGGCATATACTGTAGTTGCTGCACTGTAATTCTGCAGACTAGCCTCTTGCTTGCTCATTGATTTGTAAATTTGTAAATGTAATATATCATATTAAATTATATACATTTATAATAAATTATATTATTATTATAAATGAATAATATAATAATATAAATTAATATATAATATTACATTTAATATATATTATATAATGTATTTAAAATGCAATAGTTTAAAATAATTTAAAATAATTTTGTGCTTGCTGATTAAGCAAAATAAGCTTAAAAGACCAACATTAAAATGTTTAAAACTCCTGTGATACTTAGCGATAACAGTAGCTTACTGTTACAGCTTACTGGTCTAGCCTTTAGAACGGTTAGAACAGGGAGAAGCCCACAATGCATTGCTGATTACAGTAAGAAACTGTATTACATAAGTACAGTAGCTTACTGTTGAAAATTGGCTCTAAATTTACAGCAATTGCTAACAGTGAGGGATATGGTTATCAAAAGGCATAGTTTAGGAGAAGGATAGACAAAAATATCTAAAGGTTTGGATATCCCAGTAATCACTGTAGACTCAATAATCAAGAGGTGAAAGCTGTATCATACCACCCAGACCCTGCCTAGAAAAGGCTATTCCTCCAAACTCAGTGACCAAACAAGGAGGAGGCTTGTGAGGGAAGCCACAGTGAGGCCAACAATTACTCTAAAAGAGCTACAGAGGTCAGTGGCTGAGAATGGAGTAATAGTGCATCAGTCAACAATATCAAGACCACTGAATAATACTGGTCCGTATGGCAGGGTGGCAAGAAAAAAGCTCATACTTAAAACAACATCTCAAAGCACACCTGCAATCTGCTAGAGAGTACGTGAGTGATCCAGCTAAGATTTTTTGGTCAGGTGAGCCTAAAACATAGCTTTTTGGCCAAAATTCAAAGCATTATGTATGGCGCAAACCTAACACTGCCTATGCCCACTGCATTTTTCTCCCAAAAAACTGAAGCTGGTGTAAAAATTCAGCTTTCAGCAGGACAACGAGCCAAAGATACATTGGAATGGCTCAAGAATAAAAAGGTGACTGTCCTTGAGTGGCCCAGTCAAAGTCTTGACCTGAACCCCATTGAGAATCTTTGGCACAACTGTCCATAAGCAATGTCCAAGCAACTTGACATAGCTGAAGCAATTCTTCCAGGAAGAGTGAGTGAAAATCACCTCCAACCAGTGTGCAAACTTGGTAGAAACTTGCACAAAAAGATATAAAGCTGTTATTGCAGCGAAAGGTGCTTCCACCAAATATCAATGCGAGGGGTCTGAATACGTATGCAAGCAGCATATTTAACTGTTTTATTTTTATTTAAAATATTTGCTGAAATAACTCATTTCTACATTATAAAAATTCAATTTTAGCACGTGAAGTTTGAATAAAAAATATTGAATGTAAAAAAGTTTAACATACCATTTGTAATGCAGCAACACTTGAAACATTTCCAAGGGTCTGAGTACTTTTGCAAGGCACTGTATATATGATATTGGTGTTTTGTTGATGGTGGTAGAAAATATTGTCTCTCTGAGCACCGCTCCAGATTCTCCGATAAGATTTCAATTGGGTTGAGATCTAGTGACTGAGATGGCCATGGCATATGGGTTGCATCGTTTTCGAGCTCCTCAAACCACGTGTGCCCTGTGGATGGGGGCATTGTCATCCTGGAATTGACCACTCCCATCAGGATAGAATTGCTTCACCAAAGATGAAGGTGATCAAGGATATTTTCTGGCATTTACCTTGAGTGGACTTAAATCATGCCAGGAAAATGCACCCACCACCATAGCTGCCAGCACTGTTCATGGACTCAAGTTTTTCCTTTATTTTGACAGTTACCTGTATATATGCATTTTTCTCTTTTGAAAAACACACTCATCTCCTTGAAATCCATTTTGTGAGACCTAGCAGTAAAACTGTTGCCCTTCAGTGATTTATATTCAGATCCATTAGACTCACTTTTCACTGAAGATGGTGTGTTATACTAAGCAGTGAAAGTTATCAAATCGTTGCCTCTCCACGGCTTACACTGGCTTAATGGGTTGTGCCTTTTAGTGTTCAGAAATGAGAGAATGTCATGAGGCTTAAAGCTCAAACATCATATTACAAAAGTAAAAGGTTCTCAATTCACTGTTTCTGCTATTCAGCTATTCAGCTCACTCTTTTATGATCATGACATCCTGCAGTCTTTTTCAGGTGTATATATTTTAAAATATACATAATAATTAAAGGGGCCTTTAGCAAAACTAAAATCTTGTCTGTCTTTTATACTTACTCATAATTAGGAAAAAAAGAGTCCTTGTAGGTTCTCTTTACTCTTTTGATAGCAATTTACCTTTGCAATTCCATTGTAACCGACATACAACACCTATGTATACATATACATATCCTGTCAGACAGCTAGAAACAGTGCTTACTAATGGTGTCTATGTACATAGTAGGTATATTGTAAATGCTTGTGTGGGACAGATCTATTTCACTATGGTAAAATTGACCAATTTTATAATCACATTACACCATAACTGACTTTGGGGAGATGGACATTATTGATTTGGTGAAATCAATTTTTCCAAATCCTACTAGGTGCCAGAAACTGTTATTGCCGTTTTACCCCCGATGCTAAAAGCTGTAGATTGTATTTTGGATGAAATCAGAAATGATTTCAGCCAATGATGTAATGTATCATGAGATTACAGCTGGAAGTGTGAGTCTTTTTTCAGTTACAAGGCCACTCTTCCACCTGCATTTTCATCAGGCTTTCATTTTTATGACACATTCATTTTTCATCTGATTTTCCATTTATTTCACCTTGTTTCTTTTGCCCTTTTGCTCTGTGGACAGGACAGGACACCCCATCCCCCTCAAGCCAAAAAGGGGAATCCATCACCCTTACAGGACACAGATGATACAGTGGTCCAAGGTGGCACACTACCTAACCCTCATGTACAATGCCAGCTGCCAAAGGACCATGTGACCCTGCTATGTCCCTCCGCTTATGGAACCAGTCATCCATATTCCCATTTGTGCACTGCTCGTTTTGATGAAATATTGAGCTTGTTTGCAGAGTAAAGTCTGACTGCCGCTGACTGTCTGACTGACTGCGCTGATCCGCACTACATCGCGTGGCAGGTCAGCGCCTCGCTCAAACTCCCACGAAAGCAACATCAAAGCCTGTCAAGACGTTATTTACTAATGCGCTTGTCTGTCAGAGTCGAGCAGTTTTCTTGTTTAATTAATGGAGAATCCACCTCTGTTTTTCATTTATTGATGAACATTCTTTCAAAACCTTCTACTCACCAAAACATTCAATTAGCTAAACCTGGAAGCATTGATGCAAATAGCCACAGTAAAGTTGAAATGTATGCTAAAATATACATACATAAATGTGCTCCCTGTCTCTGAAATACAGCTTCCCTCTTGACAGGAGCATGGCTTAGCATACTGCTCAGTTTTATACAGAAGTGCGACTGTGGACTTAACCTTGTGAAAATGGGCTTCGGTAAGGTGAAACTTTGCAAATGAGGTTGGAGTCAAACAGGTGCAGCACATTAAAAACAACGGCTAAGGAACACTCGGACGGCCTGTTCGTTCCCTCGGCTTCCGACGTTTATTTCCGAATGGGCGCTTTTCTCGCCTGACCTAGAATCAGCAGTCGGGGAGCTCTGAGTTTCAGGGCCTTCCCCCTTGGGAGCGGGACAGCTTTGCGAGCCGTCTTAGCGGTGCAGATTTCTCACCGTTTGCTGAGCATCATAATTAGTCCCTCTCCCGGGAAACGGGCGAGAGAGATGGATGGAGCTGACCCTGCGTGAGACATGAAGGACTGTTCCCCAGGAATGCAGTGACAGGTCCATGTGCTCAGAGATTATTAGGGAACGAGAGCAGGGTTGGGGTTAGCAAGGTCAGCTGATTGATCCCATTAAAAGGGCGGTCTGGAGGTGAGGCCCTGCCGGAGAGGGACAGACCAGCAGTCAGTTATGAAGACCTCACCTCGCCCGGGGAACAATATAGAGTGGTGCTGAGCGTGATCCTCCACAGCATTGCGGCCGTGAATTCCCAGTCCTCCCCACCATACACTAGAAACCACCCCAAATGGGCTATTATACGTTTTTGGGAAAAGCTGATCCTGACGTTAATTAAGGTATGAGATGTCTCATTGCTCTTTGATTTTGAATCACCTAGTCACATAGTGTTCAGGCAGCAGTGGCAAAAATAACTTCTTGATACCTTTCAGGATGACAAACTCATAAAACTAGTTAGTAGATAGAAAAAACTGATACAAAAAATTAAATTCTCACTTCAGTGTGTTGGTTTGCTTGCAAGCAATAGCAATGGATACGTATATATATATGGACACACACACACACATACACACACACAGGTACATTTACACACATACAGTAGTCACCAAAGTTATTCACATCCTTGATAAGGATGAGCAAAGAAGAGTGTATAAAATAAACAATACAGGTAATAAGCTATATTGTATGCTGAAATGGAAAATATTGCTCAAAATGGGACAATTATATTATTTTATACAAAAACCATTGCAACAGCCTTCAACTACCACCACTGATAGAACAACTAGCGCATATTGCCAAATCAAAGAACTGGCAAAAAGAGATACCACTCTCTCCCTACCAGCTGCAGAATGAGAAAAAGTACCTAAATATCACTGCCGATAACAATTGTTTTTAAAGTATGTAATAATATCTTCATTTTGACTAAGAACAGTAAAACACATACAATGCAAGATTATCCACCGAGCACATATCACCCAACACAAACTGTACAGAATGATATCTATTGACACTGACACTTGTTCACATTGCAGTCTCAATGCCAATTGGTTCTGCTCACCGATCCAACTATTCTGGAAAGACATCATCCCTTCTGGGACACAGCATTTCATTCTCCCCACACCTATGCCTAGTTGAAGACCTCTCATTAATGTAACCACCTAAACAGCAACAACCCATTCTGATCGCCTTAACTAACACCAAAAAAACAATACTACTCAACTGGAAAAGCAGAGATAGACTCACAAAAATCTGTTGTTATACAACATTTCATTGGAAAAAATAAGAGCATAAATCAAATAAAATCATTAAATGAAGCTGTAGTTATTGAATGAGAAATCTGGAAATGTTTTACACATCATTTAAAAAAACAAACAAACTGAAATGTCTTTATTTAATAAGTATTCACCCCCTTTGGTGTGACACTCCAAACTGAGCAGAGGTGCTTCCGATTTCCTAATGAGATCACTTTGAACAGAGTCCACCTGTTGTGCAATTGGTTGACATGATTTCAGAGGAAATATACCTGCCTATAAGGTCCCACAGTTGATAGTGTATGACAGTTGAGAGTACATGTCAGAGCACAACCTCAACCATGAAGAGAGGTCTGTCGAGCTCTGTGAGAGAATTATGAGGAGGAATAGATCTGGGGAGTGTATGCGATGTTGCAAATTCCCACGAGCACAGTAAAGTCCATCATTAAGAAATGGAAAGAATATGGGACCACCCAGACACTACCTTGTGCAGGTGGCCCTCCCAACTAAAGTATGGTGGTGGCAGCATAATGTTAAGGGGCTGTTTTTCAGCTGCAGGGACTGGGGCACTTGTCAGGATTGAGCAAATAATGAATGGAGCCAAAAACAGGCTAATCATTGAGGACAACCTGCTTCAGTCAGCAAGATACCTTAGACTGGGGAGAAGATAAACATTCCAACAGGACAATGACCCCAAACACACAGCCAAAACAACACTGGAATAGCTTCAGAACAAGGGCGTAAATGTCATTGAGTGGCCTAGCCAAAACCCAGACTTGAAGCCGATTGAGGATCTGTGGAGAGACTTGAAGATTTCAGTTCTCAGAAGTTCCCCATCCATCCTGACAAGGCTTGAACAAATCTGCAAGGACAAATTGGCAAGCCGATACAAGCATACCCAAGAAGACTCAAAGCTGTAATTGCTCCCAAAGGTGCTTCTACAAAGTATTGATTGAGGGAGTGAATACTTTCAAAACTAAGAAGATATGTATCATAGTTGGACAGTTTTTCAATTTTTATACATTTTTGTTGCCTGCCTCTTTAAATTGTTTGGTATATTGTGTAGCCTGAGAGAAAAAAAAAATGGGAATGCATTGAAAATTCTAGCTAATTGCAATTATTTCAAGGGGGGGTGAATACTTTCCAAAGGCACAGTATATTTACATATAAACACATATATATTTAATCACTACACATAGCACATATGAGTGTCTTTAAATATTGGTAGCATCATTATGCATGAAAACTTAATTAAGCATTAACTGGCAGAGGCACATTCCTTCAGCCCACAGAAGAAGATACAACCTGTTTCTGAATGGTCTTGAGGGGGTTTGGTTTCAAAGTTTTTTCATGTATTTTTTTATTTCTTTCATCTGGGATTCAGATATGTTGTTCACATTTGTAGCCCTAAGTCATCATCCGAAAAACATGCACAATGATACAGAATGATTTTTGGCTTGAGCAGGAGATTCTGGCAGACTCGGCAGGGAAAGTCATTCTTGGCAGGACATTTATATAGTTAGCGGTCATTCAGTGTTGTGTCCAACACCCCAGAAGTACTGGCATTTTATATGGACTTTAATCACTACTATCAAATTTGTATAATTTCACTTTTTAAATTAATCACTTTAACCATGCAGAAATATTTGTGTCCTTGATACCTACAAGAAATAATTATTAAAAACTAGCATTCCAACAAAGTAGAGAAATTTAGTGAACTTTGGAAACAGCATCAACTCATGGATAGCACAATAATGTTTTCATTTAATGGTGAGTCAAGGTTAAGGGCATCGTACTATTCCCTACTTCCAAAACATAAGTGGTGTCTCAGCCCCAACTCCCCCAATTCTGCAATAGCTCAATCGTAATTAATGGAAATTTAACTTGTTATTTTCAATAATAATATAATATATGTACAGTACAACCTCAGGGATAGAAACCTCAGAGTTACGGACTGACCAGTCAACTGAACGGGGTATGAAACCAGCAGTAGCATTCGCAATTATGCCTTATTATCACTGATGCAAATAAGATATTTAAAACATTAAATAGAAACAAGTCACACATTGATTAAATAAATTGGAAATACTATCGAAATTAGATAAGGGACAGAATACAATGTGGGGAAGTCAACAGTGTTTGGCATAAAGAAAGGCCAGAGCAATATCAAACTGTTTTCCAAACAGATAACAGATAGGGTCTGTTGAAAAACTGAAAAGGAGATGTATCATTTCGAAAGAAAAGGGAAAAAAATCAATGAATGTAAAATGAGTTTCAGGTTACTGCTGGATTGAGTTTTGCTTCTCAACTGCTCCAACATGAGAGTGACCTATTTGAAAAACAAGGCTACAATAATATAAGTACCAGTCAATAAAGGATTCAAATTACAAATCTAAATATTGGTGTAGTTTGATGTCACTTTAAGATACAAACAATCTCCATTTCTTATGGGTCCATATCTCTGAGGTGCTACCGTATATAATTAGAACAATGTTAATGTGTACTAGATTTTATCAGGACACTAGGTAAAAACACAGGAAAATATATATATTTTTTTAATCAATTTATAAATCATCAAGTGAGGGTCATCTAGTTGGTGTGTACTTAGAACTGTACTTCCAATCACTCTCCCTTGCTTTTACCTGTGTTCCAGGAAACTTGGGAATACAATTTCAAACCACTACTGATACGTCTGAAATAATGATCAGGGGACATTTGTTGTTTTAGGTTCACGTTAAAGCATGGCAGAAATGAATCAATACCAAATATAGCAAAAATCTGCTGAAATCTAATGCTGCCTGTAAATTAATTGATATTTAAACAGTTTGGGGGGCAAATTCAATTAGTGTGACTGTGTCTGAAATTGTTTTATATTTGACTGTGGCACAATGTTTGCATATTTACGTATCATCATTCCACATTCCACACAATTACATACCCCTAAATGGGATCTTCAAACAAAACTTTGGGGTTTTGTCTGAAAAAACATTTTCCGGGTTAAAAAAAACAATCTTTTGAGAAATCTTTGACTGCAGAATCTTTGACTCTCAATGAGCAAAGCCAAGCTCTGTAGTTCAGTATGGATTGTCATATGCTTCTCAATATCCATCCAAATCAATCAGTTAAACAAAACTACCTTCAGAGCTGGCAGTTTTATTATTTTGTGTTTTTTTTCTCCTGCTCTTATCCACAAAGCTAAATGCCCAAGGATAAAGAAATGAACTAATTAACTATTTGATGTCCTTTGCCCTGCTACCATCTGGTGGGAATTATTCTGTTAGTAGGCTAGCCCAAGCATGTAATCGTTTTATTCACCTTCAGCCATCCTGGTGTTCTGGTAAAAGGTGCCATGGGAGAAGGGGACAAAACATAACGTATTGCTGTTGACGGGATCTCTTTAATTGCGTGGATGCCATGAGGTTATTGTTTTTTGTTGTTACTAATTTGGCTGACTCATTTGACCGGCACGGCGTAAATGTGGAACACCGAGAGATGGGCTCTCACTGTGGTGACGGCAGGCAAGTGCCACGCCTGAGTGCATCCCACATCCTGCCGTGCGCAGTGGTTTTTCCACCGGGCTTGCGACCAAAAGGTTGCAGGTTAAAATATCTGGGCTGTACTCTTGGACAACTTACACAGCCCGAATGACTGCCTCAGTAAGTATCCAGCTGTATAAATTGATAATAAGTAAGATGGAAGCCTGCCGGCATATAAGTCATTCCGGACAAGGGCGTTTGCCAAGCTAGTAAATAATAATCCAAATCCCACCTCTCATAGCCATAAAGCCTCAGCTGCCAGCTGCTACGCACTAATGACCATGTATTTTACAAGCTGACGCCTTGTCCCGTTTTCACCGTTTTTCCTCCAATGTTCTTCCGATATTTCAGTCGGGAGTGATCGCTCTGTCATTGTAATGAATGAGTTGCCTTTATTGCAGGCGCCGCCGGTTGAAAGACACGCGGGCGATGGCTGATCAGCATCCAAGAGGGTGGCCCACGCAGCCAAGGCTTGATTGATCTGGTTTTATAATGAGAGAGTTATGAATGCAGAATCCGTCGTTTGCACTCTTTCCAATTAAATCATGACATCCCTTGATTTCTGTGCTATTAGTCTTGCCATTTCTCACGGGAGAGAGGGATCTTCTCGCGGAAAATGAGGTGGTTTTAATGGCGTTCAATTAATTTTCAAGCGATACTCAAAATCGTGCTATCAAGCGATGCGATACTGTCTTACAACAAATGATGGGGGAGGATTTTTTATTTATTTTTATTTATTTTGCCATGTCGGAAAGCCATGTTAAGCAAGGGTCACCCTGTCCCGAGTATTGATAATGGAAAACAGCACCAAAACAATGCAATTCAGATTTTGAGATATGAAGGACATACTGTATTTTATATTGCTTATCACGGTGATTTACATGTCAGCAGATTACCCATTTACAGACCTTTATGTTTCACAGAAGTAATTCAGGTGAAGTAATATTCACTGAAGGATACATCAAAAATGTCCTTCCAGTGATCCAAACCTGAAACCCTCCAGTTGTTAAGCTCAGTGCACCGCACTGCAGCTCGAAACAAACACATCCAAGGAAAGAAAACCTATGACCACATCTACGATTGCATTAACAATCTCTGTAAACAGCTTTTTTTCTATGGTAATTTTCCAAAACATCCTACATTCCCAGAACAGGCATGTGTGTAAAAGCAATAACTTTCGCAGCACTGACTGCTGGAGCCCCTACTCTGGGAGAGCCAATGTTTTTGTAATGTATTTTCTATGTCACGCTGACACTTTGATGCACCTCAGCCATAATGGACAGAAAAGTGCTACTCTCACGAGTGGTATTTCTGTCCATTTTCGAATCCACGTGCATGTAAAGGAATACATCCATACCCTTGCTTGGCTGCTTGGCTTGGGTAGACCTGAAGAAAGGATCTAGGGTGGGAAAAATCGAACCCAAAATTCAAACATTCCGTCTTTGCTTGAATCTACAATAGTATTCATAAAATCATTTTAAAGAACTTGATGTCATTCAAGCTGAAATTATATAGTTGTTGATTTGCCTTTTTTATTTGCATTTTCATTTCGGGGTGCCCTTTATAAGTTGACAATGATGCAAATCTTTTACAAATACTTAAGTGTGATGTTGTCTGTATAGGCCACCATGGTTTCAAAATACTGTCAAAAATGCTGTATTGCAAACAAACAAAAAAAAACAATTCTGGGAATATGCTTACCACAGATACACATTGTAAGCAGTTGTACTGTAGATTCTAAACCCACTATGACAGCGGCAAAACACAAGTTATAAAGAAAAACAGAGACATGGCACATATTGCATTATCCCCTGAAGCTGTCTCTCTGTACGTCATGAGTTGGGGCTTCCACATGGTGTGCCCAGCTAAGGCACAGGTTCTTGGTGCAACATATACAGCCCACGGTCCAGAATCGAATCCTGACTGTGCCAGTGCCGACTGTGGTTTGTGGAGCAACGCATAATTGGCTGTAGTGTCCAGGGATGGAGGATTCAGGCTGCAGGTGTAGCGGGTGTGCTCTGGTACGTGAGCGTCCGCTGCAGAAAGTGACGTGGATAAGAATGTGATTAGTTCCCGGAGTTAGGGACTTGAGTCTTTAGCTCAGCAGGCTAAATCGCTCACTTGTCGCGTCAAGATCCCTTGGTTCGAAACTCGCTGCGGGCAGAACCAACTCCATTACACTGGTGCCGTGACTGGGATATATATATATGCCATTTAGCAGACGCTTTTATCCAAAGCGACTTACAGTAGTGAATGCATCAATTTTTCAGTATATGTGGCCGCAGTGGGGATTGAACCCACAACCTAAGCGTTGCCAACGCTGTGCTCTACCAACTGAGCCACAGAGAACCACGGATCATACAACTGATGGTAATTGGTTGGGCCGTGGTTGCTGCCGCAAGAGTTTCGAGGGGGAGAATGTAGCGGGTGTGCTCTGGTACGTGAGCGTCCGCTGCAGAAAGTGACGTGGATAAGAGTGTGATTAGTTCCCGGAGTTAGGGCCTTGAGTCTTTAGCTCGGCTAGCCAAATCGCTCTCTTGTCGTGTCGAGATCCCTGGGTTCGAAACTCGCTGCGTGCAGAACCAACTCCGTTACACAGGGTATCCCCATCTCGTCGTACAATAATGGCAGATGTGGTTGTAGTCGCGTAACATGTGCAGGCCTTTGGCACAATGTCTGCGCGTCCCAGCAGGTGGGCTTCCGAGCGAACAGAAGAGGCGGCCAGCTGCAAGCATTTTAGAGGACCCGGTCTGCACCCTCCCACATTGATGGAGGATGTAAATTCAATCAATTAAATAAAATGTATTTGTATAGTACCTTTGACAAAACACTTGTCACCCCCAGGAAAGGAAGCCTAGGGCAACAGTGGCAAGGAAGACCTTGGTGGTATTTGGTGGAACAAAGAAGAATAGACTCAATAGAAACTAGACTCAAGAGGGTCCATCTTCATCTGGTCAATCCATCCTCCTCAACTGTGATATAACAGCCTCGTTTCAGAAGTAAATGCCCATGTCAACATCAGTCAAAACGTTGAATGGTGAGCATTAATAAAATAAGATTTACTTACTTCACAGCACACTAAATAAAGGAAGAGTGGGAAAAAAATAATAAATTATACCTTTTCTTTTTTATAACTCTGAGGGGCTGTTTCAAAAGTGTACAGGAAAATGCACACCACACCATAACAGAGCCGCCAGAACTTTTTGAGAACATTTACTCAAGTGTTTCCTTTGTTTGGGCAGCTACCTGTATGTATTGCAGATTTTTGCAACAATTATTTGCCCTGATGCAACACATGACAAGTTTTTCAGAAAATCATGTAGTAATAATATCATGAGACACAACAACAAAAGACAGGAAACAGGGGACTTTCCCCTTCGTCCCCTAATTATAGCCAAAGCGAAATGTTAAGGGTGTGTATATAATAATTGTAAGGGGTGCTCACACATTGCCTACCTTATAACACTTTTTAACTCGGCTGAGTAGAGACCAAAATAGATACTTTATATATATATAAAAGATCTGATTTCTAGTCCATATGTTACATTAAATATCACTTTACCGAAATTATGAAAAGAAGCAGTGCAGTCTGCTGGAGAAACATGTGGTAGCAACATGAGGCGGGAGTTGTGAGATGAGAGGGAAAGAGGAGACAGATGACAATCAAAGCGAATGGATGGTCCTGAAATAATGCAACCTCCGGGGATAAAACAATCAAAGTCAAGGCATTTCTCAGTACTTAACGCTTACACTAACGCTCAAACGTGTTTATTAACTGTATTAACCACACTTCATTGATGCACTTGTGACGCTCCGCAGCCAAAAGGTCCCTCCAGTCCAACCTCTGCAAACGTTCTGGGTAATGATACGTGATATGCCGTCCAATTATGTACTCCATCTTACTGTAGTGAAAGCAGGTCCCATAACTTGCACTTTGCAGGCTACGGTGCTTACTCTTCATCAGACATGACAAAATTGCCTGTTTTACAGGCATGAGCACAGCCATTGGCACTTCAGATGAAAGAGAGAGACATGCATGCTTTCCATGCATGCATTTAAGTCGCTCTGGATAAGAGTGTCTGCTAAATGCTTAAAATGTCAATGTAAAATGTAAAAATGTTATTGCAAGTGTAACACACTGGCATTAAACTGGCATTAAAGGAGGAAAAAAGCTGCTGATGTAATTTGCCGTAATGAAACCAAACCATCACAATTCTATATAATTCTAAAATTCTATATAAATGCAATCCATTATTATTATATTTTTACTTTTTTATAAAAGAGACAGTTGCACATAGCAAATGAGAAACAATTCATTTGAGAAACCAAATCTTGTAAATCATCATAAATAAAAAACACTGGCTGGCAAGGATGAGAAAGTGAGGCTTCACGAACCCCATAACACCAATCACTGGTTTGTATGAAAGTATGAGCTGTAAGACTGTGTTCTTAAGATAAGATAAGATATACTTGTATTGTCCCCGTAGGGAAACTTGTCTTAGACTCAGTGTCCCTGCTTTACAAAAACCATAACCACGTATTACATCATACATAAATATAAACAAACACATACGTGGTGCCATCAGTAATAGCTGGAGCAAAATATTGCACAACCCTGTCGCAGCTTCATAAAACAATAAATAGAAAGGCCTCTACGATTTGCTCAAATCGGTGAGCAATTTATAACATTATGAAAGTTCCACCCATCGGGGGGTTCACAAAGCCTCACTCTCCCTTTTCTGCTGTCTGGCCCCATTCTTCCTGCAAAGGAAAAGGAGAAAAAAGTTGAACAATGGTAGGAACACGGTGTTGCTGTATGCCAACCGGCTCGTGGTTGGAATCCCGCGAGGGACTGAATAGCCACAGGTAAAGAACTAGTTTCCCCGAAACAAAACGCGAAGAGAACCATGAACATTCACGAGGATAAATTCCCCTCAGCACCTGCCCAACACGACAACACAACTCCTGGCCCGTGAATTCCGTTGGAAAGCAGATAACGCAAGGTCACGCCATGCAGGAACATTCTTTCCCTCTTTCATGTCTGAAAGATAATTGACAGAGTGTGTCAAACTCGGCGACATCCGTCTCCCTCGATAGCCTTCCGTCCATCTGCCCAGGCGGCCCGCGCACCTTTGAAAGATGTCATTTCCCAATGGCCGTTGTGAGATGAAAAACTGTGTTTGAAGAACACAGAGTTTATTTCAGAACAGTGACAGACCACCTGCATAATGTGCAGTTGTAACACTGGGCTTTGTATTGCTCTGCTGAGCGGGCTATGATATCACTGATCATGAGACAGTGGCATCTGGCTTGACGCATTATCCCAGCCACTCTCACGCCTGGACCATCTGTCAATTGTCACCCAGGCCCTCCGACAACGTCTGAGTTAGTCAGCACGGTCATAGCATGAAGATCTTTTTAAGATAATTCTGTTTTACATTTTTGTGGCTATCACTCTATTAGTAACATAACTGCTGCATCTGTATGATCGGTGGCACTTCTGACATGCTGGTTTACATGCCTGATACACTGGATCCAGGAGTGGCTGTTTTCTAACTTCACAGCGTTCGTTTGTTTTTGTCCTTTCTTCTTAACAGGAGCTAAAGTAGTGGCATGGCAGTTCGTTGGCACTGTTGGGCTAGGTGGCTTAAGCCCGCTACTCACTCCTCTCTGCATTGGGTGCAAGACATCCTTTCAACATGGCAAGACTAAGGCTACCCACACCTGCCCTGCCATAATGTTCATATTGTTATTCCTTTTATATATTATATTATATAATCAATTATTATTAGCATGTATTTTCTTAAAAGATACCCTTATCCAGAGAAACTTACACAACTTTAAATATGTACAGTATTAGAGGGCCTCCGATAGCGTAGCGGTCTAACACACTTGTATTGGCCGGTCCTTTATGAGTGTGAGCTGCCTATCACAGTCGCGGTTCGAAACCCGACTATACCAGATCAGGCCCGATCAGGAGCGGCGTGCCGGCATGAACTCGCTGAGAAGCATGTAAGGGTGTCTCTAGTGGGTGTTGCCACGTGGGTAGGCGAATTCCGTCTCGAAGGAAGCGCGGTTCACTGCCCTCGGAGAATTGGCTTGGCTCGTAGAGACTGGTGGCAAGTTCGTGTGGGGAGGGCAATCGAAATAAATAGAGGATATAATTGGCCACTAAATTGGGAGGAAAACTGGAAATATATATATATAATGTAATTTAAAATATATTTTGTACATATATATATTTATATTTATACATATACGTGTATAAAACTGGATCACTTTCTGAGCCAATGGTGTGACGGCAGTGCTCCACCTGGGATTTGGACCTGAAAACGTCTGTTAGTGAGGCAAGACGTGGTTGCCATGGCAGTGCCAAGGATAGACTTCACACTGACAATGCAGAGCAAATCAAAACCTTATGGAGAAGAAGGCCTTCATGCTTTGAAGAATATGCTACATGACCTCTAAATGTACAATATCTCTCTTTACAAAGAGAGACTTTCTCTGACAAGGTTATTTATTTATTTTTTGCACACACACATATACACACACACACACACACACACACACACACTCATAAGACACACAGAGAATTACATTCTGCATATTCCCATGCTTTCAAATGCAATTCCTTGGTTCTTATTTCACTTCTTACTTAAACCAAGAAAAGGCTGGGTAACACCACACTGCAGAAACTGTTTTCAAATTCATTCTTTCCCTATTACCCTTAGGCTGGAGAAGAGCTTGCCTGGGGCACTTCTAACTATATTATTGACAAAATTGCTACAGATAACCCATAGCCTGACTGTACTCTATGTGCACGTCATCATAAGCTTATTCGTGCATAGCTCTGTACCGCACAGAGGATTGTCTTTGTACAGGTGGTTATCAGACAGGATGTTTCATGTAATGCACATAAAAAATAAATACGTTTTTAAAAATACCTCAAATAGCATAGAAGAGCGCTAACATTTTCTCATTCCATTTCAGGCGCTTGATAAGAAGTAGGCGGTGAGGTACAAATGAGTACAAGGAGGTTTGGGAAATTGGGACAGGATTAGGACTGGTGCTGGAGAGGTAAGAACAAAGAGTCATCAACCCTGGGACCACCTTATAATCCTCATGCCTAATGTGGCTCCTGTGTAATTCCACTGTCTCTTACAACCACTTTCATACTTTTCATGGAAAAGTATGACCTCATTATCTCCACCTCACATCCATCTTATAGCCCCAAATCACATTTCGTACAGCCTGAAATTAGAGTTAAAATGCCACTGAGTGAGGGGCAACATAACCTTAGCAGTATTAGTATTACTTTACCATTAACAATGACAACGGTGAGTGCATTTAATTAAATGGGTCGCTGATTGAGGTAGCTACTAAAGTATTCACCCCTTTGGCGTTTTTCAGATTTTATTTTTTTACTTAATGGAATCCAAATGGATTTAATTGGGATTTCTTGCAACTGGTCAACATGAAATACTCTACAAAGTCAAATAAAAAAACTACTCTAAAGCTTTTTCTTAGTTAATTACAAATGAAAAACAGACAATAATTTATTCCATAAGTATTCACTCACCTTGACTTAATACCTGGTAGAAGCACCGGTAGCTGCAATTATAGCTGTTTGTCTGTTTGGGTAAGTCTCTACCAGCTTTGCACATTTGGACACTGCACTGAGTAAATGAGCCATCGCCTTCATTCCATGATGAAGCATTTCTATCCTGAATGAAGTGGCCTCTTCCTGGATGACAATGCCCCCATCCACGGGGCACGAGTGGTCACTGAATTGTTTGATGAGTATGAAAACGATGTAACCCATATGCCATGGCCCTCGCAGTCACCAGATCTCAAGTCTATTGAACACTTTTTGGACATTCTGGAGCGGTGCCTGGGACAGTATTTTCCACCACCATCAACAAAACAACAAATTATGGAATTTCTGGTTGAAGAATTGTGTTGCATCCCTCCAATATTGTTCCAGACACTTGTAGAATCTATGCCAAGGCACATTGAAGCTGTTCTGTTGGCTCGTGGTGGCCCAACGCCCTATTAAGACACTTCATGTTTCTTTTATTTTGGCAGTTGCCTGTATATATAGACACACACACACACACACACACAGACACAAACATATATATATATATATAATAAATCCATATGTGTTGTGTTTTCATCAACTACTATAGCCATACCTTTTTGCCAGTGGATTTACACAGTGAATGAAATGACTGCTCGCACAGTAATGCTATGCATTTCTGTAGAATATTTGTTCACAACTGCTCCACACAGTCATTTAACAGTGAGCGCTGAATGCACTTTGCAGGTATGGAGTTGTTTCCTTATCTATGTCTTGATTAAGCGTGCACTGATGCAATTAACACCTTAAAATTAAACACCTTGATTAGACTCAAATCGGTCCTGGCTCAAACTGCCAGCCTATACAGAAAATGCACCGGGGTATCAAGCACACAGGGGGTCTCTGTGATGAATTATTGAGTACCCTTTTCAAAAGTTACATTTAACCATTAGCGAGTGGTCATTTTTGACAACCTGTAAAATGGCACAGAGCTTTCTTTTTCTTAAAACAGGTCAGTCTGCTCAGGGAATGTACACTGCTTTGCTTTTAGCTGAATAACAAAGGGTTGACCTAGAAAGTTAATGGGTCATACCCCAAGATTGTAACTTGCCAACATTATAGAATGTTTGTAAGTTCTGGCTCTATTTATAGCCATCACTAATGTAAAAAAAACAGACATAGAAATGCATCTATAGGCCGCCTGAACCCCAAAGGATAAAAGACAGATGCACTCATTGCCCTCTCAAATTAATATATTTAATGAATTGGAACCTTTCATGATAAAGGTTACTTCTGAAAGCACATGGTAAGTGAAGACTGAAACCAGCTTACTCCTATTATGTTCATATTCAAATTTTGTGTGCACATTTTTGTGCTGTGGTCTATGACTGACTTACCTTGACATTTTCTCAGCTTAGTTTTTAAAAAGTAATTCTGGGAATTGAATATTTAATTGAGTACATTTAGACTTTTTTTGCACCTCATAACAGGTGTTGATTTTTTACATAAAATCTCAACTGCATTGTGACGTAGTCTTTAACCAAACCAACTCTTTTCGAATCCTGCCCCCATGTGTTCACAACGGGCGTTGAAATTAGTATTTAATGTAGTCTTTGCTGCCCCCTGGTGGTAATTTTCTATTGAATCAAGCATGGCGCATTTAAACGGAAACACAATTCAGTTATTTTGAGTTGTGAATTGAGGCAGAGAAGGAACGCTTTTCCCCTGACCACTATAATCGTATGTTCACGCCTGTCCGTGCTGAAATGTGGCCGTTGTCACACCCTCCCGAAGCTTTAAGGTTGACATATGGTTGTTTGAAGGCGGGAGTCTTTAAGAATCTACAGATGAGTTTCTCGGCTGGAGCATCGGAGCAATGCTAACCGAAATCCAATCAATCGAGAACCATTCATCTGTATAAAACTCCCTGGAGTTTGACTTCAAAACGCACATTAACCTTTCCGTTTTTTCCAATGGTTTTAATAATAGAATAAAGCTCCGATGACTCAAAATCTGAGAGGTGCAATGGAGTGACAGATCGAAAACACCATGCTATTACTGTCAAGAAATTTTGCAACACAAAGGCGAGGTAATTCAAGCTCCATTCTGCACTACGAGTGAGGCGCACGTGATCAGATCGCAGTGTGCGAGGCATAATAAAATAGCTTTCTTTTGGAAATTACTATGACTTGCAGACTGTAAAATATGAGATAATTTAAAAGTTTGAACGCTGACTTTATCATAGCTTATACGTTTCATAAATTCAAAAGGTCCTGTCGTTTTACGTGCCATTGTGTAGGTCTAGCACAATTGAAAATAATTGAAAAAAAAAAAAAAACACAAGTGATGCACTCATCACTGCACAGCTTTGGAGCAAACAAACAACAACAATGGTAGGCGCTATAACACCTTCTGGGAAAATAGCTAATTAATCAGTTTTACATGTATACATTACTGGTAGGCTACTTTGAGGCGTTCGTGCCAGTATAAAGTGTGGACACACCTCTATGGATCCGTTTTTTATACCGGCTCACAGCAGCCTTTGTTCTCAACGAATGGAACAAATTATTATTATTCACTTTTTAAAAAAATGTAAGTGCTGCTGTTACTTAAGTCTTAGTCTGTAGACATGCAAGGCAATTGATGGAGCTGGGTGCTACTGGCCCTGAACAATTCCACTCCAAATAGCCCTTTCTCATGGCTACCTTTGAAGGTCAGAATTAATACTGATCTAACTGCATTTGCATTATACATGGAAGTCTATGTTCTTTTGAATGAGTGTTGTTAAACATGACACACAAGGAATAGATATGTTTCATATATCAAAATATAGGCTACTATATTCATTAGCCTACAAAATAGAGCAATTACCACCACTTTAATGCATGCAATTTTGGATTTTATATGCACCGTTACGAATATATAGCCTATATGAAAGTGACTTTGGAAATATAATAATCATCTATGGCCTATATTACTTTTTGTCTGCATTATATCATAATAACCTTTATCATATTTTACTAAGAACATTACGGTGAGATGTAAAAGCTCTTTTTGCAAGAGAGACCTAGTCAAAACGTAGGGCTATATGACTGTATGCTTATTCTGTAGGTTTGATTGGCCTTTTGTCCTTGAGGTTTTGTTTTGCCTCACTTTCTGTTAGTTACCACACAAAACATGTAAAAAAAAAAAAAAACTTGCTTTATTCCTCAATTTGCTGCAAAAAAGGTGGCAATGACAGCACCTGTAATGGGATTACGGAACCTTTGAAACGTTTTTATTGTCCTCGGAACAGGAAGATGAAATTATTGATCTGAAAGGCGCATGATTATTTATTTTTTACTCCCCATGCTATTTCTGCGTCAATAGCCTTGGAGATGTGACCCTGGTTGTCTGGGCCTCTCCAAGGTTAAACAGTTCAGGAAGATAGAGGCGGAAGAAACACAAGAGAGGGCAGTTCATCTCGCGCGCGCTAGCCAAAAACCCTTTCCATCTCGGTTGCCTTTTATCGCTTCTCAGGCGGAGGAGTATGAAATCACACTTCATCCTGGAAACGGTTTTAATGAAGCCCACAAAACACGCTTTGAGCAAAGACGCGGCAAGGTTACAGAGAGCACTGCGTCTTCTCTTCTGGAAGGCAAAGCGGCTCTTGCCTTCTGTCGAACTCTGGGTGGCCAACCGTGTGATGCGCGTTGCGAAGAGACATTGGAAATGGAAAACATTTGCAATGCATGCTACTGAACTTAAGTCGAGAAGTTCAAAAATGTTTAGTTGATCTCAGCCTTTTATGGTTTAAAATAAATTGCCCATAGCGAACTGGATAGATGTAGGCTTCCCTGCTGTGTACATAGCAGAAATGGAAGCCAAATGCATGCTAAGTGTAATTCTCATTCATTTATTATATTTTTTAAGAGGGCGATGACGACGACAATAAAGAGCCCTTTGTAGCCTACATTATTCCATTCCCTAGACGTTGTCTTCGGACTGTGCATTAGTAGTTCCATGTTTATTTATAGAAAATTCAGAACTGCTTAGACTATAATAATACAGGGCATTGCAGTACATGTTAATAAGCCCGGTCCGGCTTCACGATGAAGAGTATTTTGCATGAAATGGAAAGTGATTCAGCGGCACTTGCATTAGTGCTCGATCTGCGAGCTGTGATCTGTGACTGGGCTATTGTGTCATTTCACGCCGAATGGGGAAACATGCTGTGGTCTGTACTCGCTGGTTTCTAAAACGGGAACAGGTTCTTGGAAAGTCTTCGGGGGCGGCGTTTGTTACATGGCAGTTTTCAAACTACTTCATTTCCAAATGAATGTCTCTTTAGTATGTTGCAAGTCGTTGGACAACAGATGTCATATAATCACTGTAGAGTAACTTATGTTCATGTTCTCATTCATTTTTCATGTTCTACATATTTACATCAGTCAATCTCTGCCACCCACTGGAAGTGGAAAAAAAATAAATTTTTTACATTTTTTTTAAAAGCTGCTCTTTTATTTTTTATTTTGTGCTCGCAGGATTCTGTACCAAAATCACAATGTAATTATCAATGCTTTGGAAAAATTTGACATTGTGTGGTTTTATGGTTCATGGCTTTATGGTTCATGGTTCATGAAACGCCACTCTACCATCACCTCACTGGACCTGGGTAAATCAAACCAATGGGAAATCATATTATGTCTGCTACTCTCACTTACCCCACATTTTACAGCACTCTGCCCTGTGATACTTCCAGTTAATTTTGACTACAAACAAATTTTCTTTCCATAAATAACTCCAAAAACTTTGGGAGAAAAAAAAAAAAAAAAAAAACCTGATTTGAGCACAGGCAACCAAAATAGATGCGAGTGAACTCAGATGTTAATTATCCACTTCGGCCAATTTCGAACGTCCTCATCGTCTGCGGCGCTGGGGCTTTTGAGTTTTTGAGCGCTCTTGTCGTGTGGGAGAGGAGAGGAGAGGAGAGGAGTGAAGGAGCAGACAGACCCACAGAGGGCCAGCGGGGACAGTGCTGCCAGGCTGCGGGCACATCCAGCGTGTTGGCGGTAAGGGGAGGTGATGTTCTTGTGCTGCAATTACCTGAGGAGCCACAGGTGAGCCCGCTGCAGCATGAAAAGGGGTATTTTTAATGGCTAATGACACCTGTGCCGATTGGCGAGCGGCCAGTCGAGGCGAGCGCTGACGGTGAATATTTCTGCATTATTTTCCTTTAAGAACCCATTTGACACACCTCCGCCTCCCTTTCACACAGCGCCTTTATTTCATATCGCTGCCCCTCCCGCGTGCAATAAAAACATCGCATGTTTACGGCTCGTTAACCTCGTTGCCAGTTCGAGATAAGTGAAATCATTGCTAAAACTGGAGGCAATCATGGTATTCATCCGGTTTATTACATACCACCACGCATACAATTAGGACACACTACGCCTGCATATTAACACATGGACAGCTTTATTTGGACTGCAGCGTGCGAGACCTGCCTTTTCAACAGGTCCTTCTGCTCTCAGTCACATGACCCATTTGTATGTCCAAAAAAAAAAAAAAAGAAAGAAATTGGCAGATGCAAGACAGACTGCTTCTTCCTCCTTTCCAACCCTAATGGCTAAACTAGGATTCTTATAGTTTCTGCATTGCGAATTGTTCCCGTCCCGCCAGGTCGGTGTTGCCGTCGGCTGCTAGTTTTCACCTCTCAAGACGGACTGGAGATCGCCGCTCTCCTTCAGCTCCTGTAAAGCAACGCAAATCACGGAGAACAAGTTCAAGGACTAAGGCCCGATCATTCAGTTCCTGTAGGGAGAAATAAGTTACAAGAAAATCCATTTTGAGTCTGTGCCTAATGGCCATTTTGAGCCGTACAAGCAATTGACTTTGGCAAAGGGGAAAACAGTGGAACCTAAGATGAGGATTTTTGTGCCTTTACAATACATCGCACCAGATTAATTCTCTCTCTCTGGTGCTCGCTGACGCACACACAGAAATGCACTTGCAACAGGTTAAAACACAAAAACTGAGGAAGGCAGTATTGGCCAAAATGAGAAATTAACCTTTTTTGTCAGAGCTGTCACTTCCTACCCACACAGATGGACAAGCTTATAAGCTTGCTTCAGAAACAATAAACACTCTCTATGTACAGGTAACTGCCAAAATAAAGGCAACACTTTGGTAACCTGCAGAGGGGGACTCAAACGGCCCTAGCCCAGGCCTAGGAGAGTTTAGCTAGGCGCACATTGGCTCGTTGAAAAGGGGAGGACTGGGCCTATCCGTCGGTACCGTTTGTGGTGTATAAAGGATCCCTCATTTACTCAAGTGTTGCTTTTATTTTTGTTAGTGATATCTCAGTCTACTGTACAGTCACTTACGGAGTGCAGACTCAATTTCCAATCCAATACCTTTATGTAACCAACTATATACACACACACAGTAGATTTGTGCCAGGTTGTACTTTATCAGAATCCATGTTTTATCCATGTTTGTGCTTGGGCAGTTACTGCTTCCTTGAAACATGGGGCCCGACTGACAAGTATCAGTGTCTGGCGATATTTGTAGTTCTCATTAAACTATTCACAGTGACATGTGAAGGATTGCAAACTATGTTCCCAAATGTCCCTTCTATACAAGGCTCACTAGCGAGCACAAATGCCCCTCCTGTGTACACCACTATGAAGACAGAGACACAGAAGTTGGTGGATGAAGTTTAGCCGCCATCTAGTGGACAATCAAAGGTAGTGCAAGGTAGTATCCATAGCAACTCCAACTAAGTTGATATCCTATTCATTGTAATGCTGCAATTTAATGAATTGTGTTCTCCGTCATGGTATCATTGGTCTATTTTTTATAACAGTTCATGTTGCGTAGTTTTAAAAATTCTACACTGCTTTTCGATAATGCACTGTGTGACAACAAGGGGGCCAATAGCAAGAAAATAAATGTAATAGCATAGTTTTACGTTTTCTTAAAATTGCAGTTTAATCCCTTGTGTTTTTTCCGAAAGGAATACTGCTGAGAACTAATGTGTATTATTTCAGTTTACATAGGATCGGTGGGTGTATTAATAAGGGTCCAAGCTAAGAGAAACAATTCTCACCTTCAGAATGTCCAATCCACCAATGAGTTCCCCCTTCACATACAGCTGAGGGTATGTTGGCCAGTTGGAATATGTTTTCAGTCCCTGCCGAACCTATAAATAGGTGAACATAAAGAAACAGTATTAAATATTTTCAAAGCTGCATGTGTCCCTGCAAGAAACTACAGCATACACTTTCTAAAGTTTAGTTGAACTGATAATCACAAAACGTTGTGTGGCCTCTCATGAGAAGGGTAAAAATAATTCGAAAAAATAAACGGCCTCTGCAACATAACTGTAATCGTATTTCATTTTCAAAAATGAAACACGAGATTGATTCCCCAAAGTGAGCAACTTTGCCCTCGATGGCAAATAGCGTTTAGCTTTTATAAAACTATTACTCACAATTGCTGCTTATTTGCTCGCCATTATTTTAATACTATTGGAAGAAATGTCCCACGTTGGGACATGAAATCACAACGTCACACTTAAGGTAGTTTAAGACATGCATTTCTCAAACCCCTTTCTCCTATTTGGAATAGGCAACCACTTTGCCACCAAACCTGTGAAGGAACTGCTACAGCCGAGCACTCTTGCGACTGTGATACAGATAGCCACGGGCTAGCGCTGGAGGTCGGAGGAGAGCGATTTCTCACGAACGACAACTGGCAATTTGCAGGTGCCTGGCGGGTAGCGCACGTGCTGATTTTGCCAAGTGTGGAATTGACAGAAATGGGTATAGCGGTGTTCGGCCCATGTACCAGGGCAGTGCAGCTCAAAGGTCACCGAAACGGGGAAAGGTTTTGACTCAATTAGGCGTACAAGCTCGGAAGCAGCCTCCTTACACTTAACATACGGCAGGATTTCTGGAACGTAACATGAAGTCGTACGGTGGCTTGCTTCTGTACCCCGACCTGCAGTCGATCTCTTATTCATAACGCGTTGACACTCGAGGATGTCGCATGCATACATGAATATATAATCATTCCACTGTCAACATCCAGCGCTGCGCAGAACTCTTGAACAGAGCTCGGGGTCACGACCTACCTCCTCATCTTCAAGTATATCAAATGTGTCATAATCCACACTGCAAGAAAATAAACCAGACAACGTTTAAACCAGTGAGCCGACAGCCATTGACAGCAAAGGTACTAACGGCCCAAAATGTAAAATTCACGAAACATAGGAATTGCCAATTAAAGACTAGAATCGGTGGCTAGAACAGCAAGCGACGAGAACTCGGAAGGACTGGCTATATTGGGAGTTTTCACAGCTTGGTTAATTGAACTGCACATGTTCACACATTCTGAGGTTTAGGCCTGCTGTTAGTTATGCAACAGAAAAACAGCATTTGATTTTGAAGGGGAAAAAACATGGCCAGCATTACATTGTACAGCGTTATATAAAATATTTGCTACTTAAGCTTTCAGTTTTTTCCACTTTTACAATCTCCCTAGGTGCATTTGAATGGATTTTTATTTTGTCTAGACAAGTGGTTTCTTTTAATTACACTTTCTCACCCCTGCGTTCTCTCTCGCCCACACGCACACGCGAAGCACACGACTGGATCTTCATTCTGTTCAGCGAATTCGACACCCAAATCAAACTCGTGAAGTCTTACCCTGTGCTGTTCATCACTTCAATTACTTGACGGCTGAATCCACATCTGGCCATCTAAACAGTCACAAAGACGTGCTTCAGGACCAAAAGCAACCACAAAATCACGCCAATGACAAGGATGAGAGTCAGACAAAACAGCTTTCGGGCTTAAAATCAGAGAGAGACACTTTCTTGTCTTCAGAATAAAAGCAGAGCTGTTTGAAATATACTCTGTGTGTGTGAACAGGCTCTCGAGATGACAGACGATAAGTGTTCAGAAGTGGAAGTCGAAAAATCTGCTGCCTCCTCAGTCTGTGGAATACCATCAAACTGAGCTTTCCTTTAGCGGTTCATATTTCCCATTGTCATCAAAGGAAGCACTTTAAAACAGTCTTTCAAGAAATTGCTGGCAAAATAGTGAATAGCAATCTGTATCTGAGAAAAAGGGAGAGAGTCGGGATTCACATGGGACTAGCTTTAAACTAGTGCTAAGAATGTCTTTCATCTATGCATGGCAAAAAATCGATATAAAAGGAGGGGGGGGCAAGGGTCTCTTTGCTCCGTTATAGACGAGTAACGTCAGCTCCCTTCAATTCATGCTCTGCTCCTTATCGATTTCAGATTAGTGTCAATTGTGCGCAGCCTTTTAAACACATGCAGATGCCTTTCCCCTTTCTCTCCTGCGGATTTTCCGAAAAGGGAAAAAGCGCGCCTCCCGCTCAAAGTGCACGTTTGCGTTCGACGAGCGGCTCACCTCCTTGTTGCCTTTCATGAAAATCATGACGGGGCTTCTGTTGATGATGGACTTCATCCTGTGGAGACAAAGGGATCGGGGGGGTGAGCCCTGGGCGTGCGGGCGGACGGACGGACGGCCTTTCGGATGCTACTGTACGAGTGCGCGGGCGGAGGGGCCCTGTCCTACCTGTGCTCTAGCGTCACCGCCTTCGGGCACGAGTTCTCCAGCTCTCCGCTCTCGGCCAGCTCCTACGACAGACGCACAGACAGCTGCTTGTGAAACGAGTCTGTAGCCCCTCGGAAAGGGAGCGCGTCAGTCTGTGAGTCAGTCTGCTTCCTAACCCACGCGCACGCCTACACATACACATACACATACACCGCACTCAGGCATACTACACAGCGCGGTGATGGAGGCGAGGAAGGGGGGGGGGGGCACAGCAGGGGCCCCTCTCTACTGTGTGCAGGTGGACCGTTTGCCTAATGAGGGAGGGGCAGCCCGAAAGCATCTCTGTTCCTGGGAGTGACTATCAAACAGAGGCGAGGAGCGCGTGTTAGCGTGCGTTAGCGGGCTCTAGCCACCGGGACGCCCCTGGCTAATCCAGCCCGCCTCCCCCCAGCAGGGGAGCCTTGTGCATTTTAAGTGGGAGCTGCCTTTCTGGGAACGCGCCGCGTTAGAGGATCGGTAAAACAACCAGGAGAACAAATAAAGCACGTCAGTGTAACGCACGTCCTTCTGCTCTACCCTCCCCGCCCACTCGGCGTTCTGCAACAGACCTTGATGATGTCCAGCCCCCCCAGCAGCTCGCCGTTGACGTAGACCTGGGGGTACGTGGGCCAGTTGGAGTAGGTCTTCAGTCCCTGCCGGACTTCCTCGTCAGACAGTATGTCGAAGCTGCTGTACTGGACGCTCTGATCCTTCAGAATCTGCACAATCTGTCTGCTGAAGCCTGCGATGGCAAAATGTACAGAGATTGAAATGCAAAGACCAGAACATCTACATTACATACAACGGGTCATCTTTGGGGAAACTATGGGGGGGAAAAAACACAACAATTTATTTTTATTTTTTATATGTAGTTGATCTAATTTGATCGAGGATTTGCAAAAGCAAAATATCGCACATATTTGGATGCAGAGATGACATTTGAATACTGCTGGAATTTGTTGGGGTTGATTAATTAAAGTAATAATAATTTTACTATTATTATTATTAATAATAATAATAATAATAATAATAATAAGTTATTAATATATAATTTTTTAAGGGGGTGTGATATCTTTGGCATTTGGGCAGGAGTCCTGAATCAACCCTTTCATACAGCATCCATAGATGTCTAAATTCACTAGCTCTAAGGAATACAGGTATATACAGTACAAAACTGCCAAAATAAAGGAAACATTTGAGTAAATGAGGGATACTGGTGGCTCTGTTATGGTGTGGGGTGAATTTTCCTGGCATGACTTAGATCCACTCAACCCCTTAGAGGGAAATGTAAACCGTAACTGCCTTTGTTACCCTATGTATTCTGGCGGTGTGGGGTCCAGAAAAACACACAGCCTGCGGTGCTCACAGCCGGCCAATTCCAGCCTAATAAACCAAGACCGCCACTTGAGGTCGAGGACAGCCCACCACATGGGGGATTACCACCCAGCGCACCCCTCGCCAAGACGTCCTCGTCAGCCGTCTTTGCGATCGTCATCTTTAGTCCAGTTCCAACCGGATCGGTGCAAACGCACGCAATGCCCAGTGAAATTCCCCAGGCCTCCACAAGAGAGGCTGAGGTAATAAGAAGGGCTTATAATTACACACTACTGGAAAATATCACCCAGTGACTGATTATTATATTGAGTTAAGTACTCGACTACCCTTTATATCACAATGACCATTATTACTGCCTCCCTGCAAATTATAACTTCACCTCCCGCATATTGTTCATCGCGGATCGACTAATGACTCATCTGACACTGCCATTGATTACAGGTCCCGGAGACTAATTACACACAACGCACTGCACTTTGGTCCTAGTCGACAGGGAAATAATGAGCACAATCATGAAATATTTATTATAAAGGTAAGATGCGCAAAACTTGAGCACACCAGGAGTGAGGAAGATTTGAGGTATTCTTTGCGGACATTCTTTTTTGTACTGTGTAATTCAATCCATTCAATCCCCTCTCCACAATAATGCTGACCCCCCCCCCCCGCCTTTAGGAGTTTTAGTTCACATTATCATATACCCAGGCAGATACCTTGCCCACGACTTTCAACGGCGATGACAAAGAACTGCGTTTGTTCTGTTTCGCTTGACCGCGAGCGGTGCGCTCTTGCCCACGCCTGCGCGCTTCAGAGATTCATCGTTAAATAAGCCCCGGCAAACTCGCGCCTTCGTACACGATGTCGGAATGACGCGCTTTATTTATACTTGCAGCGTGTGGCTCCGAGACGCGAGTGCGCTCTCGCTCGGTTCTGTACTGTAAGGTGAAGTGTTAACTTCACGCACAGCCTGCAGTAAAATACTCATTCTGATATTTCCCCCATTCATCTGGGAATTCATTATAAAACAGCTAGAGGCCTCTCACTAATGGTTATTCAGTTGGCGATATATTAACTTGTTTCTATTACACCAGGCAAACATGCAGTCCAGCTGCTTTCTCTGGCTCTAGGCAACAACTACCAGACAAGAGAGATTGATTGGTGCGGGTTTTGTTTAGTTTCTTTCTTTTTTTTCTTCTTTTTTTTTTAAGGGTCGGGAACACCATCCACAGCCCTGCTTGAGGATAAGCAATATTAAAGTCATACTTATTTTTTTCTCCCAAGGAAAGCATATCTTATTATGCAAGCATCCCAAATAAAAGCGTGTTTGTACACCACTGCTTGATTCCGCTGTCTCGTTCTAAACCTTTTAATTCAGAGTCGACAAAGCTTCCCGCTAATGCTAACAGAGGACTTCGTCGGGCTGAACTCGTTAATGCATCATTACACTACACAACTGGATCGGTTTGGAAAATCTAATCCCACAAGGTTAGGTGGCGCTTGTTTAAAACTGGTGGCAAAATAGCAGCGATGGAAAATCACAGCTAGTGTAGTACCAAGGCATAAAAGGAATATATTGGCAATTAGGCACTGCTATGAGGGTGTACTGTACATTATGTACAATGTAAATTATACAGAAAATATGATGTAATTAGGCTTCCTTAACAAAAGAAGCCCTGATTTCCCACAGCTGCCTGTGAATATTGCTAGAATACACTTCCAAGTAAACTGGGCTATTGTAAACTACTTTAATACAACCATAGGGGGCTCTGAATTCAACAAGATAATGTGTGTGCTAAGCAGTATGAAGGCTGCCGCTGTATAGCCAAAAGGCTATAAAAACAATTACAAAATAAAATTTTAAAAAATGAGTTAATTAATGCTTGACTACTATGGCAACGTCAACAAAAGCATGGTTAATGGGAAACAATTAGACTCACTCTAGTCACGGTGCGTTCTGCAGGGTCCCCGTCTGCAGGCTGTTCCACAGACCGCTAGATCCCCCTATTCGATGTGTGCTGCGTGTTGTGCTTCTGCAACATTAATCCATTCCTCTCTACTCCTCTACCACCCTGATTCTGAATGCCAGGCCCAGAATATGAAACGGTGCCTGAAATAACGCGGGTCGAACTCGAATCTCAACATTTCGAGTCGATTTTGACTCGATCGCCGGTGCCTTTGATCCTTGTTGGAAAATCAGCCATGGCCCGGCTCACGCCAAGCCGAACCGAACCTCCCCGTGTTTTTACATCGATTATGTCTTCCGACGGGGGCGAGGAAGGGGAACCGGCTTTCTTGCGTTCAACTGAATGTTTCCATTGATAAATTAACGTCGCAAATCCCTTCTCCTGCAGCTCATAATCAGAGCTGTCAGATCTGTATTGCGAGCGTTGTTATTGAGCGTTGCCCCCTCTGCACTCGGTGGGACCCCAGCACAGGGGTGCGGTCGTGGCCTGTTAGTGAGATTAGCGCCCCGCTGTGTTGAGATGCTGATGGGCCTAGACCACCCCATCCCAGCATGCGTCTGCGTCACACCCCCCCCCCCTCCTTGCCAGTATGCCCCAAGCCACACGCCCTCCCCTTTGTGTGCTTACCGCAGCGGGGTTCCTGGGGCGACCCCTTCATGAAAAGCATGCAGGGCGCCGCATTGATCAGCTTCTTCAGCCTCTCGTTAAGGTCCTCTTTAGGGGGGTCTGCCCCGCCGGCCGAGACGGCCACGCTGGATGCCAGCCTCTGCACCTTGTTGGTCAGCTCCGGGGCGTGAGCTCCGTCCAGCCTGTCAATCTTCTCGCAGCTCTGACAAGAGAGTGGGGGGGGAGAACAAAAAAAAATCAATTATTGTGTGTTTTCATTCTCCTGGTCTCTGTGTGTTTGTGTTCTTTCCTTTTCATGTGAGAGGAGGGGCGGGACCTGAGGACATGTTGGATTGGGAGAGTGTGGCCAAGGCCAGGGCAGGGTGTTACGCGGCATCCTTACCCCTCCACCCGCCCCTGGGTCATTTCCTTTTGATCCGGATGCCAGATGCGCCTTCGCACTTCACACTTTCATTACAAACACAGAACTGTCCACTGCTTCAACACATTCTCAATGCACTTCCATTACAAACACTGAAATGACCACTGTTGCAGATTACAACAATCCAACCATAATAGGTAATGGTAAAAGGTAATTTTTTCATCTTATTTTTATAAAGACAACATTACAACGGTCTTTCCTAAAAGAGAAGAAGACAAATTGGCTGATTGAGGACATGACAAATCATTTTTCAGGGATAAAATAATGTACACTCACAATATGTTGCAAGTACATACTGTTTTATGCACATCATAGGCCCCAAAGCAATCCCATCCGAAGCAAATTAATTTGTATCCGCGCGGTCATTGTGGTCTGCGGTGTGCATGTCAATTAACCTGTAACATCTGAGCTCAGTCAACGTGACCACCTTCAACCGTTACCTTAAACAAAGCAAGGTATTTCAATACAATCAGAAAATGTGACTGCCGCATGCTTGCCCGCCAGTGACACTGGTAAGCTGAGCATTGCGGCCATTTGTGATGGTTTTCTGCTGCACTAATTAAACAATGTGCAGTCCCAGATAGGTGTGTGTGTGATACTCGGAGGCTTACCTTGAAGAAGAGGAAGGTGGGAACAGAGCTGATTTCGTACTTTTCCGACACCTCGGGCACACCCTCTGCCTCCAGCTGGGAGAGAACCCAAAGAGTGTTAGTTTGCCTTTGTTCCGCTTCAGAACCATTAAGCACTCGCTACATGACTACATGACAAGCATGACTACCAGGCGAGGAACAACCACGTCTCCTCAACGTGCCATTTGCTCTGCGACGAGGCACGCACTTCAGCCGGAAAGGGGGTAGGAGGAGGTAAGCCACTTTGAAATTTCCAGCAAGCAAGACAAAAACCAGAGAGCGACGCGGCTCTCATCCACTCAGTCTGTGACGGACAGCTCTTTTGTTCTCGACTGTTCCCGTCCTCGGGGATCGAATTAGGGGAACTTTGAAGCACCTTTCACAAAGTGTGGCATTGTGGGGAGCACACTTTTCACAAGTTTGACGTATTTTGAAATGCGGTCTCGGGTTCAACACTGGGAACTGAGGAAATGAATAAAGGGGGAACAGCATGACTTCTAAAAAAAAAAAAAGAAAAAAAAAAGTGCACCTTATCAAAAACTGTTTGTGTATGCGCAACTCCGTGTGGATATCAGTGTTATGGCAGCATATGAAAACAAACTTTAACATCAAGACAAATTTGGTACTAAAATAATTATAACATTATAATTATAATGTTCAACACCTAGATAAAAGTAAATAATAATAAAAAAAGTACTTATTTTAATTACATTGCACTGTGAGGACACCAAAGCCTTCTAGCAGGTAAAAAGTAGTATCTGAGAAAGAAAGAGGAAAAAAAAAAAAAAAACTTGACTATCAACAGATAATTAGATAGAGAAACAAAATAAAATGTGCATGTTTTTTGTAAACTGCCTGGAACTGCCCTGAAGCCCTGTACCCCCCCCCGTTTGGGAACACACAATCCACAAGAACTGACTTGAGGTGCTTCTGTATTTTAATCACTTTTCACAACAAATAATTACACATAAAATTAAAATGGGTGATTATTTAACCCAAGTAATCAATTCAAATGCTGTAAAAATAGAATTTCAAGACAAAGGACAAGCGCTTTCAGAATATACTGCAAACTGTTGTTATCTCTGGCTTGGACTTCATCGCCTCTGGCCAAGAGAATAAGGCTGTTTCTACCCCCTCTCCCGACCCAGCTATGATAATAAAAAATAAAACACACATATAAACTTTTATTTTACTAGGATGCCACACCGATATTTAAAGCCAAGACAGGGCAGGAGCAGCAGAACTAAGGAGCACAATGTACAAACGTCAAGCCCAAATAACACAATCATACCCAATGATCGAATATCAAGGGACATCATTCCACAAAAGCAGACCTGTGCAGTGGAAGTGAGCAGCTATAGGTTCAATTTCAAATGGGACAGTGGATTAAAATACTTTTTTTGATGGAAATCATTCCAAGGCCGCAGTCCTTAATTAGTCAAGCTTTTTTTACAGCTTCAGTTTGAACACTTGGAACTTTGAACTGCACCCACTTACAGTGCAAGATTGTAACTGTCCTATAAACACAAGCAGGCAATTTACCTTGAATACAACCTCAACAATACAAGCGGTGTCCAACTGCATTATATGCAATGGTGCGTTTTGTACTTAAAATGTATCGATCATGATACAATGTGCCAAGCTTAGCCAAATTTGAATTTGTAATTTTTTTTGATGGGCTGAACCAAAGGTGTGCCTGAGTTCACTTCTCTACAGCCTTGAACCCACAGAAAGACTAAATCAATTCCAATCGATCATCGAGGAGACGACAAAGTTGGCAACATCGGTTACGTCGTAAATGTGAATATGAAGGCAGATTTTGATTAAATTTTGAAGAAATTTAATATAGATATAGCTATATTGTTATTGCGAGGATTCAAAGAATATTGTATAGTCCACCATCCACCATATTCCCATGGACAGTATCTGTAGATCTTACGGACACAGAAGCACAGAAGAAAGGGGCAAGGATAGTGAAAACATGAGTGGTTTTATGGCATGTGAAATGTGTACACTGGTAGAAAAACTAGTCTGGTCGATTATGGTAATTGCACAGGAGTTACATGAGAGCCTCCCACATATTTTTGATTAAAACTTAAATTAAACAAAACAATACCGTTACCTTGAATGTTACATACATATATACACAAACACGCACACATATCACTTTCTTATTACGGGTAATATAAACAGCTATGATAAGCAGTGTTGTGGGAGGCAATTTTTGATTTTTGCATGAGCATTTGCCCCACTAAACAGCGAGTTCAATGTCAAAGCAGGTTCACAGGTTTTTATTTCACTGCTACTTTCATGAAATACCCTCCGGGCTCCGGACGAATATTTTGATGCACTACTGACCCAGTAAATTTTCAATCATATTTAGCTACCGGATATTGAAATCCATAAATCACTGACCCCAGTTATGTCATGATAACAGCGCTTATTTTCTGCCTCAAGCAAATCTGGCAGTTTTGCGCTTCTGACAAGATCCATGGACCTGCACATGGAAACTGACAGGCACTTCTACAAGCTTCCACCCCTGTGCAACAGCAACAAAGATGTAGAGTGACGTCCACGTTTTGCCCTTTCTGCGAAAAGCTCAGTTTACCTGCCATGAGAGCAATGCTACATTATACTACAACGTAGAGCATATAAAATAGCACCATTTGTGCTGTGCGCCATGGAGAAAATCCACTTCTGTTCATTAAGTAGGCCTATTTTGTGAGTAGCTGCAGTGCTGGTTCAAAAATAAAAGTGTGTGGATTTGACTACTGCTTGTGAGCCAAATGGTGGAACATGAAATCAGTAAATCTCCATTATGGCATGCAATAAAACCCTTTGTTATGACAACACTTCACAACCAATGAATCTAAACACTATGGCAATCGTGCTAATCAGTATATGAATTTGTTTCCTACATGATCTAGATAAGTAATGTCTAAAGCTGCCAGTCTTCAAAAAAAGTGTTTGTGTGTGTGTGTGATGGTTAACTCCCATGTTGATGGAACATGTTGCTGATTGTCAAATCTCAAATGGGTATATCTACACATACAATTCTTGAAGACACTGGCCTGAGTTATTTCCTCCTTAACCTTTTTTTCTGTTCATTTTGGTCATTGCTGAATTCAGCCTATGAAGTAAAAAATAAAAAATAAAAACATTGAAAACTTGCAATTAATAGTGAGCCAAATGTTGATTGAATATCGGCCACTGTCCACACAAATCAGTTGGAGCGACAGACTTATTTAAAAGTGTAGATCACTATAACGGAGCCACCTGTCCTTCTCAGTCTCTGCCCCAACTGCTCAGCATATGATGAGAGGTTGAAGCAGGAAAGGTCAGAGAGAGCTGGTAGCCCTGTACCGCCAGCGTCCTCTGGGGCCAAAGAGAGAGGGCGCTTTTATGAGACTCAACCAAAGCTGCGAGAATTCAAGGGTAGATGTAAGTGGGGGGGAGGGAGGGGGGCAAGAAAATCTATTAAAATGAAAAATTGCAATACTGTGTTACAGCAGACCTTGCAGAAACAAAACTACAGATCAATCAATCAGTGACCTGTGTTCCTTTTAAATGACAAAAAAATAAAAATCCCAACTGCTGAAGGTCAGGTTCAACCTTGCGCTTTTCCATGTCGACGTAACCATTTCAAACCCCCCCCCCCCCCCACACACACACACACACACACACACACACACACACACGCACGCACACCTCAAACAGGGACATTTTGAGCTTCTTCACAGAACTAAGACAATTCTGAACTTCATGTTCACCACACAACACATCAAATGAGACCATGACAGTTGCAATTGTGCCCTCATAAAGTTGAGGACATCTCTATGACCCCACACCTGACAGCAGAGATGTGTGGAACAAGCCATACCTTGATAAATGTCACCCGAGGTTGGTCCTTTGCCAGCTCTGCCATTACATCGTTCATCTGGGTACACTGTGGGGCCCATGACGCACAGAAATGTACCACTGAGAGTGACCTGAAGAGGAAGGAGGTGAGAAATGTTTCAATAGCGCACTATATTTACAACCCAATTACACACCTGATTAATTACCAAAGAAATTCAGGGGAGGGACCTTGTTCATTTACAACATTTTCATATCTGAAAAACTATGAAATGTGTAAAGTCTATATTAATGTGCCAAATTAGCCATTTCCATGCACGCAAGGCTTTAAAAGTCCCTTCATTAATGCATTTCAGGCAGACAGCCATTTGGAGCAAACTGCAACATGGACATGTGTAGAGGTTTGTACTTCCTGGAAGTTCATAAAAACAGAAAAGGTTTTGTACAGATATGACACTGCTGTACAAAAGTCTTCTCTCTCTGTATCTTTGAAGCTTTGGGACTTTTTAGATAAAGGGAAAACAAGGCACAGACAGGGTAAACACACTATATGGTGTATAAATGTGGTGATTTGAATAACATTTCTTTTTCATAAAGGTGTATTTGCATTTAATATAAAATTTGAAATGTAAGTTTCCTTGTCCATCCAAAGACAAAAACTGCAAAAGTTGAAGATCTCTCTCTCTCTCTCTATCTCTCTATATTATATATATATATATATATATATATATATATATATATATATATATATATATATATATATATATACACACACTGCCCCTTTAAAGTCTACACTGTCTCAAAAATGTCATCTTTTGTGCCTTAAAACATATTAAATCAGATCTTACCCTACAACCTCAAATTCTCAAAACCCCCCACCATATATGTATACAAACCAATAGAAATACTAAATGATAAAATACTTATTATTACTCTAGGACTAAGGACTACCATTTTGAAGTAACTAAACCACAATGAAAAAGAGTGTGAACACATGTGTGAATAATAATGCAATACTAATTACCAATAGGTTTCTGCTATAAAAAACCTTTTACAATCAACACTTTAATATGTGAGTTTCTATAGCAACATGAGGTCTGACAGGTTTTTAAAGAGGTCAAATAGTTAGTGCCTGAATTTCAGCTGTGTCAGTCATAGAAATGGCAAAATGATTTAATGTGTCAAGGGGAAGTGTCAAAAATGGGCATACGCCAAACAAACAAGGAAACGCTGCATCAGGAAAGGGATCAGAGTGGTCACAAGTCGAAGCTCACTAACAGGATGGTTGCTACAAACCACAAAACAACAGCCTCAAATGATCACAGAATGGAATCTACACCTCCATGGCCCAGTCACAACAAAAGATTTTGAGCTTCAAAAAGTTGACATTTATGCTAGGGCCAGGGCCGGGTCTTGACGTTCATGGGCCCTAGCCCCCGCCTGTTTTGGGACCCCCCAGCATGGCATTCTGGGAGATGGAGTTATTTGATATAATGTTAGATTGGAGATATGATTTCATTTGCATTATTTAATTTTTATGACTACTAATAATAATAATAAGGATCCTGTGTGATGAAGACATATTTATTATAATATTATATTACATTACATGCCTATTATATTAGGTGTGTAAGTGTAATATAAATTATGTTTAAAAAAAATACAAATAAATAATATTATATAATATTTAATAATATTAAAAACTAACAGTTTACAGTTTAGGCATTTAGCAGACGCTCTTATCCAGAGCGACTTACAGTTTTACATTTCTTTACATACAATCCATGTATACAGCTGGATATTGTTTTACTGAAGCAATTCAGGTTAAGTACCTTGCTTAAGGGTACAACGGCAGTTACAACCTCTGGGTTACAAGTCCAGTTCCCTAACCATTACACTACACTGCCGCCCAGTATCAATATCAATATTAATATTTTCCACATAATTCCAGGCCCCATGCGACGTTTGCGCCTTGTCGGCCTATGCGGACATCAGGCCCTGGGTAGGGATGCCATTCCTAAATCTCTAGTAACAAATCATAATCATCATAAATCTATGTTATTACTCTGCATGGGATAATTACGGTGAATGAATACGAAGCATTCGTATGAATAATACGCATTGTAGGCGACCAGGTGCACCCCATGTGGCAAATATTTGGTCCACTCCAAAACCCGCCCGGCCTATGCCCGGGTGTTCCCATGAGCAAGTCTCATAAATTACTTAATCTAAACGGTAAAGTCGCAACTAGTTGATGCATCCAAAGCGAAAGTTGCATTGTGTAACACCAGCCTAAATAGCACTTTGAACTATACAATGACGCACCAAGATGGCCGAAATCCAAGGTAATAAACTTGAGGCAAGGAAATCCACTACTACAACGTGGGGTGTAGTCCGCTGAAGATCACTTGCAAGCTACCCAGCTCATAACTGATATGAACAGCAGCGCGGTTCATAAATATTTGACATAATGCGCGAGCAGCTTCCTCCCAGATCGAATCTGAACTGAGAAAGGCCTTCCGAGACACAGCTGGCTGGCTAGCTTGCTAAATGCAGCATCAACATCAGTAGACTGGCTGTTTAACATTAAAAAATTGATGATGCGCTCCAACACCACAGAGTAAACAAACAGAGGATATAGACGCAATTAAATATTGGAACATTTTCCCGTAATCTTGTAATTAACAACACATCCGTTCAGCAGTGCTAACAATCTTAGCTGGCTAGCTGTCATTCAGATCTTATTTACAAGAAGCTAGGTAGTGCTAGCAAGCTAGCTAACATCTGATTAACAGATATGCTATAGCTAACTGACGTTAATCACATTTAAAATCAACACAACTCCAGTGACTCGCCTTCCGCGATTACAAATGTGCATACACATTATATGTAGCGAGCAAACAAGTACATACTTGCCAGCTCTTTTTAACAAGTCCTCAAATTGCTGCGAAGATGAAGCCTCCACAAAATTCGCCATGCCTGTAGACATGAGTAGCGGATTCTGCGCAGACAGAACAAGACATAACTAGCTGCCCAATCATATTATGTAGCCACATGTATAATAGCTAGCTAGCTATGATTAAATTCCATAGCATGAAAACTGAAATATAGCTAACTAACGTGACCCGAATCATATTTAAATTATTTCCTGGAAATGTTGTAACATTACAATACTATATAATGACAATACTATAATATTAACGTTATGTGGCTATTTAAAAAAAAAATATATATATATAATCAGATCAACATCCAAGAGTAAATACAAATACGGCCGAAATTGCCGGTAATTAATTGACTTTTATCGGCAATAATGGTAACAACCTATTTATGTTGGATGCTTACAGCTCTGATTTAATCGTGTGATTTTGCCAAACTTCGTGCTTGACATCAAAAAAGTGACCACACAAACGCATAAGCCTAGTTATTGTTGTTTACCCCTTACTAAGATGGCATCTTCATACATCCGGTTTATGTCCGCGCGAGAGCTCCAAACTGATTGGCCGACATGTTTACAGCAAAAACGTGTTTCCTGTCGCTGACTTTGATCAAAATATGAAGAAAAGTGGTTTGACTGGAGGAAGTCTCGTGGACATCGTTTCTCCAAAAAAAGTAATACGTTGCTGAGTAGCGCATTAATAAGCGAGCAAGATATTTCATTCCAAATAATTCACACCTAGTGATATGGAGACGCAGGCTATGCTGTAAATGCAGGCTTCCTTGGAATTTTAAAATTGCATTGATTTATTAGAATTAGAGTACCCAACTAGATCTCATCTATCGAGTCCAGATAACCTCTGGTATAGCTTGCGACTTATCTAACAAATTTAACTGAGTTATTAAGATGGATTATATGATTACCCTTCAAAACAAGAGAGGACGCGAGTACCTTGAAGACCGGGAACATTTCCATCCAGCTGTAAGTGAAGAAACGGTTAGCTAGATAGCTAGCTTATAGTATTCGCAATCTAATTTGCTAGCTAACGTTTTGATATATCGTCATTGCAGTTTGGATGATATAACTTTCCTGCTGGGTTTTACAAGTAATGTAGCCTAACTAACGGTAAGTTGCCTGCTTTTTTTAAGTGATTCATTTGACACACTAGCTAGCGGGCTAGCTTACTACCTAACGTTAACGTTAGCTAACGTTAACTGTTCCAGCCAAGTAACAGTTAACTGTTAGCGTACTAAAATTAGTAGCTAACTAACTGTGTTTTATGGTTATCGTGAAAGCTAACGTTACCGGAATAGCTTTTTTTTACGAATATTGAGAGGCGACAGAATGCAAAAAGAATGCGTAAACGTTAAATAATTCCAGTTATCTTAATTTGGGAAAATAAATGAATGTTTGAAATTCTAGATAGTTATAGTTACTTTAAATTGGAATCTGGAACTTGACTTTAATATCTAGGCTAATGTTGGCTAACTTAAATACTTAACATAACAGGTAAGGAAGATAAACGCTGCAACTTTCGGTTTGCTGGTTCCTGAAAGATAACGAGGGCCCCTGTCGGTATTACGTGGCAGTACTTATTGTGCTGTTGATATAACTTGAGTTTTTTTCTATTTTAGAAAAGATTGTGCAACGGTCCCGGAAGCTGTGGCCAAATTGAATTTGCCGCGGTGGTGGAGAGCCCGATGGATACATGGGAGAATCAAAAACAGGGCCTCCAAAATGGCAACACTGTGTTAAATCACCACGATCCTAATATGGTATGCCAACTGCTGTTAATATGTTAATATCCCTGTTAATATTTTGCAACGGCATCCTATTATGATATGATGATCTAGTTTGCTATGTTTTATGGGTGGCTAGTTGAGGAAACGTTGTGATAAGCGGTAAGCTTTTATCACAGTGACATCTGTCTATCTGTGTAACGCCTTCTTCACCTTAGCCCCTGTAAATAAGCACTCCTATTTTTCTTCACAGTGGTTCGACCAACACTTGCCAACACAGACACACACACACAGTATTTACATTCTGCTGTGTGGTGTGTATCTGCTCTCCATTAGTTATGCAAGACAATGATTTAGTTGTGCTGTCCTTTCTGTGAAGCATTCTGTTGTCATAATTCCCGTTTACTCCTGTTAATTACACTTATGTTGATGCGCCTTTTCTCACAAACAGGTGCATACAGCTCAAGCTGGGGCATCTCCACAAATGTGTCCAAGATGCATGGCTGGAGAATCGGTGAATATTTTTTTTCCCTGATAGATTTCTTCATTTTCATTACCTATTTTACATTAACTTTCTTGATGGTGACCAGGATTTATTTCTGAATGTATTTATTTTCCTGATATCCTTATTCATAGGAACATACAAGCCCACACGATGCGCATAGTGCGTGTCGTAAGGACAGTAAGACCAAGGGCTTAGAACAAGGGTACAGAACGGCAAGTAACACAGTGATGATTTATGCATACAGCCGAAGCCGCATAGTGTAAATGTACATGTAGTGTAAAATATTTCTGATGACCCAACGTTTTCACTTTGTCATAATTACTGTGTCGCAAACTGTAACAAAGTTTTACTCTTTAGAATGAATGTATTCAATTAATTTGTAAATTAGTTGTTTTGATTAAATCAGGCCAGATTTAAATAAATCAAGGTACAGATTTTGGTTTGCCTCTAAGAACAGCATACTCATTGTAACTGTTTGAGGCACTGCTTGTGCTCTTTATCGCTAGCCACAGTACCTGTAAAATTCAGTTTGCAGTGGTCAGTGAAGGTTGGATGGAATTTGAATCTGGGTCATTCCATCTAAGAACAGCCAATGCTTAATGCCATTTTAGCATCACTTCATATACTTGCAAATACTGTATCCCTCAACCATCCATATGTAAACATTTCTGAGTAGGTCCTGTTCCCCCAGGTGTAGAAAGGGTGTACTATATCACAAAGGTAGTTCCAAAACTAGTGTTCTTGAACAATAAAATGCTGAAGGAAATGTCATAAGGAAGATGTTATTCTATACACATTAACTAAAACAAAACAAGCTTAAAATGTTACCTAAAGAGTGAGGCAATGTGCTCACATGATTTTGCTCCATTGAAATTGTTCCAATAAATCCTATAGTTCATACTTATGAACTTATAATCCAATAAGTCTTCGATCTGCCTGTTGGGTGCCCACAAAAAGCCAACAAAAATGACTATTCATTTGTTGTTTTAAGGTGGTATGGTTTCATCTTGGTTCTCTCTCTCGCTCTCTCTCTCTCTCTCTCTCTCTCGCTATCACTCTCTTTCTCAGGGCCACATTAACCATATAATGGGATGCTGAACAATTCAACTTGTGATTTCTGAAGACACTATCTTAGTGTAATGGAGGGTAGAGAGTAACACTGACTGCACTTCACATATAGTGTGTTTTTGTGTGCCTTGCATCTCTATATATTCTTTTTACAAAAGTACTGTATTTCTCTAGATAATTTAAAAAAAAGGTTTACTTTGGGGCACTCCTGTGTTGGAGAAGGGCTACTAATATAAAATGATCACAGAAACACTGCCTGTTGAAGGAAGGAAGGGAGACATTGTACATGTCACCATACTGTAGTTTTAATACAGAAAACATTGTAGAGATCAGCAGTTTAATGAATATTACATTGATTATAAATGTTTTTATGGTATTTTAATGTACCGTAGTTTCTGTCCTGGTATTTTTTTTTTACCATTTTAAAAACAAGTGATTTAAATCCTTAATTAACAACTAATTAGATCCAAGTAATCAGAGTTTCAGAGAAAGGTTCCCTGAAATAGTTTTTTGTCCATGATATACATACAGAGTATGCAAATAATTTTTCACTTTAATAATTGGGTATGTTTTGCACACAGCAATTTTGATAATATTATAAAGAAGGACAAGAGTTTGCAAGCTTTCATTTTACACATTTTCTCATCCAGTACATTTCAACCTACGTTTTTACAAATTGCTCAAATTTCAGTTAAAAAGGTTTGTCTATTTGATTTGTTTCTCAGACAAATTTTTGCAAACTGGCACATTTCTAAGTAACACTTTTAGGAAATGCAGGAATAATCAAAACCATTTGTTTGCCATAGATTTTAAAAATAGAATGTCATGTTTATTCTGTCCTACAAGATCAAAGGGAAATTATTTTAAATGTTAATTCTCGAACAAATATTTTAAATACACAATCGCGTACGTGGATAACTGGTGAGTGACGTTTGTCTAAATAAATCTTGTTATTTGCCAGTAACGAATATAAAGGGTGACTGTGAAGTGTGACTTCAACACTTGAATTAACCTTTTGATGAAATGTAATTCATACTTTCTATAAAATTAATTTGAATAATACAAATATGTGTATTGTGGTTTGTGAATATGTTGTCTGATACTGAAGACATTACCTGGGTGTATTTAATCCAAAAAAAAAAAGTATCTTCTCCCATCCTTTTCACTCTCTGGGCACAAGGTGGCGCTGTGCAGTTCATTATGGGTTGATGCAAACATTAATCTTCGGACACCTTTTGCACCTAACGACCTGGCCAGCATAATTTTAGTCACCTCTAATCCCAACTCAAACCATCATATGTAAAAAATAAAAATGCTGATCCTGGATCCTTGGTGATGGGGCCTAGTTATGCCCATGAGCACACTTCACTTATTTCTAAATTGCACCGGTCTAGATTTGTGAACATTTTTGCATTACAACTGAGAAACATTACCATTTTCATCAGTCTAAACTAAAAACAAAGTTGAGTATTAAACTGTTAAATTAAAACATGCAATTTGGTCACTAAGTTTGGACAGGTTTTTTTAATCTAGTATTTTTATATCATGGGTTTGAAAAGCCTGGGTGGTGTCTGAACAAGGTTGAACATCTAAGCCCAGAGGGTTTAATGTATTACAGTAATGATGGAACATCCCCAGGAACATTTTGTGTTGCAGATGGATGAAATGCATGAACACATGAAAGCAGTTCCAGGGTGAATTTAGATAGAGAATTTGGAGGTTTTGAAAATTGAAAACCTGAGCAATTGATTATTTGTTCTTGGTTTTGCCAACCAGCATATTCTTGTTTTTTAAAGTACAAAATTTAGAGGGTAAACATGAGAATAAGCTATCCTAGATCTGTCATCTTTTTCATTTTTTAATGCATTTTCTTTCAGATTTTTCCGTTTTTCTCCCCAATTTGGAGGCCAATTATGCCCTCTATTTATTTCGATTAATCCTCCCCCACACCGCCGCTCGTCTCTACGGGGCAAGCTACTCTCCGAGGCCGGCGATGATACGCCTCCCTCGAGACGAACTCACCGCCCCCCTTTGTGGAGACACCCATACATGCTTCACAGTGAGTTCGTGCCGACCACCCGCCCCCCACCCTCAGGAGTGGCCTAACGGTGTGGCAGAGGCGGGTTTGGAAACACGTACCTGATAGGCAGCTTGCGCAGGACCAGCCAAATACGGGTGCGCTAGATCTATCATAATTTTTAATGTATTGTATTACCATACGCTCAGTTACGGTATTGTGATCAAATGTTTTAAATTCTTTTTTCTCAATTTTCTTTAAAAAAATAAAAATATCTAGTCCAGATTTACTCTGTGACCTTAATGCTCAACTTTTTATAACAAAAGTAGGCAAGTTCTATTCATTTTTCTATACTTGCACAACATTCACTAATTTAATAAACTGAATTTTCTTTTAGTGACAAAATATTGTTAGATTGAGTCTGGCTTAGTTGACTGTGTTGTTAATCTTCTAAAACTCATTTTTATTTAAAACCTAGACTTTTTTCCCTTTTATTTTTAAAGATGCCATCCCTGTAGTAATACTGTGGTTTTCAGCCTACCTCATAAAACTGCTGTGACATGACAGCTTTGGAATACCGCTGGTATTGCCTTTAATCATAGATGTCATAGTTTCTGCTTTTTTAACTTCTGGAGGAATGACAAGCACAAAAGAAGCAATTGGGAAAGGCTGAAGTTTGTAGTAAGTCAACCAGGATGGATTTAAGATGCATTACCAGTGCAAGCTCTGCTGTCCGCCTTCAGACCAGCACAGTATACACACAGAAATGAGCAGGTATTCTCAGACAAAGCCTGGCCTTGGGGAAATGGCTCAGAGGGTCTACATTTTCAATAATGTAAGACAATAAAGCTTAGTCCTGTAACCTGCTGCAATATGCTACAAGTATGAGGAGCTCAGCAACTAATAAAGGGTTGGAGGGGGGGAAGTCTTCAAACATATTTGAAGATTAAGAGGCCCTTCAGAAGGATATTTCATAAAGACAGTAATGAGAACACCAGTTGTGACAGAGGTGCTGAGCCTCCATATTGACCAGCCCTGACAAGTGCCATTCGATGTCATGGATATTATTTTGTCCTTTTTTTCTCCCGTTATTTCCTCAGGGTTTATATGACAAGTGCACACCTGCTTATTCTGATGTTTCAATGTCTCCCATTATACACGTGTGCACACACACACACACACACACATATATATATATATATATATATATTCATACATACTTGGGGCATAGACAAAATAATAAAATAATAAACCCCAAATTAAAAAGGATATTTTGAAGCAACTAAATCACAATGAAAAAGCAGTGTACACATGTTTCATATTAATGTAAATGCTAATTACCAATGTTATTATGTGAGTGTCTAAAGCAACATGAGAGATCAGATTTTGAAAGCGGTCAAATACAAAAATGGCAAAATGATTTAATGTGTCAAGGGGAACAGTGTCGAAAATCATGACGGCATACGGAAAAACTGCATCAGGAAAGAGGAACAGTGGCCGCAAGTTGAAGCTCGCTGACAGGGATAGACTGAAACTTAACAGGATAGCTTCTAAAAACCTACACCTCTGTGACCCAGTCTTAACAAAAACTGTTATGAGCTTCACAAAACTGATATTTATGGTAGGGCTGCCTTTTGGAAACCTTGTAACCAAGGCCAATGTGCAACAACACATAACCTGGTTTACTGAGCAGAAAACCTGGACTTCTGAGCAGTGGAAGAAAGTAATATGGTCTGATGAGTCTTTTGCTCTTTTTTCTTCATCTGGACAGGTTTATGATTTCAGAAAGTCAAAGGAAGCCTTCAACCCACATTACTTGTTCCCAACTATTAAACGTTGATCTGTTATGATATGGGCAGCCATTGTTTGGGTCTGATTATTACTCTACATTAATACGGTCAAGGAATACGAAGCCATTTTAGGTGACCAGATGCACCCTATGGTGCAAACATTGTTTCCTCAATATGTTCCCATATTCCAAGATGATAATTACCCCATACAACTCCTAAAGGGACCCAAGACTTGTTTCATGAACACCAGGATGTAGTAACTTTGGAGTATATTTCCACTGCTTTCATTTCTCAAAGAACTGGAGATTTTCCTTCTTGAAGAATTATCCAATATCCCACTAGAATGGATTTTAAGCTGTTCTGAAGGCAAAGGATGTCCCAACTCCTTATTATTTAATAAATATTCATATATTGTTTGGTGTTTCCATTATTTTGTCTATCCCTTGTGTGCTTATATGTATATAGGTAACTGCCAAAATAAAGGAAACATGAGTAAATAAATGGTTATGGCGGCTCTATTATGGTGTGGGGTGCATTTTCCTGACATGACTTAGGTCCACTCAATCCCATAGAGGGCAAGGTAAATGCCAATAAACACAAAGCTATTCTGAGTGATCACCTTCATTCCATGGTGAAGCATTTCTATCTTGATGGGAGTGCTCTCTTCCAGGATGACAATGCCCCATCCACAGGGCACGAGTGGTCACTGAATTGTTTGATGAGCATGAAAATGATGCAACCCATATGCCATGACCATCTCAGTCACCAGATCTCAACCCAATTGAACACATGGGAGATTCTGGATTGGCGCCTGACAAATCAATAAAACACCAAATGATGAAATTTCTCATGGAAGAATGGTGCAGCATCCCATCAATAGTGTTCCAGACAGATGTAGAATCTATGCCAAGGCACATTGAAGCTGTTCTGGCGGCTCATGGTGGCCCAGTGCCTTATTAGGACACTTTGGTTGATGTTTCCTTTGTTTGGTTTTGACAGCCACCTGTATACATACATATACATGCATAAATATAATTGTTTTACTATGTTGCAGGCCCCAGTGGTATGTATGCACTCTGACATTTTCACAAGTGGTAAAAGTTACCATTTTTCTCCTGAGGTAAAAAAGGGGCAATTAAGGTCTTTATCCTACAATTAATTCATAATTGTGGATTTAAAAAAAGCAGTGCTCATATTTCATTTTTAGCTTAAATCTTATGGTTGTGTGTAGTTTATGTTCAATTATGCTTTATTATGATTGCACCTGTATAACTGAACATTTATATTTTTCTTTGGAAAAGAAATGTGACAAATTGAATTGATTTGGAATATGATATCCTGTATCTGATAAGTGTGTATATGTATTTATATATATATATTTTTTTTTGCGCTGACTTTTTTCTTTATCATTCAGGATAAGATACACTCAATATTGTAACTGATTGTGGTCTCCTCTGCTTCCTAAACCGTGCCCTTTCTCTTTCATGAATGTGTCCTTTACTGGTTTGCATATACTCTTACAGCATTTCCACCCACTTTGTTTATGAGTCTTTGATCCACAATATTCCAGTTAAAGTTACACCCATGTACCGCAAGGTGAAACTCTCATCATTGTTCCCGATGGGAACTTTATACCCGTGGAGTCTTTTTATATTTCCTCTGCAAAAGTAGTCCCCCTTCAGTAACAGAGCTCTCCAAAGGTACAGAACAAAAGATCATGCACAAAGACACGACTTTATGCTCCCTTTAATGGTCCAATTTTGGTCTGCTTCTAAAGTGTTACCAGTTTTGAACCAAGTGAGTTTTTTTTTAGAAAATGAACAGTGATGTTTAACATAATTTGCTATGTTAGTCATTAATGAAAGATCCATATACAATCAGTATCTCAACAGGATAGGTTCACATTATGCATTGTAATGCTGCATATGCATCACTGTCCCTGAAATTCATGTGTTTTCTGTTAACCAATACCCTTTTCCTTCACAAGTTCAATTTGGACTACTGGTGTACCCCATTTAGCATCAGGGGTGCGTGCAAGCAGAACAGTGCTAAATGAAAAAGCGAACATTGAGTGTATAGAAATACATTCCTAGCCAAATCATTGCTTTTTCCCCCCCCCGAAATGTACATGATGTCTACTATACCTATGTATAGAGTGTACAATTTTTTTTTTTTTTAAAATACAATCCAAACAGTACATAAACAAGTGAAATGTAATGACTTTTATTCATTGTTACTTTTAATGAACATAAAAATGAATGCGGCAGCGTCGGAATGTAATGTGGGTGAGTTTATTGCTCTCTTGTTGCATTTTTGCCACAGGATCAGCACAATCCAATCTTTTCCTGCTATAGACTTTGAGGTAAAGGGGGTGGTCTCTCCTTGTTGTGAGAGAGTTTCAAGGGCAAAGCATGTGTTAAACAATCAACACTGGAATAGCTTCAAAGAAGCTGGATTTGCCAACTGCAGTTGCATACAAGTGCTTTTAAAGCCAAGGTTAAATAGTAATAGAAACAACTAGTTTGCTTGCTAGTAGCCTAATTTTGAGTTGTATTGTCCATTCTGCAATACAAATGGTGCTCATTTTAACCCATGTCCTCATGTCTGTGCGTGTAACAAAGAATATGTGAAAACCACTGGAAATAATAAGACTTACATAACAAGACTAAACAGTTGTCCTTAACTTTGACTTAACTTAAAATAAAGTGTTTGCATTTATCTTCACCAATACAGTTTGATGAGTTCAGGGATCACTAAAATGAAGTCCCCCAAACTGGGGGAAGAATTCATTTTTAAGTCCAAGTTTAAAGACAAATGTGAAACATTACATTTAGACCGTTGTAAAGAAATTATATTTCTGACGGTCCATGAGCAAGGAGATTTCTGAAGATGACAACCAAATAGAATGGGAATATGTACAATACCTTACAGGAAATAACTGCAGTGTCATGTCAGTTTTGATGTTGGGTATTGTGTACTGTTAGCATTGTCATTCCTCTTGAAATGAAACCAGGGCACAGGTCTGTATAGAGTTCCAGTGGTATTGCACAGGTCACCAGATTGTATTGCATGATCAATGATGGAGCGACCGTGCAACTCCTGGAATAAAGGCATTAAAAGTACACTGTTTGGGTTTAGTGAAATTGATTTTTTAAATCGGGTGTTGATTGAAATGAGGCCATAAAGTTATAGCAAAACATTGAAATCAATAACTAATTTAAACCAGATTATATTGTGTCATATGTTAACATCCATTTAGTGATTTGGTTGATTTTTTTCCCCTTAAATTGTGAAAAAAAATATTAGAATGCTATTCAATTGCTATTGATTTTAACTTTAAGCCTCTTGCTTGTTTTATTTAATTGTTTTTGAATTCAAAAATTAAAATGCATTGTGAATTTAGTGGAATAAGAGGTTTAGCATGGCTGACATAAGTGTTTGAACTCAAATTTAGCCTGAATAAAAGTATATACGGTTTAAGAATCAATGCATTTTGCATGTAACCACCTCATTTTCACAAAAATGACAGATAATGTAGGCCAACTAAATGGTCCATTATGTTTTGCCATGACCCATTTGCTCACTATAAGGCCTGGAGTTTGTAAGGCTAATATGCATGTCAAAGTAAAGTCTGAACACTAGTATTATCTGAAAAGTGCCATCATTTTACAAGGGAAAAAATGCCAAGTCCATGGCTAACATTCCACTTCCAGGGAGTCATTTCACTGTATTCCTTGTCATGAAAACTTGTCATGGTATATCTTCCTATTCTTTGTAAATGAAGGGTAAAAAATGCATGATTTGCTATACAGTTGTACAAAGATATAGGGCTAGTTTGGTGAGGACTGCAGTGAAAATGCACCTGGGTTGGTAGTGGAATTGCTAGTAATGTCCGTCACAAATGGAATATTTCTCATTTCTGCCCAGTTTGGTAGTTTTGTGGACTGCAATAAAGGCAAATCATACAACAAATGACTATTTTAAATGCAATATGTATTCAACTAAACAGTTAAAAATATTTTAACCATGTACATGTAAGGAATGAGCAAGACACTGTCTCTCCACCTCTCAAATTGTGTACGGTACATTTTTTATTAATATATGTATGCATATGGGTGGTGCAGTGGATAGCCCTGTCGTCGCACAGCTAGAAGGTCCCAGGTTCGAATCCCGGCCGGGGCCTTTCTGTGCAGAGTTTGCATGTTCTCCCCGTGTCCGCGTGGGTTTCCTCCAGGTACTCCGGTTTCCTACAACAGTCCAAAGACATGCACGTTAGGCTAATTGGAGAGTCTAAATGTGCCTGGAGGTATGAGTGTGTGAGTAAATGGTGTATGTGTCCTGTGATGGATTGGCGACCTGTCCAGGATGTATTCCTGCCCCTTGGATGGATGGATGCATATATGTACACAGTTTTTTGTCATGTTAAATATTCAAATTTCAGTACAATAAAATGCAGTACATAATTGGATAGCATATCAAGCGAGAAAACTGAGCGATTGCGGTGGTTGGAGAGACGGGCACGGGAGAGGAAGAGCTTTTGGCTGCAGAGCATCACAAGTGCATCAATGAAACTGTTAATACAGTTAATAAGCACATGTTAATATATAAGGCTTAGAAGGAAAGACGCAAACTAAACTAACATCTTCCTCTTCCTCCTCTCAGACAACTGTATCAGTTTCCTACGTTTTTCAGTAGGAAACACGCACGTTAGTTTAGTTTAGTATTGCCGCGTGACATAATTGCCATTTCGCTTTGGCACTGGTTTAGAGTGACCAGATGTTGGACAGTCCCACATTTTGACTCATTGTCAGTCATTTTAATAAAATCACTCCCGTGTCAACAAATGTTTTCAGACTTCTCTCACTTCTTTATTTTACACCTTATACATAAGCACCCTCGCTTCGTTATTGTATTATTCCTTTCTTGTCCTGCAATGTCCTGCAAATTCATTGTGATTGTCCTGCATTTGCACTGTTTGAATGACCCTACACTGGTATTAGATGGGAAATAAGCTGATGGTCTGTTTGGCCATAATAAAACCAAATCCTCACCACACCCACAGGTAATTTATTCTTCTTAAACCAACCTCCTTTACAAGGAGTGTTGCAGATGCGCTACTGTCACAAAACTACAGGAATGCAGTTGGACATACCTTAATGCAGTACCATCCTGGATAAACCCCAGTGTCTGCACATTGTGCTTTGACAACGAAGCTAGAGCCCATAAAGTTAGTGGTGTCGCATGCCAGTTGTAATATAGGAACAGTAAATATAATTTACAGACTTCTGCTGAACATGTGATATTAAAAAGGAGGCAGATGTGTTTTCAGAAGCCAATATGTTGTGTTTAATGACTAGTCTTTTGAGTGCTTCCACACATAAATATTGTATTTTATTACAAATTTGCCTTCAAACTACAACACAAAATGTTCTGAACAAAAAGGCAGAGGTTTCTAGCCTATTGCAATAGCAAGACCTATTTTGAGCATAAAATCCAGTCTAAAAAGGATGTAGTATAGGCTTCTCCTCTCCATATTGTTAGATATAAATTCCAAGATCACAGCCTCAACAGCTAGCACTACTGTTTCTCACCCAAGGGACCCTGAACCCCAACAAGACCTTATTTTCACTAAAGGGGGTGGGGGGGTGAATGGGGGCAAGATGGATGCTGATGTTTTTAAGGTTATTTACTTAACCGAAATCACCTTTTTCAGCTTTGCCGTGTCTTGACAGTACCCGGGGCTCTCGGGTAGCTCAAAGGCATCCCAGAAGACCCCAGCATCACTCGGAGTGCCACTGCGGCGTTGATCTGTCAGTCACCCGACCGCCGATGCTAATGGCGGAGGCGCAGGGTGGTGTTGCCAAACACATGAAAGCAGAGGACCCCCGAAGATGCCTTCATGTCAGGCACGGTGAGGGAGAAGCCCGTTAATGCCTGCCTTTTACTTTATCCCCAGGCCACCGTAAAGAATAATGACTCCATCATGAATTATAAATGCTCACGGGTGTTGACTTCAGTGCCCTTGTTGCATCCGAACACCTTGGTTGTAAATACGGTTTGAAATGTTTACGGAGGGGCTGGGCTGTCTTGCTTAAGGGTTAAATCACATCCATTTTGGAGATTGGAGAACCCCGTTGTCTCTCTGGGGGGTTAAAGGTGAAGGGAATTAAGACGCATGCTGCTTTCTGCCGAGGAGCGCTTTATCCCACATAATATCACAGATGGCTCTGTTTTGAAAGACGCTGTAAATGAGCTGCACCTCACAACGCGATGACAGTCAATCATACCAATTCTTCAGGCGCTTACATTTCTATTTTTATTGTTTTTATTTATTTACCTCAAGCGCCCAGAACTATTGAACACTACAGTGGCCCTTTGGTAATTAGTGAAAATGTTTTAAAAAATAATTTCAAATTGTTACCCTCCGGTGGTGCCAGGAAATTAGAGGAATGTTACGTTTTCTTTGAAATAAATAATAAAACAATATACATATTATATTTGGATACTTCTTAGTGCTAATTGTGTACCAGCAAAATTGTTTACATTACAAAACATTATCCTTGAGCAAGGAGCCTACAAGCATACTTCATTTGTTATGGGGTTTTTGTTCTTTAAGGTCATTCTTTCAAATAGTTTGAAACAATAACTAATTTCTTCCTTAATGTCTTGCTCGGGAAGAATTAAACAATCATGAAACAATTACTGCTGTTCGAGATTCTTGAAAATGAACTCTTCATATTGCTGTTCAAAGAAACAGTAAAAATATATATATATTTAAAACACCTACCAGCCTGGTGCACAGAATGAAGTCTTCCGAGTTATCAATAATTTAGAATTCACTGGAGCTGGTGAGTTCTTGTCCTTTGTCAAATCTGATATCAGTTCAACAGATTTTAGTATGAGAGGGAATAAAAGATGTTGGTTTGTGTTTTGTAGAAGTAGAAAACCTTGAATAGTGATCTGATTCAATGGCTAACAAATTAACCTCATTCAGAGCATGTCTACTGTTAAGTTTTCACAGCCTTGATAGGAAACCTCTCTGTTGCAGCTATCTACTGCAAGTAAAGGATAGCAATTTGATCCCAACTTCCAGAACTGACTCCAAATGGCAGAATCAAAATGATCAATGTTCTATTTATTTGCTTGTCAGTGGTCTTTCTGTGTGACAAACAGCCTCCTCCCACACCAGTGGAAGGGAGAGTTGGAATTGGAATTGATTCCTGCAAATCCTGGAATTGAAGAAGGAATCAAATTGAATTGATATCTGAAATCTACGCTTGCCAAACTGTAGGTGCTAGGCGTCATACCCTGGATCGCACATAACTACAGGCTGTAACTTATACCATTTCCTAGCAAAGCTGGGAACACAATCACCTGCTGTGTACAAGGGGGAGTGAGTCAACCACCTTCTACTGTATGTCCACCCAGCTGGTGTCACCGCAAATCCTCTATTAAACCCATTTCCTAAATGTTACCCTTCAACGGAACGTAGAAAACATGGAAAAACAATCTTACAAAGTTGTTCCCTCACCATTACAATGAACAGGAAGGCTTTTGTTTACACCTTCACTTCAGTATTTAGACCTTCAGGTGATCAATTATGTGGCATTTGTTGATTATACTACTGATTTACGAATACAGTTTTAATGATGAAGGTAACGGTTTGCCACTGTTGTCTCCGGCAGTATATGTGAGATGAATACCAGCGTCCTTTTGATCATCAACACTTAAATATCCAAATATGCAGAAAGGTTCATCATATCAGCATCTTTATTGTTTTCTATACAGTCCTGTCGCAGGTGCACATGCTTGTTCAATCTTTAGATTCCCTTCTCACCACCCATAAAAAACCAAACTTTTCTCTTAATTAAAATCAATGTGCTTAAATTAATAATTTAACAACTTATCAGTGAAAAGGGGGGAAACAAATTCTGATTCTGAAACAAATTCAAAGCTTTGGGTGAAGAATTGATGCGATTAATCTATTAATTGCCACAGCGATGTATAGGCAGTCAATATGCCAGCATGCAGTAATCACATGATGCTCACAGCATTTTTCTCCCTCCTCCCACCCCCCCTGGTGTTGCTGCAGAAAGTAGGGCAAGCCACCACCAGGGTGTTTCGTTTATGATAATTATGTTCTCAGCTTGTTTTTCTGAGCTTTGAACGGCCATTCATGCACCGCCACACTAATCAACAAAGTCTGATATTTGCGTGCACGCGCACGCGCTCTTGCTCACACACATTCACACATACACACATACACACACACACACACGCGCGCACACACACACACACACACACACACACACAAGCACACAAACCAATATCCAAGAAAGGCTGGCTGTCTCAAGGCTCCAAATAAGAGCAAAGCTGCAACACTCTGACGTGGAATTTCTGCTTGCTGTTTAATTTAACGTGTTTCCCCCTTTTTTTTACCACTTTGTTGCCACAAAAGGTCCCCAGCCTCCCACCATTATGGAGAGGAAGAATAGTTCTGATTATTTTTAGCTTTTGCTTTGTTGTTTTCACAGCAATGTTCTTTTCATTCCTTGTGTTAATAAAAGGGTCTTCACACATCTGAATTAGTTTCCACTGCTGAAGCACCCTGGTCTGTGGGCTTTTACTCTCCTCTAACAATTTTAAATGGGAAGAAAGCTGTAATAAACATGTTTGTTTTTCCTCCCTGTCTTTCTCTCGCTCCCTCTCCCTTTAGTCCATATGTGCTGCTAACCACTCATTTAAATTGTCTCATGGCGTAAATGTATTGGGAGAGATGGAGCTTATAGTCGTGCCAGTTACCCATATTGAATGTTTAATCTCCATAAAGCAAAGTAACCACTGGAGTATGTCTGCCTGCATCCCCACACATGAATTCATATCAATATATTAGTTTAGTGTCAAATCATGTATTTTTCTGAAGCACGGGCATACTGGATTATGGTGGAAGGTGTGTAGCTACATGTATGAATGCACCTCATTTGTAGAATGTAATTTATAGGGCAGCATATGTCCATTGCTACAATTTTGTCTTTGAAGGGAAACCTCTGACACCGGGACGCTAAGGTGTGGTTTTGTTCAAAGACTATTCACTCGTGCGCCATGGTTCTTGATGTTCGCCCGCCTCCCCAACGCTGTCTGGCTTGGACAGTCATTTCCATTATTAGCTCTACCTTTGTTCCCTCATCTTATCGGTTGTCTGCGGGGGCGGGGGAGGTTGAGTGGGAGGTTCTGTTGTGTTACCTTCAACCATCACAATTAACAGCTTTGATTTCAAACATCCTAACCCTCCCATGCCGGTAGCAGCTGACCGCAGAGCCACCTGGCGCACTCTCCACCCCTCTCTCAGGTGATGCCGTAACGATCCGCTTCTCGGAGATGTATTGACAGGCTTTTGGCTCGCTTCTAGAATCCCTCTCGTCTGAACGCTTCACAGACGTCTTTGACTCCAGCCCGGGCGTACCCCTGGCCAATCCCCACGTGACCCTCAATACAGAACTGTTGAGGATTCTCTGGCAGCATCGCGGTTCCTTTCAAACGGGTGCAGTGAGGTTTGTAAGAGACAGGCGTAGTCTTCAATGAAGTCTTTCCCCCATCCGGTACACTTTTCTTTTCATAAGACATCACAAATACATTTTCTATTATTTCAAAACAATGACCACAGCACAGACATGTGTTAAGACTCCTGGCATAACATACTGTAAGAATATAGGTTGACTGCCAAATACTTACATGGCATCATTATTAGTTGGGGGGAAAATGCATGTTAATTAGGTATGAGGATATTCTGTGTGCCCTTCAATAAGGTTATAAAACAAACAGTGCCAGCTTTTGTTTTATGCAATGCATTACCAAAGACCATTTGCAGAAACAAAGCACACAGTTATACTAATTGCAAGTTATTTCAGGTCTGTGCCTGACCAGGTTGAGACAATATACCAGTTTTCTCATATCCAATATTTTGACTGACATCCTTTGAAAGTGGGGGAAAACATTCATAGATTGGATTCATGATATGTGATCTCTGACCTGATGGCCTGCTTTCTAATACATCTCAGAGCTAAGACATTGAAGTTTGTAACACCAAGACATACTGTATATTTACAGAAGTGGGTCACAATTCTATTTAATATTTAACATGTTATCTCTTATTCTGGACTATTTTCATGAAATATTTTCGACTTCAATATTGGCAGAGTTTTCATAATTTGCGGATATAACTTTTTAAATAACTGCCTTAACACAGAAATAATTAAAAACCTATAACAGGAAAAATGTATGACAAGGAAACACGTTTGGTACGTGACAATAGAGGGCAGACTAACACAATTGCGATCGTATACCTGTCATTAAAAATAGCATATTTTGAACAATAGACGTATTTCCAATCAAAAAACTTTTTTCCATCTGATGGCGTGCCAAGGGTGCGGTTTCCAGTGGGGTATTTGTCATCTCTTCCCTATCTGGCATACAAATAAAGCTTCTAAGCCGTGGCACGAAGTGTCTGTCCCTTTTCCGTCTCAGACGAAACATAAATAGCTAGAAAAACCTGGTACACATTGTGGAGAGGCACGCTTATCCTCTGCAAAATAATGGGAAAGCATATTCCCTCATTAAAATTGCATACATTGACCATAAAGAAATAATGGTTCATATTTTTTTCAATGCTCAAATAACACTTGCTGCTGCGGAGCTTGACATTGTGCATCATTGTAAAGCGGGGCCTGTTTAACACTTCTCTCTTGTAGGCTAATCAGATCAAGAAATCCTAAAGTATTCTCCCAGATGGTGTCAATTGTCTCTAATCATTAAACAGTTGAAACGGAGCTTCACTTTCCCTTTTGTCCATAGAGTAACCGCACTTCTGCAATGGTGCCGTTTTGTGCAATCTCCACACAGTGGTGTCTTGAGTGTGTGGTAAAGAAAACAAACAATTAAACATTTGCCGGCTTAAGACGATCGTTCTGAACCGTCGGTTAATGTGTAGGCCTATATAAGCTACCTAAGCCGATTTATGCAGGTGGGCTCAACGCTATTATGATTAACAGATTCAAGCTGTAAATTTAGGCTAATTTAGGCAAACTTAATATTTGCATCACTAGAAAAAGAATGCTTAATTTCATTTAGGATCAATTATAACTCAAGGAGAATGTGAAACTTAAATAAGGGGGCACAAAGATGTGCATGTCGTCCACTTCCAAATAACCATTGATCTCTCTGCCAGAAACATTGGTTATTTATTTAAATGCCTACTATACCATTAAACATATAGTTATTTGACGTGAAAGAATAACGTTTTTGTCGTTTTACTAAAGGTGTGTTCAAATAGATGAGCGCCAATTTACACACATTTCAAACATATTAGCAATAAATAGGCCTATGGTAGATCGACTAGCATCTTAAATGAATAAATCGCATGGTGTAGTATTATTTGACAGCACAATACATGAATACTAATATTATTATTATTATTATTAAGTGATATATATATATATGACCTGCTTCATGTGACTGTTGCACTGCTACCAGTAGTACTCGTACTTGTAATGATGAGGCTATAATAATTAAAAATATGATGACGAGGATGGAAACTAGTAAAAAATGTAACAATAATAAAAATAATCATTATTGTTAATAACATTATTGTTGTTGTGTATAATAATTCGAATAATAATTGTATGTACTTAATATGCTGTTAATATGGTAAGCAATATTAAATTGGGTTCGGGCTGCATTTTGTCCGGTCCTCGCTTGGAGGGTCTTTCTGATTCCTGTAGGTGGGGCACTGTCACCACAGAAAAGCTTTTTTCAAGAGAGGAAATAAGTCCTCCGTTTGTCCTCCCCACGGCCAGTGATGGGTGAGAGCGTGTAGTACAAAGGGTCTGTGAAAAGGAAAGAGATTTCTCTCTGATTGCCAAATGCACTTGATCAGAACATTTGCACGTGATCCTGTATATCTGTGCTGGTTTCCAGTGGAGAAGGCAACCCAAAACAGATAAGCAGGTGTTGCCGAGCACTGAAACAGGAGGAATCGGATTGATTAATATTGAGTGTGGAAAACTGAACACTTTGAACGCTTTTAAAATTACCCTTTGGCGAGGCAGGCGTTTACCATATTCGTCCCGGTCATATAGCTAACATTCGGCTTTGTGTGCAGGTGCAGAGCTTCCGCCAGCCTTTAATTACTGAGGCAAACTTTGTAAACAATGAAGCCAGTATATTACTTGTGTGAAATGTTGAAATGAGGAGGAGTTGACCCAACCCTACTCTTTTCGGTCTCGATTTACACTGGATATTTTACATGTTAATTGTCTAGAAGGGGTCTCGGTTTCTTTATTCATTTTTCCCTCCGTCTTTATATCGGTATCGCCTGGGGCTATGCTTTGGGCACCCAAACCGCACAGCATTTCTCTCTTCATTTTAGTACCAGAATGAAAATGCAAATTATACAGCGACCGGGGCCCTTGGCATAACTCACCAATTCATGTATTCTGCAGATTCCACATAGAAATAATTCAAGAAACACCCCTGATGTTGTTATTTTTTTCGGTTAAATGACATGCATTGTAACTCTGTCATAGCCAACCATGATTGTAATTATATGAATATTATTACACAAAACAATTTTATTTTAAAGACTAACATGAACAAAATGTCTGTATGACGACATCATTGAAATATATCGAAAGCGAAGTGTTTTGTTTGTTTTTCGCCATTTATTATCGTTAATAGTTCCGTATGATCAGATTCGCTTTGGAGATGTGGGTGAAGCTGTCGGTTATTATAGCTAAACACGACGCAAGGCATTCAGACAGTAGCTATGTAGTTAAATGAGTATGACTTTAAAACGACATTTTTTGGTCATCCTTTAATGCTTATTATTCCGGTTCTTAATCATTGGGAATGCATTACGTGGATATAAGTTTAAACTTGTTCCCAATGAATATGTAAACTTTTAATTGAAGATTGAATTGTATTAGGACATCTGGACTGACAGTATCAAAGCTGACACCAATGTCCCAGCGGCTGCTAAAATTTCAGAGTTAATTAGAACGATGCATGTTTAATTAAAGCCAATTACAATATCTAAAATTACCTGATCGATCCTTGTTCTAATATGAAGGTGCCCCCGATTTTTATTTTTATTTTCCTTTTCTTTGTTTTATTACTGAGACACATTTCAGCATATTGCAGTTGCATGTTGGATCATTTTGAAATGTGTCTCGTCTTCCACAGAATTTCTCACAATTTCATGGAATAGGCTATACTAAATCTAGACTATTCTCATATGTGTGAAGTGCTGCACTGCTGTGTATTTGTTTTGCAATAACAAGACATAAGTATTGCAGGGTTTGTTACACGTTTCTTTAATTGTATGTCATGTATTTAATTACATATAGCCTGTGGTGTAGCCTATTCTTTGCTATATATATATATATATATATATATATATATATATATATATATATATGTGTGTGTGTGTGTGTGTGTGTGTGTGTGTTGTTATTATTAAGGACCCACGTTATTTATCAATAGACCCCAATATGTTAAACTGTAAACATAAATGAAGAATTCCATCTTGAAAGCATTAAAACATTTTATTTGTCTGATTCTTAGGCTAATGCAACATCACTTGCATGTGTTTGCCTCTAAGCTACATGTCATTTATTTGCCTTATAAAGAATGAATCGGTGCATATAATTCATTGAAAATTAAAAAGCAATAAAACAGAGCTGTACTGGGGTTGGCATGCTCTTAGAAAAGTAAACATATTAGTCACATAAGGTCAATATACCGACAATCGAGGTCGGAAATGTTCCCGCGTTCTGCTGCAGTCCAAGGTAATATTCTCACCACGTGCCCGAGGGAGGCGCTGTTCATCAACTTTAAAGCAAAAACGATCATCTCGAGGTATGTGTTGCACGAGAGCATGTGTGCCGTTCAGTCGTTATAAAATCAATGTACCTACTTTTTTACATTTCGTTTCCCCCTTCTTGGGCATTTAAAAAGTAATCCAGTTAATTCTAAGGATATGCTGCAGAGGAAGTATCATGAAACCGCTTTATTAGCAATATTACTACATGACAGGTCTATTTTATTTAATACCTGGATATTCATCCATATCAAATGTGCTCATATTTCTTTTGTTTGTTTCTATGCAAACATTAATATGTTTACTTAAGGGAAACGGGAAAAAACGTATTTCGTTTGAAATCAAATACTGCAAAAGGTATAGGCCTTAAAAAGATTAATTTAAGTTGAACGTGGAGCTCAGCGGACTATTATTGATGAAGTCTTATTTTGCCTATATTTTGTAGTGAAATTGTTTTAAATAATTAGTATATTTTATCATGAAATAAAAATATCCGGACATATGTCCACTTAAATGTACAGTATATTTACTATTTCCGTACTAATCCAAGATAGGCCTACTACTGAATACATTTTCATACTTGCTCCCATCACGAGTCAATTAAAATAAACATCTTACAGTAGACCAAGACTTGATAGTCGGCGCATATGTAAAATAATGTCAAATTACCAATACAACGTCTAAATAGTCATTAACAATACTTCTTATTAAATTCACACCACCGTTTAAGATGTAGACTACAATAGTTCATAGTGCGATCTGCGGCTTGGAAAGCATTGGTTTCTGAGGGCATTTGTGGTGTACACGTGCGTAAACTATAGATACCACACACACACCCACACACACAAGTACGCCAGCGAAACAGTTGTATACGTGTATAGTTGTGTTCTGTATGAATGAAGGAATTGGCAAAATCAATAGTCTATCATCAATATATAATGTCTGGGTTACATCCAGTGTAAAAGACTGGTTTAGCGGACAATATTCATTGTTTGCCTATACCGTGTTGTTTAAAAACATGCTTATGACTCACTACGAAATTTGTCAAAGAGTTTAATATATTCAGACGTTTGAATTGGTCATATCCGACATTATGTTGTGGTCTATTGTTGTCAGTATTGATTACAGTGTGCTACATCCCGGAGGCCAGTAGGACGACACTAATTTCAGTGAATACTGTTAACAAATTTGGAGGAAAAATGTGATGCGATCTATGTGAAATTCATCTGCATTAACCCCGATGTCTTTTATCATCGGGATGTTGTAATTAGGCGACATCTTTGTGTGTGATTATTTTTTAAGAACTGTGGCTTAGACTAGTGCCATGCATCAACATAGTGGCTACTGTATTTTTCATCATTATTTTTGTTCCAAACTTGATTAGCCTATAGAGCTCGTGCTGTATGTTATTTTGCAAAATGAATGAGAACATCTCGTTAGCTTTGTGTCAACGCACCTTGTAGGTGGCACTCCACATTATGGCAGCTATAGGCTATATCAAAAGTACAGTCTGAAAAGTGACGTCTTGCACAGAGTGATACGATCTATTTGTTTATATTCTGAGTCGATGTCATCAGCACCGTTTCCTTCAATAAATGTTTCTTACGCTGTTGTTTCCCTTTCTCGCTGTCATTACATCATTAGCCACAACCAAGCGCTGGATCTAGCTAACTGATTGGAGGTGAAATAGGAAATCCGTGTATCTTTAAGCTTTCTCGCTGCTCTGGTATGATGTTCGGAGGACAGCTGGGCAATGACCATCTGACTGACTTTGCCTTGACATCTGGGAAACCCACTGGTGTGTGGCACGCGAATCGGTTGATGTCGCTATTTAAATGCAAATTTGTGGGGGATCATTGAAGCCTCACCCCGTAAATTCACACAAAAGGAACACTTCACACACAATAAGGAGGAGGCTCGTTTCTTCGGGAGGTCTTGGCATCACCAGGCAAATCTTATTCAAACCCACACACCTTCAGCATGACTAACTTTTCCTTTTGTCCGACATCCACTATTAGCTCACTTTTCAAAATGAGATCTAACACCGCCGACATAACAACTAAATCCACATTCGCTGTCGTGATTTGTGTAAGACACAAGTACAGCCAGTGGACAGCAACCATTGTGAATGTTCAATTGTATGATAACAGTAATAACAATAATAATTATTATTATTATTATGATCATTGTTGTTATTATTGCTATTGTTTTATTATTATCGTTGATATTAATGTTATTATTTTTTATTGTTATTATTATTATTAGCCTATGGCATTGAGGGGACACTATCAGCGGTAAAAGGCTAATGTTGATGATAATTAGTCGTGGTTCACATGAATACAGTTATCTTTGATTGAAGACTTATGCCTCAGTTACACAAGGCAACCAAATAAGCCCTTAGCCTGTCACATGCATTTTCGTAAACATTGTAGTTACCAGCAGGACATAATAGGTATTTATTAAAATTAATGATTTTGATGTATTTGTCATAATGATTTTCTCAAGCAGTGCACAAGACCGAAAAACGATTAAGATATATAATAGGCTATATATAACCGCAAATACTGCCTCCTTACGATTTATACACGTTTGTCTTCCTATTTTTTCTTTCTATGGAGTGATGTATGAACAAAACAAACATACAAACTGTATTTGCGTAAAGGTAATGATCCGTTGTCCTTTTTTTCATTTTGTGGCATGTTGATAAATTTAGCTTCCATGGAAGCAGTTTGGTGAAGTCAAAGCTAAAGTTGGTTGAATTAAAGAGCGCATTTTCCACGCTTTGGATCCAGGACCAGATGATCCTAGAAAATGAGCTGAAATAGATTCAGGCTCAGCGCCTGTTGTGAAGAGCAGCTGATTCCCCTATTTCTGGCCAGATGGCTTCTGAACACAGATTTGCATTCATTTTCGCCTAATATCTTCCAAAATAGTGGGGCAGCTGCATTTGTTGTCAAATAAGGTTTAAAACCCCTTTTTAGGACAGGATCGTTACCTACGTGATGTGTTTGTCGAAGTTTTCTTTCCCTCTCCAGTCAACAGTATCAGCTTTAAAAGGATTTGTCTTAAAACCCCTAATTTGGTAATCAGATTGAAATCGCTTTGGCGTGTAATCTGTATTAAAGATACAGTAAATGACTTAAAGCAATATGCAATTTCTACAACGGCATAACAAATAAAAAAAACATATATATATATATATATATATATATATATATATATATATATATATGATACCCACTTAATTCAGAAAAATGATGTTTTTAAATACAGACTATACGATATATATACATATTTAGATGTAAAATTATAGCAAATTCATCTTTCGTTTTATTTGATACACATTTTTTATTTGTTTCACATGAATGCTACATATATAAACAATGCAACTCATAATAAACGGCATGTAAATCTCGATAGCAAATTAAATGTCCGACAACATTTAGTTTACACAGTGCCCGCACTAAATATGATTCCTTTCACGAACATATTATTCTATAAGAATATTAGCTAACACTTTGGAGACACTTGGATGTGACGTGCACTTCAAAAGACTAATCTTATTACTCTCAAATCGTCATAAAATATAATTTTATTATACTTACGTATTTAATTAGACGACCAGGCAAAGTAATGGATTTTGAGAGGAGGCAAGAGCAACAGCTTTGATAATTCACTTATCTTTGGCAATAGTCATTAACCCCCAACACCAGCAAAATAGATTGCTCTCTAAAACACATCTCTCTTCCTTTCTACGTTCCCCCCACCCACCCCCTTTAGTGCAGAGGGCTGGGGGTCCCCTGATAGCACAAATCGGACATCGATTTTCACCGATTAATTAAAATATTAACATACATACCCTGCCAATTGACAAAAACGGAAGCCTTAACTTACAAGGGTAAAAAGACCCGTCACTCAATGCTATGGTTGTCTTCAGGTGTTTCTTTTTTATTATTATTATCGAAGACACCCCGTATCTTCTACACAGGAAAAGCGGAAGGACACATCGTGTATCCCCCGAGTCCCCTTCCCAGGTAACATGAAATGCGCCCAAATTAAAATAATATAAACACTTACATTTAGCATGTAGAAGACATCGTATCGGCATAAGCTATCACGCTGATATACAGCGCGGCGTATGAAAATGGGAAATCACTTCAAAAATAAATAATATATTGCACATGACCTCTGCATTCAATCTGAACTAGAATGTGGAATTGTCTATTTTTATATTTATTTAGATGGACATATGCACTCTTATAATGCTTTGTTTAGTATTCTGTTTAATACATCACATTATATTTAATAATCTACTTTGCAACAATGTTAATGTCCTTATTTCATGAAGTTGTTATACAAGAGAACGGGTTAAATATTCCATTTATTTGTAGTCCCCCCATGATATACCGTAATGGCATTTGTTCAAACCAAAATGATTATGTACAGCTTAATGTACAAATTACATTATTTAGAATCTAATCGTTTGCATTATGTTTTGTTATAGAGTAATAGCATATATAACATAGCCTACACTAATTTAGAATGATTTTAGTCATATGTTTATGATAGCGCACGATTTGTCTTCTCCAAGTGATGGCTTGTCAGTCTATTTTGCGATACACCTAGTATCTTATCTCGATGCTAAAATGAAATACATTTACATATCAACTATTTAGAACAGGACATATCAGTGGTAGCTAAGTAGTTGCAATCAAATATCAGCTCCGGTCTCAATAACTTTTTTTGCGGACTATAGATTGGCTTTTTTTCCTTAAGGTTTTTTTAAATGAATAACATCTTCAGTGGATGTTCATTCTGAGGGGCAGAAATCTCACTATATTGTAGGAAAAGTAGAGCTGGTGTTCTCAGGTTGCGGCTATAATAGTCTACTCGCAGAGCCGAGGAGCGCGAGCAGACAGAAATTGTCAGTCTCCCATATTTGGTCAAAGCCACGCCCATTCAGCGTCATATTCTGACAGCGCGGATCCCGTGGGTTTAGAGTTTTGGCTCCCGGGAAAGGTTCCATTCCTAGGGGATAGAGGGCTGAGTTTTGTATGCTTCCATCCATTCTGCAAGACGCTAAAGGCCCCTCATCAACCTCTCCTGTGTCCGGGAACACCTCCATGGTAATCATTTTTTCGTTTATTTGTCTTTTGGAGAAGGAGCGCCTTGCCAGAAGTGGTCGATTCAGCAGTGTCCTGAAGGTTTTTTGATGCTGTTGTAGAAGGATGACACCACACTGAGAGCATAACCAAAACACAAGTTACAAAAATACTTCTTTTTTAATATTATTATTAAAACAAGAACAAACAACTACAAGAAAGCATATCGCTAGTTGAGCGACTTTTCCAACGGAAGGATAACGTTCCAACCAGCTGCTGAAGTACAGTAGCCTACTCTGTGTAAATTGTTTATGTCGTGCCAACACAGGACGGACTGAAGAAGGAAACAGGACTTGTGAACTGGGTTTTCTCTCCACAGATCACTCAAGAGCAAACTCACACTAACCTTCCAATCGCCGAGGAAAAAAACAAAAAGATTTCACACATTTGGTAGGAGCTGGTTTTGCACAAAAACTGTTTTAATGTTTGGGATTCAGGAAAATATTCCGAGAGGTGGGACGACAATGAAAGAGGAACCGCTGGGCAGTGGGATGAATCCGGTCCGATCGTGGATGCACACAGCTGGGGTAGTGGATGCTAACACAGCCGCCCAAAGGTACGTATGCCAAATCATCCGATTTTTAATGTATTTCTCAGATCGACCCTAAATCCCCTCAATACCCAGTATCAATTACAATCTCCCCATGCCCCTCTTCAGCCGCTTTCCCTTTCATTACATCATATTACTGTTAAAGTGACAAATCAAGAAATCTCCTGTCTCCAAAACCCACTTGCCCATCGCCAATGTTTTCATCAGCTCCGTTTATCTCTGGTGTATCTCACATTTAACCGAGACGGTCTCTCGTTTTTTCCCCGCAGCGGTGTAGGTTTGGCTCGGGCACACTATGAAAAGCAACCGCCATCCAACCTCAGAAAATCCAATTTTTTCCACTTCGTCCTGGCTCTGTATGACAGACAGGGACAACCCGTCGAGATCGAAAGGACAGCTTATGTGGACTTTGTGGAGAAGGAGAAAGTAAGCGCTACTTTGGAATATCGTCCAAAACAATTTGCCACATATGTGATTTTCACTTTACGTTCAATGCTAAAATGTCACCACGGTGCTCTGGATGTTGTGGAAGCCACGTGCAATTCTTAGGTTCAATAACATTCGTAGAGGACAGGGGAAAAGAAAACCTAATATTTTTAATTATATATTTTTTATCTTTATTATTGAAGGACTGAAATATGATACATGTTAACGATAGGGCACCTTTTCAAAGTATATATGTAGTTATGTTAAACAGAGATAGTCTACTCCTTAGACACATAGGCATACGACTGCCACTCTGTAGATACATTTTAGATAGTTGCACTCAACAAAACAATTGCTCAAGATGCCACTCTGATTCAAAACAATGCTGATTATTTACAGGAACCAAACAGTGAAAAAACTAACAATGGGATTCATTACAAACTACAGTTATTGTACAGCAATGGTAAGTAAAATCTAAATATCCAAATATCCGAGTGTCGATTTTGAGATTAATTACGTTGGTGGCTGTAATCATCCCTCCATCGGTAATGTGGGTGGGCTAGCAAGAGAGAAAACCCCCCACAAAAAACATAAAATTATCAATACTTACATGACCAAAACAATCAACAATGCATGGGGATTTAATTGCTATATTTTTATATAAGTGTTTCTCCTTACCTTAACAGATGATTTTAGAAATTGTGGTTTTGTAAGTAAAAAAATGTAAATTGCTTCTAATAGCATTTGCAACATTGAAAATGCATAATATAGTCTAAAGCACTGTGTAATTAAATGTATAATTCCGTTTTAATACAATTTTATAAACATATTTTCCCCTCACGGTAAACGCATGTGGATGTGGACTATTCAATTAATCACTTTTGAGTTAAGAAGAAAATTCCTTGTGCATTGTCCTCTTGTTATATTTGAATGGTAAGATTAACAATAATGTCAGTTTAACAACATTAATCTAGTGACTTACTTGTTATACTACCGATTGTCTCAATGAATCAAATAATTTCTCCAGGCGTCAGAACAGAACAGGATCTTTTCGTACGACTAATCGATTCCATGACAAAACAGGTAAGATATTTGTTTACATTATTTTTGTATCCTTGTTGCTTTATTGATTCATGGGGTGTTAAAATGTACGCGCTTTAATTTTCTGTGGATACTTTAAACCATTTTTGTATATATTTTTTTTGTTACTAATTCTTCATATTGATTTAGTAACTATGGACTTAAACATGTATTTTATATCAGTATAAGTATTCCAGATTGTTGTGTTCGCCTAATGTTGCATTAGCGCGCTTGAAATAGTTTGTTTGGATATTGCAATTTTAATATTTATTTCCACATACAGTATATAAGCTGTGAATTAAGCTGTGATTTCGGTAGCTGTGTTCAATAATATTCAGTATTTAAAACCTTGAACTTAGCGTCCACTTTAATGACGCGTGATGTAAAATTTTCTAACATAACCCCCGGACACGCATCTCTATAATTCAAGTTGTAAGCTCCAGGGGTCTCCACTATCCGTTCATTTCCCCCAAATTGGCCGCTATTTCTTACACGTCACTCTTTGGTCATACCGTAATTATATGGTTGGTTAATATGTTTTAACATAGCATACTTGCTTGAACTTAAGGTCTCACACGTGTTTCTACTTTATGCTTTCATATTTCTCGTATATTTCAAATAATTAATAGTGTAGACGTGATAAAATCGATCAAATTAGGATCATTTTGCTCTGAATCTAAAAAAATAAAATTAAAATAAAAAGCATCCTATATTTATTAAAATTTTGTTTAGCCCACATAATATCGCTAACGGTTAGCAACTACACCGTGGAAAATGCTTTAACCCTTGAAATGTGAGAAAATATATCTTTCCAGGTCAACATATTTAAGTCATTGGGCGATTGTTTTAAAGTTGTTTATTTTGTTTAAAAAACACACGTAGGTGTGTGACATGTAGGCTATGCTAAAATGTGTCTGGCAAAGACCAACTCCTCAGTCCTCATGATTTAAAAGTAGAAAAGACCCTTACAGGCTGAGAGAGGCTCTTGAGCTCACAATGTGGTCTATTTCCTTTGTATACAGAGGCTAAATGTTTTCGGAAATCACTGGCGACTAATTAAGGGACATATATTGATAACTGCACACTCCACTTTCACGGAATGGAAAGCTTAAGTGGCGAGGTTTAAACACGGTTATTATTATCATTCGTTTACTCTCTGTTGTGGCAGCTCAAATACTGGTTAAAATAGGGACGTTTAATCTCCCTCTTCATTGAGGTAAAATAGCCCTGTAAATGATCAAAGAGTCAATGGCGCTGAACAGTCAGTTTATGGATTTCTGTATCTGCAGCTGAAACTAGGAAAATAAATCACTCCAATATAGATGATAGGTTGGGAGAGGGGAAAGGAGATGGGGTGGGGGGGGTAGATGAAGTGTAGCGACCCCCCAAAAATAAATACAATTGCATATGAAGATGTGCATTGTAAACATCGTCACGCTTGTATGATAATGTTTTTAAATGTTGGGTGTTGTATTTAATTCTTGCTAACATAAACGATATAGTTACCCAGTGCGGTTTCGCCAATAGCTACTCGCTCAAAACTTCATGGCCATTGAAATATATTCGCCGAAAGAAAATATCCTTAATAAAAAATTTAGTTTTCATTTTATTTAATAATAGTATTTTTTAATTGTAATTGTTACGTTGGCTGCTTGGAGATTATGCTTATTATAAAGGGGGGTTATATGTGTGTTCACGCTTGTTTTCTTCTTTGCTCGTATTCCGTTGTTACGATCTGCACGTGCTAAACTGTCGTGCAGATTTTATTAGAGTAGTAATTATAGGCTAAAATTTCCAATGGAGTAACGGACTTGGCGTTGCACTCTCTTTAGTTGTAGTGCGCGGCGTGCGGGTAGCCCTGCTCTCAAAAAAAGCACGGCAGAGTCTGTTCTACTACATCACAAACAGAGAAAGGGGAGGGAGAGAGAGAGACACTGAACGAACTGAAGGCGAGCGCACCTACAGCTCTACGCCATCTGTTTAAGACACTGCTCAAAAATTACTCAACCGTACCCCCAGACACCGCTTTTTATCCAAAGAAAAATCATTGTTAGCGGCTCAAAAATAAACAACAGATTGCCCATTAGCACTTTCCCCCCAAATATCTCCAGATTATAACCATGTTGATGTATACGGTTATGGCTATTATTTGAAGCGCCCTTCTGCATCTGAGAAGCAGAATTAATTTTTTATTCTTAATATTAATTTTATTAAAAAATAGGAAATATATACATATCGTTAATATGTCACGTGCTTGCATATCTCAGCATTTTGCAATTAAATGTCTTTCTGTTAATACCAATGTCAATAAAGTTTATTGGTGATCCTTATTTCTCTACAAGCTACAGAATGCGCGCGCCTCTTTGTGCTATTTACTACGCTTATGTATTCAATATCAATTACATATTCATTAAGTGCTTCCTATTTACAATGTACACAATTACTTTGTAGATTACGTAGATGTATATAATGGATGAGTTCTACATTTTGTCAGAAGACGAATACAACAAAATCACAATTAAAATATATTTAGTTTGTCAATAATTTAATTTATTCCTAATAACGGAAATGCATAGTTTTGCATTTCGGCCTGCTTTCATTTTATTAAGCCTGTTACTAAAATGCTTTGTGTAGCCAAAACGCAATGCTAAATTATGTTTATGTAAGTCATCTTTATGGTTTGCAATTCTGATATACATTTCTTGCTTTGATTTTAAGGCTATTATTTATGAAGGCCAAGACAAAAACCCAGAGATGTGCCGAGTCCTCCTAACTCATGAAATTATGTGCAGGTAAGAGAAGACGTTTGTTACATTACATTGCTTTCTTATAAATACGATTATGTCAGAATAATCTTCTATTTTGTAAATTGGTTAATTTTGTGTGGGTTACGTTATTCGCAACCATATTTGTACCTTACGATAAATATGTGTCAGTATTTTTGTTTATATCAAGGTTTACTGACTTTCAATGCACTTGATATTGCCTAACATAAATACGCCAATGGTTGCAGCTAAAATCTCACGAATAAGTCTCACAGTCGTCTAGATTCAACATAATTTATTTAGGCATATTTCCATACGAATACGCTGAGGCCCGGAGAAAGAGCTGGATGTTAATTCTATAAACTATGACAGTAAAAACGCTTTACGAGAAATGTCCTTGATCCTCATTTATATTTTGATATACCTGCTCGAGAAAGCTAATATAAAATCCATATCAAGGGGCTCACTTCTCATATTGTCCAAATAGTATTAGCCTATCTGTCATTAACTACACTCTGCTGTCATTACACACTAATATACTGACTGAGGGAGAGCGTTGTGTTATCGCTCCCACCAATAAACGTAGAGTACAAATACGATGCGATATACCGCGGAGGTGATTAATACATGCTTCTGTGACTGCAATGGATTTAAAAACTGAAAACAGGTCATTGATGCTATCGAATGTTAGGAATCATTTAACTCCTCTGTACTAAAGCACACACATTCACTGATATACAACTGTCTGCTCTTGGTATTAAAGGGAATCTGTGCATTTACCGTTTGCCTCTTTTAGTCAGTTAACCTCTTACACCCCGTTATTTTTGTTTATAGAAAATTTACTTGGTGTCACATGAAATGTCCCCTACCTGTTTTCTGCTGCTAAAAGGCGGGTTTCACCTTTTCATATGGGTTAGAAATGCATCGTTTGCTTTGCTGTTCTGGTATATGAAACATAGTTGCTTGACAGAAGTGCAGGGCTGATCAGGAAGTGAACAGCAGCACTGTGGACTACAGTAGCATGCAACGTACTCTAAGGGGCATACTATTCCTGACTAACATACTGTACATATTTGCTAAATGCCATTTCGGCACACATAGCAGTGGTACTAATATGCATATGAGTTTTCCTCATATGAGTAAATATGATCCGCTCCCTCTCTTTCTGGGGAACAAATATACATTTTGAAGGCAATTTCACTTATCCACTTCTGCATGTACTACAATTAACATGTGAAGTGCACAGTTGTGATTTTAAGCTATATGTGGGATACATGTAGACTTTCGTTTAGCTGTGAAGAGCTTTATATACTTCTCATACAATATGGTGTTAATTTAGCTCATTTAGATGTGCAACCATTACACAAGCGTTCTTTAAAACAAAATGCAAGCAGTATAACACTTTTTGGGTTAATTTCAGTTTTTAATCATGAATTATAGGTAGGCTCACAAAATAGAAATGATTCCACTTTGTGAGAGATGGATGGATGAAGGCTTTTGAGCTGGTAATTAATAATGCCCCACAGAAATATTGGTTGAAGGTGGCATCTTGCATCCTCTCCAGAAACAACAGCTTGACAATTAGAGGTAAACAAAAGCTGAAGCTGTGAAAGTGTATTCCCCAGCCTCCTGGCATCGCCTCTTCTCAGTTCACTGCTAAGACAAACACCACAACATGTTGTTTTTCCATCTTTTAGCAGCGGCGCAATAGTAGATGTTTACTCGGCGCGATTCATTGAGTACCACACTTATCAACAACAACAGCCAGACACGCTGTGACGATCAACCATTTTCGTGATTAAACAACAACACAAAAAAGAACGAAAGAAAAGCAAAAGAAAGAGAGCAGCGCTGTGAGAACACTTTTGTTAAAGAGTTTGCAGAAATCAGCGTGCAAGGCCAGCTTTAACCGCACGGTTCTCCTCTCTCCTCCAGTCGGTGCTGTGACAAAAAGAGCTGTGGCAACAGGAACGAGACTCCCTCGGACCCGGTGATCATAGACAGGTAGGAGCCCCTTTCCTGTGCCTCTCTCCCCTGCTCTCTGTGCAGGGGCGCTGCCGTTGTCCTTCCAGCCCGTGTTAAGTTCATTTTGTGCATTGTACCATTTGTTGTTCTCCTGTGTTATCATGCACAGGTGGGTTGACTTGGAAACCTGGCCAACTCTGTGGGGATTCGGTAATTGCCTGCGAGTTGTCAGGGGAAGCAGCTTCGTCTCCCTCTCTCCTTGCTGTGAGGAGCAGTTTATGCCTAGAGAGTTTTTGGCTTTAAATGCAGAGATGTATCACCCAATGCCTCTTCCTAATTTGCTAACAAGTGTTTTATTCCGTTTAGTCCTTGTCATTGGTTTTTTGTTGTAGTTAGCAATTGTGCTTGCTGTTTGCTTCCTCAGTTGGGTTTTCTGGCTGCCAGTGAGGATTTGAAGGGCAATTTGTTTGTGAGAGGGCTTGCTTTGTTTTTTTACACTACATACTGTATGTTTGTTGTCAGTGTTTTCACTTTATTGAAGTATATGTTGCAATCTCATTGTAAAGTCGCGTTGAGGTCGTCAGTGGTTGGCCACTGTAGAGGATGTTATTGTGGGTTCTTCTTCTTTTTTTTCCTTTCTCGAAACACACTGTTGTCATTGTTTAAGTGGTTCAAGAGGGCCCTGAGCTATTGATGCGGTTTAGATCCTTCTATCTTTGTCCCTTTCGATGACTGTTTACTGAGCTTGATGGAGTTTCCTAGTGTGATACAGGACGTGACAGCGTAGAGTTACTCAAAGATGGACCTGTTTGCAGCTATGGGTTAGACTATGTGTTACGGCTCACCATAAATTCAGGTACCACACTGCACCCAGATGCAGCGAACGAACAGGGCAGCTGCATGTATGACCAGCACTGTGGACGTAGGGCTCACTGGTTGGCTCGCAGAGTGGGCAGGGATTCTCTCAGCTCTCATGGTTATGGGGGTTATCGTGATCGTGAACTTTGCTGTCAGCCGACTGAGAAATTAAAGCAGGAAAAGACAACGAGTTAAGCCGAGGCAAAATATGCACCACCAGTGGATAGCAATGCTAATGTTTGAGTAGCTGAAATAGCTGTTTGCTTAGTGGAGACTGTTTGGTATGTGACAGAGGGAACATCTCTCTTATTAGTAATCAAATAGGGCTGACCAGTTGTTGCCTTCACTCTGAGAGTGTGACAACTATTAGAAAGTAGGACGCATTCTAGGCGAGTGGGTCCATAGAAATGAACATTGTTGTGATGTGTTTGGAGGAGTGGTGCTTTATATTACACCTACTCATGGACAATGTATTGTACTAATTCATTTTAAATATAAATAACAAAAGAATTTCAAGTAAAACTAAAGATAAAAAAAAGATAAATTAAGTATTATTTAATATACTTTCTAAAATGTGTTTCTAAAAGAAACCTCAGTTATACATTTACATTATTTAATACAGCTTAAAGATATTTGAATAATAATAATTGATATGTATTATTTTGTACAATATTCTTTTAAAAATAATTACATTTTTTTACAAGAATTGTATAAAACGTCAATTTTAAGACTGTATGAAGTGTAAGGACAGATTTTAAATCATGATAATGAGCACATTATTTCAGAATTTTTCAAAGTAAAATATATTTTATAGCCTGTAAAATGTAAATGAGGTAAAAAAAAATCATAAAACATTTTTTCAATGTTTTATTTGTGTTTAATTGCATTTGGGAAATTGAGGTTCCATTTGTTTCAAGCACAAGTGCTCAAAAGGGGTTAATTATTGAGGAACAATCTGCTGTCTGTTGCTATATTTAAACATATGATGGCTTTGAAAGAATTTGTGATCTGTTCCTGGCATTTGGATATCCATGATACAATACATATTTATTTATTTTCCTTGTTTGGAAGAGCGGATCTGAATCCTGAAACCAGAGTGGGTAAAGACTGCTCTCCAAAGCCAATTTACTGCTTTACTCAGGACTAGCATTTCTATATACCTATTTATATTATTGATGCAGTGATGTTTTATATATATGTTATATATATATATATATATATATATATATATGTATATATGTATATTAGTGTGTGTGTGTGTGTGTGTGTGTGTGTGAAATACGTCCTATATGATTATGTACTATGACTGACTATTATCATTTCAGTTAGCACTTGCTCTGGCTCTGTTGATTATTTGTTTTCATGTATGTATTTTTTGCTGTGTGTTTTGGGAATGTATATATCTCAACTTATTTGTATATTCTCATCATTTCTGGCTCTTGGTATAAGCAGTGCCATTATGGTGTAATAAACAGTGTCACGACAGTCGTTGACATGGAGAGAAACCACTAAGAATCTGTGCAACCGCCTGTGGCTCTCAGAGTGTTGTAGGGACCGGCGTTCTCTATTACTCTATAGGATGTGAACCAATGATTCAATCATAAATCTGAGATCTGTGGTCACATTTGCTGCTCTCATGCCGAGACAGCCCTCTGTAACTCAAAAGATACAATGATTGATTTTAAACGCCAAAAAAACGCAACAAAAAAAAAGCCGTGCCCCACTTCCTGTGGGAAGTCTCTGACACATGAAGCTTATTCTAGTCTTTTTTTTCTTCTTTCTCCTACTGAAAAGCCCTGTGATATATTTACCTTCAAAGTGATCTTAGGTGACCACTTTAAAACATTAAGTGTCACTGATATTTAACACATTTGTGCTTCTTATAAATTGCCTTGCTTTGTATTGTCACCAAACAGACTTTAAACTATATGATATCTCACTGTATTGTGCTTCAATCTGTGGAACAATGCCTGTAACATTAGTGAAATAGGAAGAGAAGTACAGTGGGCCCACAATTGAAGCCCAGGGAAAAATAGCAGGGGGACATTGTAGTAAGTTCAAACAGTGGATAAAAAGCTCACATTTTCATTGTGCCGTGGCTGAAAGGGTCTGGAGTATCGTTTTCATAGCGGGGGAGATCTGTTCTGTGAAATCACAAAAGCAGATGTTCCTCATTAGGAAGTCCCATTGTCTGCGTATCACAACTATGAGCAGATCGTTTTATCCCATCACACCCAGAACATTCCAGCGGCCACAAAGTACTGCCGCACTACTTCGTTGGACGCCCGCGGCGCAAACGCACTTTGTGCGCAATGCATGAAGACCAACGGGGGAAAATCAGTAATACTCTAGTAATAACAGCAGTGGGCTTTCTCCTTAAATGCGCGCGCGAATCCAGTAGTCCGGCGTGCGCGGCTATCCTTGCAGTGACACAGGTTGTTTTTTCTTCTCCTTTCTCGACGATGCTGCGGAAATTCCTGGGTTAGCTACATCCCTTTGAGAAGAAGGCCCTTTCCCGAACGTGGGCTGAGAACGTACAGGACAGAGTGCCCAACTGTTTCGAAAGCTCAAAAGGCTGATTGTGGAGGCAGACAAGGGAGGCCCGGTTACGTTACAATCAAAACATTTCAACCGCGGCCCGCCATCGAGGATGCTGCGAGGGGGCCAGGCGCTGGGCAGACTGGCGGCCCCTTATCGATAGCATTCTCAGCAACATTTCCCCAGATGGTACGGGGGGCAGCCGTACTGCTAGCTGGCATCTCGTCGGACAGTAACTGGCATCCTCAAGGATCTGGCATTTTCAACGGAGTTTAGGAGACTTATCATTCCAAATGTGTCCTATTTTCCTGTAGTCGAGCCAGACATCTGTTTATCCCATTTTCTCTTGGAGTTTGTTACAGCACTAGGTTTTTGTTGAGAGAGAGAGAGAGAGAGTGAGAGAGAGAGAGAGAAAGAGAGAGAGAGAGAAAAAAAAAAAAAAAAAAAAAAAAAGTTTGTCAGATTTAACAGCTGTTATAGAATTTCAATCTGGATGGATCTTTAAATATTTCAAAACTGACCTCAGACTCATGTACATTTATAATGTGCTTGTTGTATATGTAGTGTTTTAGTTTATATATATATATATAAAATTAAACATACAATAAATACATTGTATTACTATATGTACTGTATCTATGTATGTATATATATATATATATATATATATATATGTGTGTGTGTGTGTGTGTGTGTGTGTGTGTACATACATATAGCAGGTTGATTGAACTAACAGCATGCATTATATAGATGACTTCACAAACAACCCAAGGCTCTAACACAACTGGGCTTCGGATTTATTTACAACTGTAGTTTATGTCTTTGGACTAATAATGGTGAAGTGTCTGAAGACTGATTGGGGTTTTCCTAGTCAACGGCGCTTCCTTTCACTTCCTGTCACAAAGGTCAAACCAGAGTGACCTTTGCAGGCAGCCCACTCACTGAATAATTCATGTGATTGACTTTTTTGTCAGTATACACAGTTGTGCTCTGGGACACTTTATTCATTTAGCTCCTTTAAGGGCCTCTCTGCACCTGTTCAAGCATTAATATCATTTGGGCTGAATGCTGATTTTGCTTAACATTCATTATATTTTTTTATTAGGCATATTTCCAAAGGATTACGGATGATTATTACCAGACTATTATAAACAGCCACAGGGTAATTTCTCAAGACCTGTCGTCTTGTCAGGTCGTTATCAGAGGCAAAAAGAGGATCCGCACTTGACCATTGCTCGTGTTTTTCTGTTTCCTCTCCAGTAAAAAAACCAAGCAGACAACTTAAAGCGTTTTCCCTCATGGCTTTGCGAAAGCGTGATTAAATCCGACTCAGTGGAAGCTGTACAAATGCCAACATTTATAAGGTCAGCGCTTTTGTTGGAAACGCTATGTAAATTAGGATCTGCAAAAAGGGACATTAAACAAAATTCAATTCATTGTCTCCTTTAATGTCATTTACATTTTGGCTAAGTCCCGGACTGTCAAGGAGGATTTCTGAAATAATTTTAATTACATATCAGCTCTGAAACAGAGGGTTTTCAATGAGGCAGAATTTGGATAACCTGCAAAGAGGGGGTCTGTTTATTAGCTTCTTAAATGACATGTTTTGACTGCATCTGCGTAGTGTAATTAAAACAGCATGCCCAGTGTTAATTCTTCTTCTCACCTCCTCCAGGAACAGGTTAAAGTGGTGGAGCGGAGGGCAGATCAGTGCTTAGATTTGCTTTGAGCTGAAGGCTTCGCGTTTTAGGAGACGCTCAGCTGTTTTGTTTTCACAGACGAGTTTGTGTGTGTGTGTGTGTGTGTGTGTGTGTGTGTGTGTGTCTGTGTCTGTGTGTCTGCTGTGTAAATTGGCGTGTCTTTTTAGCCTCCCGCTGAAGGCCCAGCATTGATTGCGAACACACTGTATACATCTGATTAATGAGGGCGTGGGTAGGAAATACATCTCAGGCCAGAATACACCTACCAAGAGCCGGATTCATGCAAGTACACAGGTGTGAACATCCCTGAGTTATTTATGAGCAACTCAACAACCCCTTGCACTACCGAGAGAGAGAGAGAAAGAGAGAGATATAGAGAGATAGACCTTCTCCTTCAAATGAATACACTGTAACTGGTCAAAGCGCTTCTTGTTGTCACAGAAAAGAAAGAGCAATAGAGCAGGAATTGGATAAAGAAGGAGGAGGTCAGACAAAGAAAGAAAAACACATTCCGTCTCCCCCCCCGCAGTCCTGGTTGGAATTGTTGAAAATGCAGTAGTAATTATCTGCATTCGTTTAACCTGTTTATCTATTCATTTATTTGTGTCTATTCCAGAATGACTTTGGAATCTGGAATCATTGTCTTTCTTTTTCTTTTTTTGTCTTGTCTGTATGCTTGAGTTCTCCCTTATAACTGTCTCTTGTTGCCCTAAGCATGTTAACCTACACTGGGAGACCCTTGTACAGGGAATGAGAGGGTTTACGGTTGTATGTTTTAAAGAAACACAGAAGCAGGGAGTGGGGGGGGGGGGGAGGAGGGGGAGGGAGACAAGCAGGGCTGTCAAAAACTATACTCAGCGAGGTGCCTTGATAAAAAACATTCCCTGCTTCTGGTACTGCCTTATCAAGTGCAAGAGAGATACCACCACAGCCAGTAATTTTGTTGGGTTGTCTTTGATGAATTGCGTTATGGAAGAAAAATCTGACAAACTGAGCTCTTGTACTGAAGCAGAGCAGGGAAGTGATTATTATCTGTAAATAGGATCAATGTGTATGTACTCACGCATGCACGCACGCACGCACGCACACACACACACAGGCACGCACTCACAAATGTTTTATTTACTTCCCCTGGTATTCCCCATTCACAAATGGTATTGTAATATGCTCTCCTCGCTGTTTTTGTTAATGATTTAGGCGTAATTTGAGTTGGACAGGTGAATTTATGAGAGCAGAGTGAATGGGGGCGCCTGGGCTGGCAACCCCAAACAGAGTGCAAATGGCAGTTGCCTCCAAGACCTTCAAATGAAGATTGTCACCTCTTGTGCCAGGAAGTGATGGAGTGCCAGAGCCACAGGAACTGAAAACTCAGGGAGCTTAACCTACACTTGGCAGACGTCTCCCAGCTTGCACTTGGAGAAAATGAAAACCAGTCGCTGTGGTCCGAGAGCCAGAATCCTGCGCTGCCGTTGAGGCCAGACACAAGGAGCTGGGGTTGGAATCGCTGTTCAATAATCAAAACATTTTCTTCAAATTTAGCTACAGTCTGGGAATGTCTCCCTTTTTCGTATCCGTGAGCACACATGTCAACACTTCATTTAGCATATGGTATTGTATTTAGAAGAAAAAAAGTTTTTAAAAATGTATTTAACTGACAGCAGTCCAGCACCTCTAACCCAAAACAGGCGTGAATTCCCGTGTGACGTTAGTAAATAGTGAGGGCTTGATAACGGCACTGAAGATGGTGTTGTGTTTTCCTTGCAGCTTATTGGGAAATGGCTTTAACATGTGTGGAAAGGAAGGGACGCGCGTTAGTGTTGTTGTAAGACGTGTAGCACGGGCTCAGCTAGCGGAAGGACCCGGCTCCAGCGCGTCGCCAGTGAAAGACGAAACAGGCGCTCACGTCTTCTGAGAAAGAGCAGCCGGTTTACTGGGACAGCTCTCCTTCTTGCTGCTATTTCCCCAGAAACAAACAAAAAAAGTTCTGAGCTGGCTGATTAGCAGGAGTAGAGGCACATCAGAAACCAATGGAGTCAATACATGAGAGAAACTTTGGCATCATTGGTAAAGAAATCCAGAGGGTCCTTAAAAAATGCAGTTTTAAGTTTTTTTTCCTAAAACTGATAATATTAAGAAATGTAATTAATTTTACTTTAATTTTAAATCACATTCCCTCAAAAAACCCTGTACAAAATTCCAGAAAAAAATGGTTACAGTTTTTTTTTGAACGGAGAGCTTCTCTAGGGCACTGGCGGAGTTATTAGGGGGCCAGTCGGTCCGCTCCGGAAAAAAGAACTTTATTTAATCGTGTTTACAAAGGAGGACCCTCCCCTTTGTTGGGCAGTGAGGGGGCCCCTCGGGGGCTGCTGCAGACGTCACCGATCGGCATCGCTCGTGCGGGGGGGGAAGGGGGACCAGGGACCCCCTGACCGTATAGGGGGGTCGGCTCAGTCAGAGGACATGCGCGCACACTTTACAAAACAAACCCAGACACTTGGAGATAGGTTCAAGCACAATGGACAGACGTGGGGGCCTGGCGCTTTTGAATAGCAACCAGCCAAATTGAATTGGTTTTGGTATTGTGTCGATTGTTAGGAATGCGAACAGCCCGTCCAAGTTTCATTAGGATTCTCTTTGTGCGTTTTTTTTTGTGCTGTGATTTTACTTTATAGCCGGGCGTCCATTAGGGTTTGCTTAGAACACACGGCAGTGTGTGTGTGTGTGTGTGTGTGATTTCCATGTACTGCTACAGTGCAATGGGGTTCATGATATCCTCAGTCCATCTGTCTCTGACTGTGCTTAAGAGCTTGTGAGGAAGAATATAATTGGTTGGAAACAATTCACACACAAAAAAGTAAGTAAGTAAGTAAAGAAATAACCAAAACACACTTATTTTATAGATATTTTGTCTATAAAAAAATCACCATTTATAACAATGATGGATTTCACAAACTCTACAGCTCAGGTCCCCATAACTGGATCCTCTTTTAAATCATGGCATCTGACTTATATCCCTCCCATTCAGCGATACAAGAAGTATCTACTGGAAAAAAATGTTGGATAAGCTGTCCTCAAATGTAAAAAAAAACCCCCAGCATACAATATCCTGTTGAGGGCTGCGGTGCATGTGTTATTTAATCTGTGGTGGAGTAATGCGAGGGGGTTTTATGGTTAAGTATGAATTCACACCCGCAGCATTTGCTTCGCATTACGGAAGGTTTGTGAATCAGATCAATGTGAGTCTCATCAGCGGGTTGTCTTATGTCATTCCCTTCGCGGTGTTTGCTTACTGGAAACGTTGCCAACGCGTGCTCCCCTCCATCTATTTCCATTTTCTGAATGTAGCAATTTGTAGTGTGACACCAGAAAGATTAGGTTAGGAAACAGTCTGGGGATTGTATTGGACATGGTGCTGGTCCCAGCAATTTGAGGTCACAGGATGGCGATCTGGTCACTGGGCAGGAGCCATCAGTTACCTCCAAGAGAGGGGTGCTGGGACGTGGCCCACCATGTGGCCCCAGGGGTGCAGGGGATGGATCTGCTGGAAAACCTTCAGAAAACCAGCGTCGAACAAGTATCATTTTTTAAGGCTGACAAGTTCTAAATATAGCTCTTCTTTTTGTTGTTGAGATAATCAAGGTGGGGGCGATTTCTCATTCCCTCTAATAGCCAGACTAGTCAGAAACAAAAGGACGATTGAGAATCATCGCTCGCTCCCTCTTTTTCTCCCCCGTTTGCGCTCGCGGTGTGATGAAACACTGTTGCTTCATCTTGTCTGACCCGGAAGGGGGGCTTGCATTTGAACACTGTGAAGATGCACCGCAGAAATGCCCTGTTTCGAGTGAACACAGATGATGCAATGCCAAAATGCGCTGAAGATAAAACAGGAAAGAGAGAGAGAGAAAAAAAATTGCTTAAAAAACACATCCGCACAAAAGAAAAAAGTCAACTGCAAGGGGTGCAATCGTGGGTTGAGAAATTCACACAGGCTGAAACACATTCACTCGCTTAAGGCTATTTGTCATTATAAGTGAACCACTGCTCATGTTTCTGAAGACCTCATTATAATTATTCCCAGCAATTATAGCGTCCAGAACCCTACTCCAGTCCAAGACACATTCGTTTCTATTTATTAGGCTTAAAGCAGTAACTCATTTACATTGTTCTGAATGTGTGGTGCGATGTTAATTTATTGTGTGTGCTTCAGGTCAGGTAAAGTTGACTGAGTCTCTGGCAACATCATTAGACATGGTAAATATCACCCCCCCCCCTCCGATTCCTCACCCTCCAAAAACTGTTTACATTTTAATACATGCTGCCCTTCAAGGGAAATATATTATTTCAACAATTATTTAAAGTACCACATAATAAGATGACATAATGTCTTTGAAAAAAAGAAAAACAAAACTTTACACTGTTATTGTACGGCCATACGTACACCTTGGATCTGTACTTTTTTGAGGGACGTTGTTCTTTAAAAGTGCCGTAAATCTCAACATTGAACACATTTTAGATAAGATTTTGAGGAGCCAAGTGTTGAGAAACCTACGGTCTTGCTTAGGCCCATAAAAGAAAAGAAGACAAAAAGCAGCGACCGTAAATAAGTTATGTCCGGAGGTGGTGTTAAAAATCACAAAGGAATCAGTGACGCCACTTGCTTCATGACCTGCAATTCCAACGAAATATGAGTGTTGTGATGCCGGGGCGGAGTAATTATCTTTTTGTGAAGAGTGTACAATGGTGCTGGAATGATGAATTGATCACAGATTGGGAGCCTGGTTTAACTGTCATGTTACGGAGATAAGGGAGAGCTGGGGGATTGCTCATTCTCTCTGCGCGTTCCCAGCCAGCCAGTTTATTAGCGCAAATCCCAAATGTTTAGTAAACTCATTAGGTTCCATCTAATGCTAATTTATCATCATAGATGGAAAGGTAGCGGTAGCGGTTGAGGACGGAGGGAGACCGCGGGAGCGTGCGCTGAAGCCTCGCGATTCGCCGAGCCCCCCAATCAATCAAACACCCCCCACCCCTCTGCCGGGGCCGTATTTCATTAAACGCTTTAAACAATGACGAGCCGACCGGAGTGTCTGGTCTCCGCCGTCACTCCGCGAGCACTCGACAAATGATCTCTTAAGTTGATGGTTATCTGAAAGGTGAGCGCGCGGAGGATGCGGTCTCGTGACCTCGGGCCGGATCGGTTTGCGCAGCCGGCTTCCCAGACTTACTTTCCCAAAGACGCTCCTTTGAAGACAGATGCGTCCGCGCCATGCTGAAAGCGCCTGAGGTTTTTTTTACGAACGTCCCTGGGCCTTGGCTCGAGAGGTGAGAGAAAAGGCTGGATACCATCTCTCTTTAGCGTTACTGTATCTTTGTCTCCGCACCGCGAAGCAGATAAGAGCCGAGCCATTTGATATTAGGCAACGGATTCAGAGACAACGTGCCCCTTGTGATATTTCGCTAAGGTAGAGTGTGATTCGCTCAAGGAAAGCTATTGATCTTTCATGGCTCTTAACATGAAGAGTACAAAAAGTGATTAATTGGGCACAATATAACTGTTCTCGCCGGGTCTAAATTCCATGTGGCTCCAGTTCTTTTCTATGTAGGATTTTAGGATAGTCAAGTCTTTATCTCACATCGGGAAAGGGGAGAGAAAAAAACACACTGAAAAAAAGAAGACGAGCAAGGAATAAAACCGCCTTAACAGTGATAATGAAATATGACAGATATTTCCTAGTGCTGCTTCAGTGGCGATAGAGAGCCAGCATGCTCTGTATGAATTCATGTGACTTATGTTCCCATGTCTTGATTTACCCTGTGATGTAAACCCGCTGGTCTGCGGGCCAATTGAAATCAGATCCCATCCGCAGCTCGGCGGTATTGATCCCTATTTAACATCAAGGCTCGGAATGGATTGGCATTGATTAACAATAAAAACTCTCCTCTGCATGTCCAGCAGCGAGTTCGATACACTAAATGAAAAAAAGCACAGTGCACCTGCCCTTCATTGACTGAAAAAGAGAAACAGTCGCAGGTGTTAAAAACAACAGCAAAGATACCAACAACAACAACGATTCCTGAACACAGCTAGATAATGGTTAGCGGTAGCTATTGATTTGAGCTTGTACACATGTACCTATGTACACACATTTTATTTTCTTCTCCTTCTTAATACTAATACTGCCACTACTACTTATACAACTACTACTACTACTAATCATAATAATAATAATCATAATAATAATACACTATAAGCTCCTTGTCAACATGAAACCCAACATGCTCATCATTAATTGGAATGCATGCTGCAAGTAAAGGTTAAGCCATGTTCCCATCAACTCAATTACTAAATGATTAAAGTATGCCATGAATTCCCACAGCTTAATATTAATTTACCGCTTTCTCAGTGTCATTACACACTCACTCGCACAGGCGTAGACCAACCTTTGCCCCCGCACGCTTTTGTGCATATATATGGATGGCGTATGCGTTCTGAGAACCTGTCTACTCCGCGTCATGCCTCATTCCCAGCCTTTTTCCTGCTCTCCCCTTCCTGGCAGCCCAACCGTTCCCAACCGCCAAATCCTGCGGAGGCTACGGACATCTGAAAGAAATTATCCAATCTTTAACATCCAGAAGTTTACAGTTATATAATGACGGAGAAAACCCACAATTCCCCCTGGGACGCCGCATTTAAGAGATACTTTTAAAGGGGAATTCTCCAGCCGGTCCTTAGAGGGCGAGGCCTGCTGTGCAGTTACGGGGGCAGCACAGACAATCTGGAGTTCATTTTATTTGTGACAGGGCAAATCCGATGTAATTCTCTAAACCATTGATTAAGGCGTCGGCTCAACAAGGTTGCTGCCCCCCCCCAATAAGTTGCTGTTTATTTGTCTGAGGAAAGCCACTGGAACCTTTTGTCCCGTCAGGCCTGGCTGTCCGAAGCGGCCGTAATGAAGTCCAGGCTGGCAAGTCTCTCTCTCTCTCTCCCCCTCGGCCGCGGTGTTTGGACTGCAGCTTTGCTTTGCTGTTTTTAGCGGGTGAAGCTGAGCTCACCTAATCACCGGCATCCCGTCTGCGCGGGGAGAACAGGAGGAGCCGACGAGAGATAAACATTCCGTGTCCAGGTCACAAACGCGTAACCCCACCTCACCTCCCTGTGAGTCGGTTAGCGCTGAACACAGCTCTGTGCTGGAAGTCACCTTATACTGCAGCAGTCCCATCATGATGACAAAATACTTCAGTTAAATAATAATAATAACACGATGACAAAATTTACTTCAGTTAAATAATAATAATAACAGTAGAACAATGGTGGCTCTAAACTGAGCCACAGAGAACCACTATAGTATAATATACCATTTTAGTAAAATACTAATAATGCTATTACTAATAGTGCTAATAGTAATAATAATAGTCATAGTCATAGACTTAATGCAAGAAATAATTGCTGATCTTAATGACTATATGGCAGCAAGATCAACAAAATAAAACCACCCGTAAAGGGAAATGCTCTGTCTCGCAGCCCATGGCGCGATGGACACTGAGCGGACAGTGGCTCCCACGATGCCCTGGCGTGAACATCCTCCTCCACCGCACGAGGACACCGCTCTCTGGCCGAGCCTCAAAACGGCCGTCTCCCCGGGCCTCCGCGTTGCTGTTTACTTTACCTCCCTGCCACCACAAAGGGACGTGGGTGTGATTTTCCATGTTGAAACACAAACTCCGCCGAGGGTAATCCATTCCAGCTGCACCCCTTCAACCTCCAGGCTGGCCGGGCAGACCCTCACCACCAGCTGGGTCTAGGATGGACGGAACCTCCTAACTTTAGCCACCCACCACAATAGAGCGCGCTCTCCCAGACTCTTCACTCGAGCCCTTAGAGTGCCCACCGTTACGGCCGGACTCACAAAAGTCAACCAAGTTAAATTTTTTCCCAGTTTTTGCTCAATATTTGGCCGTATTTCAATGACCGCAGGGCTTATGATGTGCAATAATGGCATAGCACCGGAGTGATTGCTCAAATTCATTCAAGGTTAAGGACAAAGTGCCATGGCAGTAACATCGAAAGGCCCTTGTCGTCACGCTGATTTTGAACAGTATTCACATTGGTACCAACCTCAAATGATAGCTCTCTGACGGATTTCCAAAACTATGGTGTGGCGCAAAGTGTGGGGCTTTGGCCCTGTGAGTGAAGGTGATTCTCCCTCGGGCTGTTCCCCTTTGAACACAGCATTCTTTATGAGGGCAGAAGAAAGAGCATGTGAGGTTTGATTTCACTGAGAGGGAGCCCCAAAAATATGGAGAAAATGTTTTTTTTTATCTATACGTCTGCTTAATGAGGTCGAGTTGCACTATCTGGACATGATTTGGCGGGTGCACACGCCTTTCAGGCTGTTTTTCTTTTCCGACGTTCAGAAGACTTACTCAATCTTTAAGTATAAAATATAAAAGTAAAAGTACCATCATTTGAATCACAACAGCAAAAAAAAGTTAAAAAAATATATATATATACATATATATATAAATGAATACATATAATACAGAACATGCAATTTGCATAAACACATTTAAAGTGCGGAAGGCTCTAGAAGACATAGATGAGTGGTTTGCGAGGGGCATTAAGGGCCTCCTCACGAAAGTGTGTGTTGAGCAGAGGCGGGTAGTGGCCCAGGCCACCTCTGAGGAAGTAGATTGAGGGTAATTGGGATATCAGATGAGGGAGCACCAGGGAGCTGGACATTATCTCCCCTAAGCGTTCAGCCTCCGGGGTCACTTCCTGGGCTCCTAAACCCGGCCGCCCCATCGGACTGACACCTTCCAGACGACTCGAAGGGTACCCTTTTAGCGCTGGCCACCCTGAACCCCCCCCCCCTGCCTTCGGCCATCCCTCAACAGGTTGATTTTATGACCCATGACCGCACTTAATGGCATCTTGCTTCAGTCCCAACCCCCCCTCCCCATTGATTCAGCAGTCGTTAATTGCTTGGAAAACAAGCCAGATCCTTCGCTTCAAGCAAATCTCCCATAGCTTCGGCTGCTCCTATAAATTTCAATAAGACAACGAAACACATTGGCTCGCACTTCCGCACGCGTTATTCCTCCTGGGATTGATAATGGCATTGCATTGAAAACATTAATACAACTACTAATTTAATAGTCTGACTTCACCTATTACAGCTACTGTACACTCCTGCTGTTACAGGCACCACAACTAAAACCACTACTACTAATAATAAATTAACAAAATAGTCCTCTTGATGCACAATTGCTATGTGTTTACAGGCAAGGCTATTAAACGCATAGCTACACTTCTATGAGAGGAAGAGGGAGAAAAAAAAACAGTTTACACTGTAATTTCACTGAGCGAACAAAGTATTGCATCAGATGCTTCGGTGGTATAATTAAAAGTCAAATAATCTATCACTCCACAGGCAAAGGAACACTGATGTTGCATTTCGAAATATTTTCAGTCTGTAAAAGTAAACGAGAGGCCATAATAACGTGATGCATGGGGGCAATATGTTTCCCTTAGGAAGTGATTACCTTGTCATCCCATTACAAAATAAGGTCAGCTGTCACATCCATTTTAGGGCCCTAATGTTAGCGAGAAAGGCAGACCAAACTGTCTCCACATTGAAGCCCTCTGCTTGTCTCTCTCTTTTTTTTCTTTCCCAGACAGCAAATTAGTATTAGCCACCCCGTGCCTGCTTGCTTGTGTGAAATTATTGTAACAAAGGCTCATTTTGAAGAGGTCAGGCTCCCCATGCAATGATTTGTTGTTCATGAATCTACTTTGTGCCAATTTGTGTGTGCATGTGCAATCAGAAACGACTCGGGGGCGAGCCGGATAATAATCATCTCGCCGCCGATACGAGGACTCCGCTATCTGACCACCGTGAATCAGGCGGATTCCCGGCGAATGAGATTTTAATCACCTGCCACAACCGCTGGCCCTCTCTCTATATTTATGATAATTTCTTTGTCTTTTTCATTGAAATCAGTGTTGACTGAATCAAGTAATCCTGATTAGCAATCTCACTGTATCCAGTCAAGAGTGAAAAGCATCAGAGCAGTATTGGTTCACCAGAACACGCTGAAATTGAAAAGGGAAGTGGGCTGAGTGTCCCCGCCTCACTTCTCCAGATAGAGTCCTGGATATCTGAAACAGGCAGACCAATTCCTGGGCTCCTATTAACAGGAGGGCCTCATCCCGTATTAAGCTATGTACACAAGGAAGGTGGAGTCTGTGGAGAGAGGAAGGGGCGAACACAGTGTCTGGAATTAAACTGACAATGCCCCCCCCACCACCAAAAAAAAAGAAAAATGCATAGTCACGTGTTGGCGTTTACTCTGAGGAGCTTCTCCAAAAATGGGTCGGAGCGCTGCCCGAAACAGGGATCTGGCGGCGATCTTTAAAAAAAAAAAAAAAAAAAAAAGTTGACAGAAATGAGGTGACGGAGGTAAGACAAGGGTACTGGTGCAGCAATGCTCCATTACAACCCCCCGACCCCCTCCCTCCACACACACACACACACACACACCACACCCCACCTCCCCATGCTCCCCCACCCCATTTCCTTTAGGCACATGAGAACCCGCTCACAAGCCGTCCCTCTTCAGGTTCAGGAGAAAATGAACGGGGGCAGAACAATCTATCATTAGTGGCAGTGTCAGGCGGCAGGCGGCTTCCACGGTGTTAAAGAGGGAGCCAGTCACGAAGGGCGAGTGGGGGTGGGGGGCTCCCATCAGGGGCCCCCGATAGGTCCGCCACGGGGTCGGAGGTGCGAGGAGGGGACAGAGCGCTGTCAGTCGTATCCCCCACAGCAACGAGAGCTTGAGGGTTCCACTCTTCCACAGCCTCCGTTGGAGTGGAGCTGGAACTGACGGCCGTTACCATAACGAAAACATGATAACCCGCATTAAGTTGGAAAATGTTGGAAACGTTTAAAAAAATGTGACCGTCTAAAAGTTAGCACTGCTAAAAGAAAGCACTGCGCATTACAATCTACTGTTTTTAGCTGTCTTGAATTTAATAAAATAAAGAAAGTGTAGGTTATCATATTTTCTATTTCTGCCCTATGCTGCCAAAGTAGGGCTAACTCTAGGACAATGGAGACTTGGGCATTCACGTTCGCCCCAAGGTGTCACTTGCTCATGTAAATAAAATCCCTTCCCTTATAATAATGCACAGATTTATTAGATTAAATCACTCAGACAAAGTATGGTGACATTTGCCTTTGTTTGTACAAGGTTGTGTGCGAAAACAATGATGTCCCCATTAAAGTGGGTTTCTTTAACGTATACAGTATGTAAATGAAAACACTCATCCGAAACCTTTCCGTCTCCATTTCTCTCTTTCTCCCCCATTTGCCATAGCATGCAGATTTAATTACTTTGTTCATAACACCACATCTTGACTGACATCTGCGACACTCATAAATGTTAATGACAATGTTTTGTTGTCTTTATGTTGTTTTTCTTCACATGCTTGTTAAAACCTGGAGCGTCTGAGACTCCATCTTAACAAGTTCCTTCTAATCAGCTCCGGGTTTCTTTATTTTATTTATTTTTTATTTTTTTCTTCTTCTGTCAAGGCAAAAAGGAAGATGCTCCGCTTGAATAAGGCTGCACCTATTTTTTTCCCCAAGAAACACATTTGTTTAAAGATTGGCCTGTCAATTTGTGAATCAACATTTCTGCTTTTAGCTCTGCCATCGCACTCCTCGTTCTCTCTGGGAAGGGGGGAAATAATACAAAGCTGCTATTTGTTGTTTGAAGGAAGTAAACTTCATCAGGTCGACTTAGATGTGTGCCTCAAATGTCACTCAGTACAGCTTTCTTGTAATGAAATGCTGCATACAGATTTCTTCCTTTAGGCTCCGGGGGATTAGACCCAGCGCAAGAAAAAAAAATCAGTCTTCCCTGCTCCGGTGCATCCAAGTGAGAAGTTTAAAATCCACAATTTATTCAAATATTGATATTTCTACTTGTCAGGAGAGAGGTGCCTTGAAATTTCCACTGAGCGCTGTTGTCAGAAAAAAAATGCAAGAAATGTGTCAGATAACTCATAAACGGAGTTCACTACTGTGAAATCAGCTGGGAACGGCAAAAAATATATTCTTGTCAACGTAGAATAGGGGCAATATAACAGAAAATAGCACTCACTTTTCCATCATGTCAGACAAATGTTCAATTTGGGCCTGTATTTTTTTTTTTAAACAGCTTGCTTGCTTCTGCTGAGGCCCACAATGCATGAAAAATGTTTTGAGTTCTGCTTTGTAGACATGAGATCTGTTTGTTGTTTTTTCCCTCCGAGACCCACCATTTCCCATCCTGCATCGGCCAATCAGGAGGCAGCTGTTTACGAGGCTCTGTAATCAGCCGCGGTTCTGCATGTGGTTTGCATTAGGGCCCCAAAAGCTGTGAACGACGGCTCTAATGACGTGCAGCGCTCGCGCAAATTCCAATCTGTTGAATGGCGGACGAGGAGCCCCGGGAATCCTCTCGCTGGTTTCGGGCCCTCGTTTTGACTTTTTTATCGTTGGCGTCGAGCCATTAAAATGCAGGGAGGAAGTACAAATAAAGTGAATCACTGCAAAATGTGCCACAAAAACACCCGGGCACTGGCATAAATGTGTGCGCGTGTGTGAGAGTGAGTATTTACAAACAGATTACGCACATAGTCCTTTTGATGAATGAGAGATAAATCCCACAGAAAAAAAACTAAGAACCACAGGCCTGGAGTTGCTTCTGCTGTTGAGAAGTACTGTGTGTTCAACATGGCCGTTATCTAAGAAGCGGGAATCGTTTCCTTTTGGTGTCGTCTTGACAGGCGTATATGCAGATGATGAATTGGACAAGCAAACAGTGCCGGGGCAATAAAACAAAATTAATATAAAGACACAGCTCCTGTCGCCATATGATCACATAGTTCACAGGGCTGTTGACAAGAGACATTTTGGCACAGCTTGTAGCCCATCTGGGAGGTGCTGATACAAAGTATTGGGAGTATTCTACAGCTATGCATCAGGGTAGTTAAATAACTATCTAGCGTGTGCTGCTGTGTGGGAAGATGTGCCATGCAATTGCGAACCGCAGATTAGTGCCCCTTTCTTAAAATCAAACAAAAAGGATGTTTAATTTGCTGCTGTCGTTTTCCGTCCCCTTCTTATTAAACCCTACACAAACGGCGCGAAGCCGTCACGCTCGGACGACAAGAAACGTTCAAAGTCGACACCATATTTAATCAGCTAATGGCAAAAGCCGCCATTTTTTTCCGCCGGTGGCCGGGTGGGGCCGTCTTAAACGCGATGCCCAATTAAAAGGTCCTGGAAGTAAGTGGAGGGGGGGGGGGGGCTCCCTTTTTAATCCCCGCTCCAGCGGCGGCCTACCCTTTCTCCCGAGCTGCTCGGCGGCGGACACTCGCGCGCGGCTGACATCTTGGGCTCGTTAGAGCAGGGATGCCTGCGGAGGCTGACGTTTTCCACGCCTGCCTGCAGTCGATCTCCTCTCCTCCACCCGTTGCTTACTGTCTGCTCGGTGTCGGGGCGAATCTGTCATGTGAGCCCAGGGCCGCAGACCGCTGCACCCGCTGACAGCGAGAAGGTAAACGTTTGCTGCCTGAATCCCCCATTAACTTTGTGAGGCGTATTGATTCCTTGTAAAAATAATGATATTGACAGGCTCTTCCAGGAGTAATTGTTTCCAGAGCGCAGAGGTCATCGCGAGGAATGAGGGGGTTTGGAACCGAGGGGTGTCCGTGTGGGTGGCTGGCTGGGGGTGTCTCTTCATGGCGGTTTTGAAGCCGGGGGGCGGTGGGAGAGAACATACAGCCTCCTGGTTTTCTCCCCCACAGGTACATGAGTGGCGGTTCTCCAGCTCCACACTAATCCCTCTCGAGCTCACCCCCCCCCACCCCACCCCCCCTCTAGCACTCTCACCGGCTCATCACACCAAAGGGAGTAAGTCCTGTTGAGAATTTTGCATCCCTTAAAATAAACGTCTGTTTTGACAAGGGGCAATTGAGATCTAAGAGGATGCAGCGCAGACGCGGTGCAATTCAATACGAACCCCCACCCCTCTTCTTTTTTTTGTTTGTTTTTGCTTTGTGTTCCCTGACAGTCGTGTAAGACTGCTCTCTGTACCAGCAGAGCGCACAGCGAAACCTGCGCCCTGCGATACACAGTTTGACACCGCAGTTTCTAAACAGATTAGTTTGCCGTCTTTGTTCATTTTTCACATGGCTGAAGAAAGGCAGAGACTATCTAATAAAAAAATTAAAAAAAGCTTTCTGTTAACAGCTCTCGACAAAAGAGGAGAACAGCTGTAATAACGCTTAAAGGTTAAGATGATATTTTTATCCTCATAGCAGGGTCTCGGAATATGTGTCGGTAGACTTGTTTCTTTTTCTTTCCGTGTGTGTTTGTTTGTTTGTTTCCGCTCCCCCCCCTCCCCCACTTCGCTTTCAGGTGTTGTTAGGGGGACTCTGCCGAGGCCCCCAGAGGTGCTTGCACGGGGGAGATAGCAGCGGAGAGGCACTCCGGAGAAATCCGCGCCGCTCCCCTCGTTAATGTTTTGTCACGTAGACGAGCGTGCGGCTCACAGAGAGCCGTTGAACAAACAGGCATTAGGCGGTCAATAGTGTTTCTGTAAACTAATTGCGTCCGTGAAATGAACTGCTTCCGTTCGCCGGCGTTTTTCGACGCCGAATCGGGTGGCACCTCTGACCCCGGGTGGCACCTCTGGCCGTGCCTCCTCCCCTTTTCTCTCTGCGTGTTTGTCATTTCCGTTTTTCCGCCCCCCGTTCCTCGCCTAACCCGTGGCGAAAGACGCTGGGGGAGCTGCTCTCCCTGCCGGCCGCGTTGTTGGATTTACGCATCGGGCTCCTGCAGCTTTGGGCCATGCAGGCAGGAATACACAGGGGTGTTCAAAGCCACTTTCTGAATTCTGATCAGAGCTGCACTCTTGCTAACTGCCGGCCTATTAAATATACATGCGTCGGGGTCAAAGCTGGGGGTCTCAGGTTCACTGCTGCAGTGTGCACTTAAGTCAATTTGGACCCGGGGAAACCGGGTGACAGTAAAAACAGCTCACTGTTCAGGAGGGCTCTCTTAATACTCCACCCCTGTAAGGAGACAGTTTTGTCATCGGCGATCTTTACCAAATCGCTGTCTCACTGCCCTGGTAGAAGAGAGCCATACTGTGGTCATGTATACAATATCCACCCCATATTGTTAATGGAAATAGGGGAATGATTTTGCTCTTACTGAATTAACGAATGGGCACACATTTTTGTGCACTGTATGGATTAGAGAAGCACCTGAAATACGGATATAGAACATTGGTGGATAGAGATTTGTGGAATATGTGAATGAGAAGGGTTAGATACTGCCTGCTATGGACGGATTCTGAGAGACCTCCGCTGCATTGTCTTCATCGCTTGGCCTGAACCTGTCTGCCTAATGAAGTGAGGCAGGAGCTTATCAATTAACCTGACAAAGAGTCGTTTAGCCAGGGACGGGGTTTTTATTTGAAGTCGTGGTGACCGGGTTGTTAGCCCCCCCTCCATCTCCCTCCTCCTCGCGGGCGATTCAAATCGGGTCTTCCTTTCAGCGCTGCTCAGGACGAGATTTGTGTTAACCGTAATCCAATATAACGGCACAGCCGAAGGCCAGTGCAGTCCATTTGGGAAATGGTAGGCTTGTAGCAATATCCAATGGCCATTTAGGGCCAAACTAGCTGTGAAGTGTTAAATATTTACATGTGGAATGCCAATAGTAATTGTCTACTTCGTCTGGGGGTGCCGCGGGAAACGCCTTATTCGTCTCGTCGCGTCTTCGATAAACTGCAGACTAGAGAACACGCCGCCCACCCACCACCGCCACCGCCACTTCACTCCCGCACACAGGCACACACACGTGCGTGCGCGCAAACACAATCACTCCACAGCACCGCGAGGAGGGGACGTTCATTAATACGGGACGAGACATCCCTAAAAATATGAGCCGGGCGTTTCGTTTTTTTCCTGGGTTTTTTTTTTGAGCGATCACTCCAGCCCAGTGGCGGATAATGCTTCTTTAACTCCATGTGGCCTGCCTATTAGGAGAGACAGGATGTGTTCGGCAAATAATAAAGAAATATTTATGCTCCTCTTAGTGATGCTAACAAGGTAACATATCAAGCGAGCTCTCCGCAGGGCCCCTTCTCTGCCACCATAAACTCCCTGGGATCCCAGTCCCCCCTGCCCCTCGCCTCTGCACGAGCCTTCCTTTTGTTTGCGAAACGAGGCTGGCCGCGAATTCATCCATCTCATTTATATTTGATGGTTGATATCGGCCTCCGCCAGGAAAGTGCACTTTACATGTGGCAACATACGATTACCTGGGAGTCTTATTGCGAAGGAAAAGAAAAATCAATACCAATTTATAATTCACTATTGCTGCCTATCTGCCTTTATGGCTCCCTATCCTGGCTCATTAATGTTTTATCATGATTGACTGGGACCAAAAGATTTTTAACATGAATCTCTGTTATTTATTCAAGCTTAATAATTAAATAAACCATAATTGGTTCTCTTTCGAAGCACCTACAAGACACTGTCCAAAGTTAATTTCAGGGACCTACATGATAAAGGGAGGCATTATTTATTCATTTATGTTTCTGCTTATTTGTTTAAGAAGGTTACACCATGTGATTTGAGAAGAAAAAATGATATGTCCAATTTAGAGACCAGTCACAGAAGACATGTTTCCCAACCTCAATGAATCCATTTTTTTTTTTCACCATTCAAAACATTGGGGCCGATGCTATGAGATGGCCCCGTCACTTTGGAATCCCCAAATGAGAATGACCTCACGGCGGACCCCTCTGATTGGTGGTTAAGTTGTTCTTTTAAGAGGTGATTGACGGACGGAAAATTGCGCTTTCAAATTTCATCCGTATTCATTTCAGTTGTTCTTCCACATGTCAGCGCCTTGCCAGTCGTAGACAGACCCAGGCTGTATACATTAGCCGCTACCACAGTGGAGGGGTAGGGAAGACAATCCTGTATTCGAGCACGCTGAAGGAAAATCAATCATGTCATGAGCGAGAAGTATGGATAAATTTGAACTCTGACAAGTTTCATCATTTCGTTCCTGTCCACGCCGCTGGGTTTCTGAGTTTGCTCTTCTGCTGAGTGGCTTCCAGACGGCACAACGATGAAATGAGGAGGGTCATTTTGAAGCTTGTCTTATTAAGGGCTGAAAAGTTGTAGTTTCTCGACTCCGCTCGCCCCACCACCCCCACCCTGCTGCCGTTTCTGAAGTAGGTTTTGTTGCTGTAAACCCGGAGCAGGTCTAAATCCACGCTTGTCAAAAGTCAGATTGTGCGAAAGACATCTTTTGACAAAACACCACACAGTTTGACTCACCTGACAGAATTTTGTTTTGTTGCATCAGACGTGCGCTTTCTGTAGTTAGAACATCTATAAGAAAACTGTAAATAATAATAATAATAATATGATAATACAATTATGATAATAGCTAAAAATGTAACCACTGTCTTGACAGTTTCCTGTAGCTTTACTGTAGTTTTTGTGTAGTTTTCCACAGTTTACCACAACATTACTTGTCTTTATTTTGTCTTTAGCCTGGATTTACCTTAGAGAATAAGAGGCAAAAAAAACACTCATTGCATGTGAAGTGTATTAATATTGGCGATGAGGGTAGATATGGAACAACCATGGAAAGATCTCAGTTTTATAGCTGGATTGTGATGCCCTTGAGATGAAGGCACAAGCAGTATTAGCCACGTTTGACCCACTCCTTCCACGTCTTGTATTAAGCCTTAAAACCAGCTTTCCCTTTCAGATGAGCGCACATGGTTTATTATGAAGATTTCTAAAAAGTGCTCCTGATGATCAATATCATTTGATTCATATTTGAAGGGGAAGTACCCAGGCCTCGCAACAGACTGTAAACAAAAAATGTTTTATTTTCGATAAATCGAACGCGAGCGATACATATACCATGTGAGTATATGAATGCCAACATGTCGTTGATGTTCTTGTGTAATTTGATTCTTAGTGGTGGCATGGGCACGTATTTGAAACTATGCCTGCTTGTGTTGCCATATCAATAAAGGCTGGCATAAGGAACAGTGCTATAAATTGATTTAAATAGCAAAGGGGTTGATTTTGTTGCTGTTTTATTTCAATGGTAGACAAAATATCTGACTCTGTGATAGACAGAAATTCTCCTTCTGATTCCTCTTCTCAATAATGCTAATGTTGCTAACGACACAGAAGAATAACACTGCGAGGAGTACGATGAATCGACTGAACAGCGGTTTTATCAGTAGCCTCGTGTTACAGCGAGGTTGTGTGCCTCCTACAGTTACAGGCGGAGCTCGTGGCTGGAGAGGAAGTCCCCACGCGTCCCTCAGCTGCCAAACACAACCAGCGGGGAAAAGGATTTCACCGGATTTAACTCCATTCTCTCTTCTTTAACAAGAAAATTAGTGTGTAAAGGAGATCTGTCATGATAAAGTGCAGTCTGACTGCCACCTTTCCCTCTCTCTCTCTCTCTCTCTCCCTCTCTCCCTCGCTCTCTCTCGCTCTCTTTCTGTCCGCACATCCACTCAACGACTCCCCCTGGGAGGCTTCCTTAAGCGTTATAAGGACAAATTTATTGTCCCAGCTTCATTCTTTAGCAATTTGATTTGTGCCAGGGATTTACATTAATTCAGGAATGAAATTGCGAATGATTCATAAAAATGGAGAGACGTAAAAGGGACAGGCTAACAAGGCGGTCGATGGAGTGGCGCTCCTGCTTTTCGATAACGAATCTTCGTGGTCCGAGCCGCGGAGCATTTACTGGTCATGGTTTTGTGATGGTCCTGGAAGAGAAATGGGCTGTAAAGTGACCAATCGTGCACCGTCAATATCAGCAGGGGCTATCAGAGTTTATTAACAGCAGTCATTACTATTAGGTATCTGTTAGTGTATTAAAACCACTGACTATTATGATTATTCAGATTATTATGATTATTATTATTAATAATAATAATAATAATAATAATAATAATAATAATAATAATAATAATAAAAAATTGGAAGCACATAGAAAAAGAGAGATGTACAATATGAATCTTACTTACAGTTGCACTGGCCTGGCATTTATCATCTGTTGTCTGGGCCGATATCCGGTAATAGATGCATCCATACAGCTGATTCCGTTACAGCAGCTGTTGGCTGGTCCCTCATTGTCTCTCTTTCTCCCGCTCTCTCTGACCACCTTCCTCTCCTTTCCCAGTTCTCACCCTCCTGGGTGACACGTGCATTTTGTTTTGTCTTGGTTCTCCGCTGACCCCCTCTTCTCAGGTTGCCTGTGACCCCCCTGCTCCCCCCCAAAACATTCTCACACACACACACACACCCTCTTTAGTAGCTCAGTGTCAGGAAAGAGATGAGATCAACGCTAAAACAAGCAAACAGCATTAGCTGAAAAAACACCAGAGTTCACATTTGCGAAGAAGGCAGGAAGACAGAACGGAGGAAAGCAGGAAACATTGGAGGGCAAACTACCGTTAGTTTACGCGTTAGATGGCCATATATCTTTGCTGCTTTCCGCTAACATTCTTAATGATGTTTTAATTCTCATATTTCCAATATAAAGCAGCCCGGGTATGTTACATGCCACCCCCCAAATGCTCCCACGTGATACAAAGTTCTGGGGTTGCTTTATATTGAGATAGCAGTGTTTCCCTAGTAACACATTGAACTTTGGGTTCACCCAAGTAACATAAGATTTCAGTTGGAAACAATGAACACCGCCAACTCTTATATATATTCCAAGAGACTAGACAATTATTCACAAGTTTTTCCCCCCGTCTCTCTTCCCTCTTCCTACACATGTTTGCAGTTTAGGCTTGCCGTAATTGAAACTTAACACGTTTGTTCAGGTTAACGGGGGATGAGATTCACCACATTTTTCTTTTTTTCAAAAAACAAATTGCTCCAAGACAGAAAAGGGAATCTCGGCCAAAAAAAAAAAAAAAAGCTGAGCGCCCCGTGCATTTATTACGGAAAATAATTTCACAGGTAGGAGGTGAAAAGACAATTTGGGAATTTCCGTGAGCTGAGTCGCGGAATATTAAACGTGAGTTGTGCTTTTCCATCTGGCCTCACTGGTTGGAGAGCCGTGGCTAAGCCTGATCTTCACTGTCAATCAGCGATCCCCAGCTGTGAGATGCAACCCTAGCGACGAAACCCACCCCGACTCATTAAGGACAGGCATGCTATACGGCGTGCTCCGCTGTGCGATTTTAATATTTTTGGTGCATGTGACAGGATCATTTTAGTGATTTGCAGGATTTATCTACTCTTAAAAGTACAGCCTAGGGCTACTCTAATTGGTATGAAGGCAAATTCCCCCTTGTGCTCCTGTCAGTCTTTGTTTTATTTACTGAGATCTGCCAAAACCTATTTACACAATAATGAGGATAAATCACTGTGATGCTTCGAACACAAAGAGAGTCACAGCGTGAGTCCTACACTGTACAATTAAAATTAAATCCGGGATACCTTGCGAACCAGCCCTCGCCCGTAACGACCCTAACCAAAAGGAGATTGCGGCAGGTGATCGAGACGAACGTGAAAACCTCTTTTAAAGTTTGCGTTCAAAAAAAATTTGCCTTCCGAGGCGCCTTCCCATTCCAAGGCAACGGGCAAGTAGCGTTTCTTAAAAAAAAAATAACGTAACGCAGTTACGCAGAGAACTCGCGATTCCGATTTTCATCCCAACGATACGGCGAAGATCCCATGTCGATAATGAGAAACAGGTTCTCTAAAACCCGAGTTAAATCCAGCCAAGTGCATCTCTCTGTGAGTGCTGAAGTCATTTCACCGTTATTTGCAGTGCACAGTTTTATCCCTGACACTTCAGAGAATGACTGTTCACTTAGAACAGGAGAAGTAATTTACACAGGCAGGCTTTAGCACATTTACCAGGCCTTCATTCCGCAGCTGACATTGTTGGGAAGGCAGATGAGAGGACTCTATCTTTATACCCCAGGGGAGTCTCTTTATGATGATTCTTTCAAGGTGAATATTGGCATTTATTTAGCCTGAATAGGAAATAAAAAGGAGAGCGTTTAGTAGCAGGTGGAGGAGAAACACTCTAGTCAGCAGTCAGGCATTCGCCGCTCTTTTTTTATTTATTATTTGCTGCTTTGTATCGCTGCTTTGCTCAAACTCCGTCGAGTTAAACTTAATTTAAAGTTCCTCCTGAGAAATTCAGATGAAATTAAAGCGCTCCCTCTCTGTAATGACAAGGAGCACAGAACACGTCTGATTTCCCTCTGAACGACAGTCTATTTTTACAGTCTCATAAGAGCCTTTCTCACGATCTTTGGAAGAAAATTAATTTAGCGAACGACTGTTTCTGACTGAAACATCAATCAAAAGTAGGAGTTGCAAGCCTGATAAACTCTGACGAGAAGAAGTAATGAGCATTTCTTGGTAATTCTTTTTAAATTACCAAACAAATAGTATACAAGTAAAAAATCGCAGTCCGTTCTTATACAAACAGTAATCAATTTGCATGCTGCTTTGCATTCATATTTGCTTTATTTAAACTGTATTTAAATCTATTCCCGGGCTTTCGTGGAGAAACACAATTTTTGTTGCGCTGATAACAAAATTGCATTGCCTGGATTGACAGCTGAAGAGAGGCCTGCTTCTACACATTCTGAAACATGCCGTTCCTCCCCACGTAAGGGCCTAATTGATAAAGTGGGATCGCGGTGGCACAATCGACGGGAAACTCCCTGTCTTGTGCCGACAGAATAGGCCTTCCGAAATTTAAGACCTTTTTTTTTTTGGCCGCCGGGCAGTTTTGCGGGCCGCCGTCTTTTTGATTTCTGTCAAGCGGCCGAGGTTATTGATGCCCGGCCGGGATTTATGAATGATGAAGTGGAGGAGCAGCCGCTATCTGACGCTCACATTGTAGCTCTTAATAAAAGATTAAACAGGGAAGAGGCAGCCGGCTGGGTTTCTGACACGCCGCTGATAAGCAGGGCCCGGATTCAAGGCTGCGGCGGACGCAGGAGCCCGCGACAGTGACAGATGTTGAATGTGAGACAATAACGCACATGTTGCACCCGGCAGCGGGACGTTTAACCATGTGGAAAATCTCTGGAAAAGTCCACGACTTCCTCCGGTCCACACCGAAGCAAAGGACGCCGCTACCCCGCGCCACAGCCCGAGCGGTGTGCAAACGCGTCTACATTTGCACGTATGCCTGTGACGTGCGATGTTTTATTCGATTTGGAGCCGTGGGATTTGATTGGCTCGTGGGATCCTGGGCGTTTGTTCCAGCACTGGAAGAAGTCCCTCTGAGTCAGGGACTATTGAGAGGTGATAGAACGCGTGTTGGGCGGGGGGGGCAGAATCAGGCAGAGAGAGCTGTCAGTTTGAGAAATGAGGACGATGAGAGGATGGGACCAGCTTGGCAGATGTGCACAAGGAACAGGGAGCATATTGATCAATTATATATGCAAATTCCCCCAGCAAGTAAAGACAGAGATAAATAAAGTGAAACAAACATTAAACTGCGCATTAATGACTTCCTGAAAATGCACGTCCCTCTCAGTACAGGTCTGCGTAAATGTTATTTCACAAAGGCGACGGGAAAAAAAAAAAAAAGCTAAATTGCCTTAATTGAAGAGAGAGAGAGAGAGAGAGAGAGAGAGAGAGAGAGAGAGAGAGAGAGAGAGACAGACAGAGAGAGAGAGAAAAAGATGCAAAAACAAAGACGAATGGCAATATTTCCTGTAACTTCAGAGTAAAAAAAAAAATTAAAAGGAGACACATTGCCTGGGGAGTGGAAACTATCTGTTCAAAGAAGCAAAGGACGAATTCAGGTTTCAGTCCAACAATAGCCCGCCGATTCTCAATTGTTATTGACTTTTTAAAATCCTTTCTTTGCTCTCCCTACATCATTTCCTTTCTCATCCTCGGCAAAAGAAAGTGTGATTGTTTCAGGGTGGACTTTGTAGCCAGTTGTCTCTTCTGCCCAGTGGTTAACCATGTAAACTGGGAGTTTGGATAGTGTTTCACCACAGTGTGGTGTGGTGGTGGTGGTGGTGGGGGGGTGCTGTCTTCCAGTCTTTTGTCTACCACTTTCCTCTGTGAAAGGTACCTAATTATGAGTTGGCTCTTCAGCCTAATGAAATTATCATCTTGTTCTCTTTTTTTTAACTTCTGTGCTGTTGTCAGGACTTTGAAACGCAATAGTTTAATTACTGACACCTACAGTAGCCCATTTTATGCATGCAGGGTTGGAAAAATGGCTGTCTCTAGGAGACCAACAGGAGCGTCGAGATGTGCCCTTTTGGGTAAATATGTAAAGTCTGTCTTTCATATTAAAATCGAATACAGCGGCAGGCAATACTTGATCAACCCCACACCCCCACCCTCCAGTCTTGGTGTATAGTGGTTTCAAGTCTTCTTGCCACGAAAGGTCACAAAGTGTAGATTTTATTTTCTGTTATTTATTTGTTTTAATTCTTTGGTGGGGTGGTGTGTGTGGTGCTGGATTTTGGGGACAACAGAATTGGACGATATACGCGCCGTGCGACATCCGTGCATATCAAGCACGAGTAACCACAGATGACTCCTCTTCACAATGAGCTTGGGCACCATAAGAGGTCATTTTTATGAAAAAAAGGAAGGGAGATATTCAGTCGTTGACATTTGGACTGTTTTTTCCCCCTTTCTCCACCACCCTGATGATATCGAAAGTCTACTTCTCGATAATAAACAGGAGAATGTCATCTGTCAGTCATCGCTTTTTGAAGGGATGCTCGGAGGTTGGCCAAAACAGTCTGAACAAAAGGCCAGTCCACATCACAACAGTGGAGTGTTTATATGCGCGGAGATAATGAAAGCAAGAAAGAGTGGAAAACGGAGAGGCATGGGAATAGTGCCTCTCGTCTTCCTTTTTTTCCTTTTTTTTTCTTCTGCGCACGCAGTTGTGCCCTGTCGAAATTCCAGTGGGACCCACAGGAAAACAGGAAGCCCTCAGCAAGTGGGCTCTTCCCCGGAAGGAACGTAGTAACCCTGCATGGGAAATCTCAGCCTCTCTATTACTCGGAACACACACACACACACACACACAGACACACACACACACACACACACACACACACACATGCTGTTTCTGGGGAAGCAGAACATTCTCTCACAATTACAATGGTGAAATGTAACAATGTGTTTGTTGTTGGTATTATTATCATTAGCATAGTAGTAGGAATAGTAATAATAACGTATTTAATTTCCTTTGATTACTTATCCTTTGATACTCGACAGTATATCTTTTTTTATCTTGTTTTTAATTTGACATTTTCACCAAAAACAATGGAGGGAAAAGGAAACTATTCTGCAGATGAAAAAGAGGGCAGAACAATGGCCATAATCTTTTGTCTTCTGCCACCTCTTTTTTTTTCTTCTTTTTTTTTTTCCCAGACCTGTATCAATTTCAGGTTGCATCAAGTGAGACCGGCGATATCTGGCTGGCAATTAAGCTGGCTTTGCTTCTCCTCGATGCTTGATTAGTCAGACTGATGGAGAGGGCCATATGTGGCGGAGTAAAAACTTGGCTGCGAGGCTCCTTCCCTTTACATGAAGGACAGGCAATAAAGAGGGGGGCCCTGGGAGGCCGAGCGGAGCGGCACGCCTGTCTGTTTCAGCCTCCTCTCCGTGCTTAATGGTCGGAGTTCCTCCTGCCAGGATCACACGGGGCGAGGGGTTGCTACTGGCTGGGTGTGTCACTGGATCTCTGGAGCTGGAGCTGCGGGGGGCTGGAGGGAGATGTGGCGCTTTTCCCAATTTCCGAGACAACAAAAGGGAATGCTTGAGAAGGGAAAACAGCGGGAGGAGAGCACAAAGACAAAGGCGCAGGCAAGGTCACTGCAGCTAATAGGCTGAGCAGTGAATGGCTGCGGGCGAGACGCACTTCTGCGCTCTCTCCGACGACTCCTTCAAAGACCCGCCCCCCCCCCCCCTCCCCTGCCCCCCACGCCCCCTGATCTACACGTCAGCCCGCCCCG